>LR994547.1:16187500-16787500 GCA_905187585.1 Cyaniris semiargus | reverse complement strand
TTATATTTGTTTTTGTGCTTCTGTTTGTTTTTCGTCTTGTTACCAAGGTGTATTCTGTACCTATTGTTTTAAATCTTGATTGTTTGTAATGTGTCGTGTTTCTCTCTTTTTAAATGTAGGCTTTGTGTAATGTTAAAGTTTTTGAATAAATTTTTTGAATAAGTTTATTTATTTATTTATTATAATATTATACAGCTACTTAAATTTATACTCAATACTACTAGTACGGGAGCCCTAGAAAATATAGGGTTCTGTAATCAACAAAACTTGGTTGACTACTGAACCCTAAAACGGAACCCTAACAAGCAGAATTTTTGTGTATTGATAGGTTAATAGTTATATAATTTAAGAGTAACATTGTCCTACAAATAGAACAATCCATATTTTAGGACCATCAAGTCAAAGTATGAAATCCTTTCTATTTCTGTTAGCTACCACTATCAAGATTTTTCGCAGATAAAAATGTTGTTTGTCTTATCAAAATGATTACTCACAAAAAATTAGCTTGATAGTAATAAAAAAAATGTTCTAGGGCTCCCGTACTATACTCAATAATAAATAATAAACTTTTTAATACTGTCAAAATACTTTCTAACTTTATTGATATCAAAACAATAGGAAAAGTAGAGATATCATAAAATATCAGACATGCTCATAAATTCAGTGTTATAACTTTAAAATAGTGTCTTCCCTGCAATTTTTTCCAGATTGACATGAATGTTTTCTATAATAAGTATTGAAATTAAATTGCATGCAAGTTCGCCAACAGATTAAACTTCTTGATTATCATACTCGGCAAAAGGTAAACAATTGGACATAATATTATGAACTTTCAGAATGCATGGGCATGCCCTCAGCCTTCTGTTTACATTTCTTTTATGAGTTACCTCATTTTTGCCTTAAAAATTTTGTTACATAATAATAATGTTGAAAATAATGAGTCCCTAATTAAAATAGTACATTTCGCTTAGCATAAATTATTAGTACATTACAAAATATATAACATTGCTTAAAGTTATTACTTTTATGGAATATGTATAAATGTATAAATTATGTATATACTCAACAGCAACTAAACTGTAATGTTTCTTTTAAACTGCAATACAAAAGTTTGTATTCAAAACAGAAACAGAGGTGGTAAAAATTATAACTATTAAAACAGAAGATAACATTATTATCAGCTTGGAAATGCCATAGCCCATAGAAATCTATAGGTCCTTTGTAACATTGTAACAATACATAAATCGTCGCCGGAGTGCTAGATTGTTCAACCAACCAATTTGACCAAAAATGAGTTATAAATGCAGGATGATCAATGGAAAAAAATCTATTTTATTACACTAACGATAAGGTTTGATTTCCCAAACAAAAAGGCTGTTTTTTAAGCTAAAAGTTTTTTTGTTCACAGCGAAAAAATATTAATTCCCTGCTTAATAATCCAACCTCCACAATTTGGTTATTGCGTGCTTGTTTGTTCAACCTCACAGCTCGCTATAGGCGTGACGTAAGCGTTGAAGTGGTAGCTTTAGGTAATTCCATCGTTTTGGGTGTTACATTTGTTCAACTAAAGTTAAAATTTTAATGTATTTTGAAATGATATTTTAGCGATTAAAATGTCTTATTCTTTACGTTTTTAGTTGTTTTATCTTAATTATATTTGTAGAGTTTAGCATAAAGATTAACAATTTTATAAAAGTGTGCGTTTCGGGTGTTACACGATTCAGCCTCTATGACCTAACACTGTTACATATAATATATGAAATTCAGCGAATTTTCTTAGGGAAACTTTTCTAAAAATTACAGGCCCCTAAAAGTATAATATTTACTATCTAGCTACCACATAATTACTGTCACAAATAAGGTTTTACTATTTGTACGAGCTAGCACGTACATTGCTGATTCAAACATATTTTCCCGTAGTCCCGGCTAAGTACATACTCTCGGGCAGTTCGCTACAAGCCGTCATCAATCGCGCACTTATTATTAGCATTAGCATTCAATCAATATATTATCATTTTTATGTTAAGGACTTTTAATTTAACAATCAACTATCATATCACAATTATATATATACACAATATTGACAGTTCTTTCTTTTTTTGAATTTCCAATAGTCAAAGGCATAATAGTCATTAAGGCAGTTCAGTTTATTGGAGATTTTTAAGACTAATTAACTTAAAAATTACGGGTTTTCTTTTCTAGTTTTTTTATCGCATATTACAATTTGGAATGTTTTCTTTCTAAATTCATCAGAATAAATGCAAAAAGCACATATAATTTTTTTTACCCCCAGTATTGTTTATCATGGAATGACCCTTTAACAAAGAAGCACTGACCGATTATTTTGCAATTTGTGCTAAGTGCAATGCAGTTTTGTTCTAAGTTGACATTCATATTTTGTTCAACCTCCATTTTTAAACTTAAAAAGAAACGAAACGTCATCATATTTTCAAGAACTAGTTTTTGATTCCACTTATCATTATAAACATATTAAGTAATTGGTCGCCTTACGCATGCATCACAAAAATAAAAACCTCTCTAGTGAAAAATTTGGTCAATGGTCATTTGGACAATCTAGCACTCCGGTCAACTACATATATGACAATATTAATATTCAGTGAAGCGTTTATAAAAGGATTATATTATGTCTATAAAACCGTAACATCCCCGATGTGTAGTTGACCAAAATTGATATTGAAATCACCACATAAATAAATATACTTATTTAATAATTCTTTTTTTTTTTCCCAAAGATTTTTCCTTTAACATTTGTCCAAGTTTTGGAAAAACTAATTTAAAGGAAAAAATATATCAGAATAAATTGTTTTGTCTATTTGTGATAAGCTGCCAATGACATATTATTATGCCTTTTGGCCCTTGACCATTTAAAATGATATCTATATAGTCTTAACAAATATTCAAATGGTTTTATAGATAGCAAATAGTTTATTTACAAGCATCAAACTTATACTTCAATACCCAAAAAAGAATTAAATTTCAATATAATGTGACCAAAATATACATAAGTACAAAAGTTCAGTAGATTGTGCTACTTTCACATTTGTTGGAGAAGTTAGATGACAATTTTGGAAATCAGAATTTGTTAGGAGTAACTTAGTAAAAGTATGTAAAAATATGGATACATATTATCTCTAAAGAAATAAATTTATTTCATAATGCTTTAAAGTTTTAATTTGGACAGAATGGGAGGAATATTACATATTAACTCATCAAGCCCCATACGGGCACCGGTGGTCGCGACAACAATAGAATACAATAGCATTTCCAAGAATCCGCGATCGAAGGGTTAAAGTAAGTAGATAAAGGAGTTGTTTTTAAATGTTTCATGTCAGTTTAACTGGTAAGGAATATGTGGAACAAGCATGACTTTCATTTTATTGAAAACATTTTAAGAATTTGTAGAAGTAGTTTTTGAATGATAAAATCTATAATTTTTAGAAAATGTAGCACATTTTTTTTGATGGTGGCATCTCTAAAAACATGTGAAAGTTCTTTTGATGTATATAACAAAGTTTTGACTAAATAGAAGTTTATTATTTTGTTACCTCACTTGGTAACATGTCTAAAGTACACATTTTTTATATAAAGTACATACAAGCTATATAAATTCGCCAGCTCGTGTAAACATTCGTGTTTTGTGTGTGAATACCGTACATTCGCTCAGCTCACGCACACATGCGGAAGAGTATTCGGTATCAAAGTCTAAACTGGGACTGTGACGTTTCATAGATTTACATTTAAGTAAATAGCAATTAATATTAATTTATACGACAAATCTAAGCTTATAACTCGTATTATTTAACACTGAAATCTTTAGCTGCCGAGACTCGAGTCATTTGAATGCGTAAAATAAAACCTAATACGTAAACAAGAATCGATTTCATTACTTTAGAATCATGCTTGTTTATAAATGTTTCAATGTTTCTTACCTTTAATCTAGACAAGTTTTTCAGAAGAAAGCACCCACTTCAAGGAGTTTTTTTATGGATTGTCCAAATGCCAGTAAATACCGTAGTAAGAATAACAGTATTAACACACTTTTAACTAAATATCACTCCATATCAACATTCTTTAAATATTTATTAAATACAATAATTATTGAAATTTATCTTACTTGATGTTCATTTAGGAAAAGCTGAAAATTAGGAATCGTAATTAAAATAAAAATGTAATCCTAATCATAGCCGTACATACCACATATCAAACCACAGATTACTAGTACCTATATGGTATAACCACAACCGTCAACCATAGAGTAACCCACAGATTAAGGATATAGGCAGATGGCTTCTTAGCTCGCCAGCGCGTGGCCATTTTATGCTTGTGTGCGTGTAGGGATGGGCGTATATCTGCTTGCATATCGATAAAAATATAAAATTAGACTACAGCTATCGACCAATAGTCGACCATAATTTTATGTTATAGATTTTTATTAAAGGACATCAAAAAAAGGAGGTTATCAATTCGACCCGCATGTTCAATGTAGGATATATTATTCTCATTCAATTAGAAGTCGCTTTCAATTTGGTGAAAAGATATTATTTTATCTATAAAATATTTAAGTAAGTATAGGTCTACCAGAATCTGATGGCAAAATGTGAGAAAATAAATTGACTCTAGCAATACCGGGGTAATTGGATTTAAACATTTTGATCCCTTTTTTTTTCTTATAGCGGCTGATTCTGTGTGCTAAACATGCAAATATAAAAATTTATCCAATGATCAAGGATATTTTATGAAAATCTGCTGTCAAAAATTGCCATCAGATTCTGGTAGACCTATATATAATTACACTCTTATATAATAGTTAAAAATATACATAATATGTATACTCCATAAGCCACGAAGGCTTGTCCGGAGTGTAATATCAATAAAATCAACAGTTTTTACATAAACTACAAAAGAACCAATATACTTTATTATACTTAACTATTAAGCAACAATTTCGTAAAATAACAATTACTATGTATTATCGAAGAAATAAAGACGTTAAAGCATTGGATACTGGTGACGGGACACATAATAATATAATGTGTCCACTGTCCCAACACCAGTATCCGATCCTTCAGTCAATAAAATATGCCATACATCATAACATGTAAGGATCGGACACCGGTGTTAGGACACATTGAATAATATATTTACACACATATTAAAAATTTGAAATTAAATGAAAAATATTCAAACATAAGGTTTTATTGAATATGTTCTTAGTCGCAGCCTTTGAAGTAAGTAAATATAATATTAACTTCCTTATAGGTTCTCAATCGTCATCATCATCACATTGACCTCTTCTCTAGGAGCATTTCTTTAACCTAAAAAATATTTTGTTTAGTATCAATATTCAAAAAGTATTTATTCCATTTTTTGCACTGTATAACAAAATTTGGACATGTCAAGATTTAAATGAAAAAATATGAAATTAGCAATTTTTAAATATGGTTTACGGGGAAGGTTGTCTGCTTTATAATTATTGGACTCTGTTTGATGACTGCATTTGTGTATCATGCTACAAAAAATTACGTATTGAGAATTGAGATATAAATGCAGTCATGTTCTTTAGATCATTTAAAACTTAAAAAATGTGGGTTGACCCACAATTAATGCTTAACTGCGAGTATACGAGTATTGAATACTTAAATTCATACTATAAAAATATAAACTTTAGCTAACCTTAGTATGCCTCGAAAACACTATAAACAGTTTACAACAGTCTCCTTAACGGGAGGGTCTCCTGAAGGTGGTAGTGATAATGGGGGATTTTCCTCACTTAACCCATCAAGCCCCAAGCGGAACCCAGGTGCCGCATAACAACTGAATATCTATTGTGTCTGGTATTCGACGATCGAGGTATTAAATTTATTTTATTAAATGATTATGACTTTAGCCTTAATAAAATTTTACATTTTATTAAAAAAGAATAATGCCAGGATAAAATTTCAAAAAGTAGATCCAAGTAACGATTTGAGTACTTACAGGGGGGAGGTGTGAGAGCTGTTAATCATTTTACTCTTCGTTAGAACTTTTTTATTTCAATAAAATCATTGTTTCAAACTTACGTTTGACATGATAATCCCAATATTGTGATGTCTTCATAAGGGAGTAAGAAACTAGCGTCTAAATATTTCTGTTCGTCGTTTATTTTGAAGCATTTTCAAATCCTAAAAAAAAAATATTTAGTCCATGACAACATTTTTATCGATATAATATTATATACTTCAAGCAAGGTGCATCCCTAAAGTACACGTAAAAAGCTATGCCATATTTGTAGCGAAATTATTACTTGATGTGACATTTTTATCACTAATGCCATAAACAGCATGATTAAGGGATTATTAAACTCATAAATTTTCTTTTTAGCTTACAAAAATACCGATTGATAAGCCCAAAAAACGTTGTTGAAAACTTACGTATGTTATGTTAAATCCACGTGTTTGAGGCATTCCTTGACCGTTTTTATGGTTTATTATATAGCGGAACCACAAAACCCAACAAGATCACTTTTTAAACATGAAATATGCAGACCTACTCCTTTGTTATGTCCTGTCTGGTAGGACATAACATTACAGGCTTTTGACGTTTATACACCGATATGAGCTTGCTCTTTCACCCAACTTACTGAATCGTTAGTTAGAAAGAGTAACATTATCAGCTGTCAAAATATAAGGCGCCCTCCTATCATATAACCTCATTGGTGCCGTCAACCGCAGCCACAGATAATATTACATTGAGATAGACCCCATTGGAGAGAGCCTTATATCGGTGTATAAGCGTCAAAAGCGTGTAATGTTATGTCCTACTTACCAGGACATAACAAACGAGTCGGTCTGCATAATATTTCATGTAATAAAAGTGTTAATAAAGGTTTTAGTGAACATTTTATGCTAGATATTGTTGAGTTTTGTGGTTCCGCTAAATAATAAACCATAAGAACGGCCAATGAATGCCTCAAACACGTGGATTTGACATTAAATACGTAAGTTTTGAACAACGTTTTTTGGGCTTTTCAATCGGTATTTTTTGTAAGCTAAAAAGATTATTTATAAGTTTTATAATCCCTTATTCTTGCTATATAAGGCATTAGTGCTAAAAATGTCACATCAATTAATAATTTGGCTACAAAAATTGCATAGCTTTTTAGGTGTGTTTACGGATTCTCATTACTTGAACTATAGTTTATCGATATCATGAACTAAATGACTTTCTTTTCTGGATTATAATGTGCTTCGAAATGATCGACAAATAGAAATATTCAAGAAAATACACGCTTACTACTTGTATGAAAATAAGCACAAAATTGCCACGCGATGACGGGCTAAGATTACATCTATACTATAATACTTTATCTATGGATTATTATTATATGTCTTTGTTATATCATATATGTAGGTACCACAGATGACATATGTACAGCCGGCAAAGAAGAGTGTGGATTAAATGAGGGCGCTTTTCTTTAAATACAGGCAACCCTACGCTTTACTTTTGACAATATATACTAGAGTTGACAAGTAATGTAGTGTTGTCATAAATAAAAACTCTTAGTTCCAGCTGTCACCGCGTCAGACTCTTCTTTGCCAAGCTGTACCAAATACCAATGAGTGCTTTTTAATTTTAATTGATGGTGAGATCTTTGGGCAAAGCTACACCGGCTACACCCCCGGTTGCCCCCGGTCACCGGTGTCATCAGTCATGTCAGTCACTGACGTTTTGCACTGACAGTCAGTGCAAAACGTAGGTCGTAGTGATTATAAATAATTATAATATTCTTTGTCAGTGCCAACAAAAAAAAAAAACGTCAGACTCATAGAAATCGAAATAAACATTTTCTGAATTTTTGTAAACTTTATTTTGGTGTTCTTTACCTGTAAACTGTGATATTTTTTTTTGCAAAAATATAACCATAACTATTATTATTATTATGTGAAATGCTTAAGTGAAGAGTCAAGATTTTTAATAATTCAAATAATGAATCTGCGGGCAATATCGAAAGAGAAGTTATTTGCATTTTTTGGTATCCTACTTTGTAGTGTCAGCGTAATTTATTTCTATTTAATTTATTTACAAGAAAATTATGAGAGTATTAAACAGAGTGGGGATCGATGCCAGTCTGAATTAACTTCTATTAAATATCAACTAAATGGTAAGGCTTGTAAGGTCGCATGCGACCGGACCAAATATTCCATATAAATTATATGAAAAAAACATTTAAGAACTTAGTTATTGACATAATAATGTATTCATAATTGTGCACATCCTATCTGCACCGTCTGCATCCATCTTGGGTCCGTGGGTCCTTGAACTACCCCAGGGCGGGCGCTTACCTCGGCCAGCGCATTAGCTTGGCCATACAAGGAGGTAATGCTGCCAGTGTAATTGGCAATTGGCCCGCAGCCTCTGACCTAGATTTATTTTTTTACTTATAGTGTTTATATTGGTGTTTATTTATAAAATAGTTTAATTTTGTATTTTCATTGTAAGCCTTTTAGAATTGTGTAAATTACAAACTTATAATTGTTTGAAATTAAAAGATATTCTTATCTGCTATATTAATCCTATCTCTCTCCGTAGGGCTGCTGGAACAGATTTCTTATTAGAAATAAGCAGATCTGTTGTGTCGTCTTACTGTGTATATTGTAATATTGTAAATGTTTCCTGCGCACAATAAATTATTGAATTAAAATCTATACATATAATAAAACTTTAGAAATGAAAATTCTGTACATTAAAGATATTCAAAAAATAATAAGCGGGGGGGTGTTACTCCATCGCTATAGAAACCAAAAATGTGGTTAGTTTTTTTGTCTGTCTGTCTGTCTGTCTGTCTGTATGTTTGTTGTGTTAAAAATTCCCCCCACCCCTCTAAAGGGACGAAAGAGGGGGTCAGATTTTGTATAAGACTTTTGCTTTAACACAAAAACTACTGATCTGATTTGCATACGGTTTTCACAGATATATTTGTCTTCTTCCAACTCAAAATCTGGTGTATAAAAATCACCCCCCCCCCCACCCCTCTAAGGGGAGCAAAGAGGGGGTCAGATTTTGTATCAAACTTTTTTCTTTAATGGACTTACTTCATATTATTAACTGTTTTTTCCAACTTAACATCTGGTGTTTAAAATATTTCCCCCTACCCCTCTTAGGGGACAAAAGAGGGGGTAAGATTTAAATACTTTAAATGGCAAAACAACGTTTGCCGGGACAGCTAGTTAAATAATAAATGTACTTCATATAGAAATAATAAAACTTAAAATTTGTTACAGCTGTGACAGAATATAAAGATCGTCTGGACAAACAACTGACTGAAGCACAAAAGAAATTTGACTTGGATCGGGCGAGGTTCAAAGATATAATGGAGAGCTGTGTGGCAATGAAACAGCAAACTACACTTTGTGAGGTAAACAATATGTTTATAGCATACCTGTTTCGAGAAGATGGTCGGTCTGGTATATTGAAACAAAAAATCATGAAAATTGACTTTTATTAATCTGACTGAAAAGATATTTTGTTTCCAACACTTCCTTTTGCGCAGAGTAGGTAACACGTAAATTATCTAATTGAAAGGCATGGCAAAATTTTTTTCAGACCCAGTTTGAAGATTTGCAGACTGAATGCAGAAGAATCAAAGAAGAATTTGATGAACTTGGTAAAAATTTAGGAACACAAAAAGTCTAATTTAATTGGCTTCCATGTTAAATGTTTTAAAATGTGTTAAAATTATTGTGTAAGTGTAGCCAGCAGAATTAATACAATGGGAACATGCATTTTTTTTGCACTTCAGAAATATATACAGGGTGTAACAAAACTAAGTGATGTTACTTTAGGGTGTGTATGAGGCAAGCGCCCCAGCATCACGAGTTTCCCCATACAAAAGTGAAAAAAAAATTTGGTCTTTCAGCACTGCTACTTTCACAGTGAATTCTCTACAAGGAACTCATACACTCCCTAAAGTATTATCACTTAGTTTTGTTACACCTTGTATAAGCTGTTATTAGTAAAGTTAATATTATTTAACTATAAATGACCATATTATAATCAACCATCCAATGGCGTAACTTTGCCATCTGGGGCCCGTAGAAAATTCTTTTGATGGGGCCCTATCACCAAATTACATAGGTCCGCCAACGGCCTATCAATCAACTTCTCAGTTCTCTGATAGTTGTTATGGCGGAAAATAGCTAGCATTAGGTTGAAAATAAAAATATATGGATAGAGGATGTAGAATGACATTACATTCGTTTTCGTGTTACTCTCAATTATGGGCCCTTTCATTTGATACCCATATTGCAGAAGTGCATTAAAAATAACTATTCCCGTATTTTTGATGAGGCGCCATATTGGATGTAGAATGACATTACATTCGATTTAGAGTTACTCTCAATAAGCCCTTTCATTATCCATATTGTAGGAATGCATAAAAAATAACTATTTCGCCATCTTGGATGGACGGCCATATTGGATCTAGAGTGATGTAACATACCATATCGTGCATTGTCATCCAAACTAAACGTGTATGCAAAATTTCAGCTCAATCGGTCAAATATATTATGTCTACTTCAAAATTCAGTTCCAAAATTCCACCCGAACATACTTACATATAGGTCTACCAGAATCTGATGGCAAAAAGTGAGAAAGTAAATTGACTAGTAATACCGGGGTAATTGGAATAAAACATTTTTATCCTTTTTTTTCCTTATAGCGGCTGATTCTGTGTGTGAAACATGCAAATATATAAAATCCAATGATCAAGGATATTTATTTGAAAATCTGCTGTCAAAATTTGCCATCAGATTCTGGTAGATCTATACTTACGTCTTACATACATACCTACAGAGCAAGTTAAATAAAAGCTTTTAAAATATGTTTAATATTATTAACATTGAGTTAAGGCTATCCTAACTTATTGAACAATATTAATTAATTTATAATAAGCTAGTATTGTCTAAAAAATTAAAATATTATTTTTCAGATTTTTGTTATGTTTAGTTAAACAGTATTTTGTTATTTTTTATTACAGTTGTCCTAAAGAAATGTCTTAGTTTTTTATTTATCTTTAACAAGTTTAAAATTACAAAATATTTGAGATGTCTTCGAAATAATTAATGAATTCCTTAATGTCTTAAATCATGTTTGGCACAAACTGGACATTGCAAAAAGCTGTGGGCAAAAACTTCCATTGTATTTTAACAAAGAGACTTGAATATTTAGAATAATTGTGTATATGTTACCGTTAGAATGCAGAAAACGTTAACATGTACATTACCTAGGTAATCTGCAGATTCCCTGATACCATCCGTTAAAGTATGAAATTTTTAAATAAAAAAGCTTATATTTGCTCTTTACCTAGTTAGTTTGCATTCTCTTCCTTCGTAAAAGTCCTAAAAACTTTGATTTAAGCTTGTCAATCTAAGACTGTTGTTGTTTTATTGGTTTTTTCCTAGTTGATACGATCTGTTATATTTTATTAGTGAAGTAACATTTTACTTAAAATTTAATAATTTATTCCTTTGTTTATGTCCAAAAAATATATTAAATAATTCTCTACAACTAAAAAATATGTTTTATTCAAACAAAGAACAAAAAGTTTATTCAATTCTCATTAAATTACATAAAACAGCTGTTTTATGTAATTTAATGAGAATTGAATAACTTTTTGCACTTTAACTGACTCACCCAGATAATCTGCAGAATACCTTGTTAATCTGCAGTCTAACTGGTTTACACACATTAACGGTAACATATATATAGTAGTGACTAGTGACATTATTGAAATGAAAAATTTGGATCATTTTCAATGATAATTTATAACTGATATTAAAACGTATATACTATCAGATATATATAAGATATATAATTCAGCATATGTCCTACTCCCGTGAATTTTTTCACATTTCCAGAAGCAACCGTTTAGCTCGTAGAAAAGGGGGACGACGACGACACTGAAGTCTTAACGATTTTTTCCACTTTAAAACATCATATTTCACAAATGGATCCCTTAATCGGAAAATGGTCTTTGAATACTCATAATATTAATAATAATATTTTTAAAAAACCTATCCAACGACACCCCACACAGTGGTGTGGACGAGGAAAAAATAATTCACCTCCGCTTGATGTGTATGGGAGGTACCATAAGAAAAATGTTTTTTAAAGATTTCATATACCATTTTGTCGGCGTCATTAAGGTGTACATTCATGCCGAATTACAGCTTTGTAGGCCTTATAGTCTCTGCGAAAAACCGCGGACAGACAGACAGACAGACGGACAGACTGACAGACGAACGGACAGACCGAAACTATAAGGGTTCCTTGTTGACTATGGGACCCTAAAAACAAATACAAAACTCATATTAATTTATTGTTTATAGAAAAAGTATTTTTAACTCGGCTACTTGAAACATTCAAAATTAAGCAAGACAACTGCTGCCGCCGAACTTTCTTCTGTGTATTATATAATAATAGTGTTACGGGATGTTGGTCCAAAATTAGTTAGTAGATATCAAACACTATACTCACAGATTGTCCATATCTGTTGCCGCTATAACAACAAATACTAAAAACAAAATAATATTAATATTTAAGGGGGGCTGTCATACAACAAACGTGATTTTTTTGGCCTTTTTTGCTCGATATTAATAATGGCAACAGGTAGGCACTTGAAATTGTCACAAAGGAATTTTTTTGAAATTTAAATAAAATAAAAAATTAAGGGGGGCTCCCATACAAAAAACACAATTTTTGGGCTATTTTTGCTCTATTTCGGTACGGAACCCTTCGTGCGCGAGTCCTACTTGCACTTGGCCGATTATTTTTTCACTTTTGTATGGGAAACTCTACGCTGAGGCGCTTGCCCATACAAAAGTGAAAAAATGGTCTTTCAGCGCTGCTACTTTCACAGTGAACTCACTACAAGGAACACGTACACACCCTAAAGTATTATCACTTAGTTTTGATACACCTTGTATAATGTAGGTTTTGGTGATAAGCTAACCTACGTTTGAGTTTCGATGTCGGAAAAATGTACAGTTCCCGCGTGATAAACGAATTTCGGCACAACGCCACTAACAATATTTTCTTCAAAATATTTGGTCTATTTTAACTCGGGCAATATATTCCTTACTCCTTACTAATACATACCTACTTCATGCCTAAACTACAGAAGTGATTTAGATTTGGTATAGACATACTTAGGAAATATTATTATAATAATTAAGCCCGGGAAAGGGCATAGGAAAATTTTTATCACAAAATGTACGATTCCTGCGGCGTAATAGAAGAATTTCTGTATTTAGTAATCCGTGTATATTATAATTTCTCGGCGCTCAAAGAGAGTAAATTCATGTGGATACTTCGGCCAACTACAGAATAACTTAACGACCATGGACCATGGAAGGCACGCTCCTTTGAAGGCCAACTATTAAAAAGTCGTAATTATCGTCATGGTAAGACATATTCCTTCTACTACACACTCAGATCCATCAAACTAAAGGCCTCTGCCTCGAAATCGGCGGGCAGCGGGGCGGTGGCGGCGCGGGCGGCGTGGGAGCGGCGCGTTCCAATGTATTAGATTTATATGGACCAGTTCCCAAAAACAGCGGCGCGGCGAGCGGCGCGCTGCGTACTAGACGGCTACCCGTGCCGCCGCCACCGCTCTCGCCCCGCTGCCCGCAAAATTCGAGGCTGAAGCCTAAGGCCACAGACGCGGCGGCGAGTCGAACGCGCCGCAACTGTGGCAGTGCGATCTCACTGTTTGTAGACTTTGGTTGTCGAGTTTATAATTGTAATTTCCGCACACTGCAAAACTTAAGTTTTTAGTTACATAACCTATATCTAACTCACATTTAGTACAGTGAATTGTCGTATAAGGATATGTGTATGATACTAATAAAAGAAAATCTACTTATGCCTCGATTTAAGTTAAAATATTGGTAATGTTCCTGGGAAGGCCGGTGGTTCCTTTTAAGGTCCAACCAAAGATTTGATGGTTGGCCTTGCTAGGGTACATGGACTTTACAAGGAACATTTAAAAATCATTAACATAATATAAATAGTTATTTTTTAGTTATAAGTGCGTACCGTACATTTACTTATTAGTATTATTAAACTTATATAACACTCATATTGAACATTTTGGCTTTGGGTAGGACGGGCCCACAAGAAGGCCATTTTAGATTAAAAGATTTTTTGATTGCATTATAAAATGCGTTGGCAATTAGTTATAAGGTGTCAATGTGATACTCGAGATCATTACTACTATTTTCAAAGAATTTCCATTAATATATTCTTAGTTATAAGATGATGTTCAAGCAATGTTCGTTAAAGTTTTTTTAGATGATATAAATATATTGAGCGTTTAATGTGTTGCTTAATTGAAAGAGATTATAATGTCGTTTTAGTAAAAGCGGATAAATAAATACTTGTAATTCTATTTTCAAGTTAAATGACTGATGTATAATATTGGCCTTGTTTGGAGCTGTGTTCCTTGCAATGCGATTTTGTAAGAGCTTAACAAAACTTAAGTTTATTAAATGGCTATTAAATCTAGATAAAAAGTGATTTATAATATGATACCTAATAAAATAGAGCATTACTTGATAATTTGTTTCCTTAACACTAGAAGGGCCGGGCTTCATGCTATACCTTCAAAGACCGCAGCGGTCAATTTGACGGTACTAGATATTAAGTCACAATACTTATGAAATTATTGCATATTTTGCATAAAAATAATATAAATTTATTTTTTTATATACCTGCGTCCTCTGCGCGAATTTACTATAAATATCGTTATTTGTAGCAGATAAATCTACTTCGGAGTCTTCTGATCAAGAAGTGAATTGTTCCGGCTGAAATTCTGCGTCACGGTTTTCACTAACACTGCCTGTTATATCATCACTACTTTCATCTTCTGTATAATGATAAATCGGAACTGTTTTTGTTCTATTTGAGAACTTTTTTACGACTCATTTTTTTACGACTGCTCGAAACCACTATCTACTATAAAATATAAACAAGCTAGGCAGTAACAACTTAAACAGTGACAGTACATTCAATATCATATCTAGTAACAACTTAGTCAGAATTCAATTCAACATAAACAAAAACAAAAATACCACTTTAGTTTGAAGATATCGTTGTTCACTATTCTTAATGCTGCCTTTATATGCATGCCGTCACATTGACGGTGCACGGTTTTAGTACCTAGGTATTTGTAATCGAATCTCCTAAACAACTTATATTTAAATTTTTTTTAAATATAGATTTAGCCTAACAATAGCAAATTAGGAAAAGTCATAAAATACGAAAAGAAACAAAAACATAGTTTGCGAAATATTTAAGAATAAAATTGCCTTGCGGTCAAATTGACTGCCTTGGTCTTTCTAGTATTAATTTATTTAGTTAATAAACAAATAAAAAGTATTTTCCCGTTAGAGTGGCCTTCCTACTCTATAATAGTAAGGACCATTGCATGGACCTTCCATGGTCCATGGTCCTTACTATTATAGAGCAAGTAGGTACTTAGCTACTAGTACTTAGTACCTACTTCCATAAAGTTAATGTGTCCGACATTTCGCCAATAAATATAAAAAAAACGTCCCAGATTAACGCCTCCGGACGGAAGCGCTAATCTCATGGTCCTTACAAAAGCGTCAAATTAGTCCCTTTTTTGTGGAGGACTTAAGGCACACGTTTTCTTATATCAACATTAAGACAGCTATACGACTTCCGATGCGAGATGATATTATATAAAGTTTATGTAGCGATATTTGAAATATTTTATGGAGACTACTCAGCTTTTTTAGCTTGATCTGTTTATCTAAGAAGAAACTTAGAAACAAAATTATATAATTCAGTTGAAAAAAAATCAGTTACAATATTTAAACCTTTTTTCAGTAGGCATAAAATTAGAAAACTATACTTCTTTCTAGATAAATCGACGCTAAGAGATAATTTCTGTACTTAATTATTAACTTACATACTTAACTAAATTCTACAGTTACTTAATACTTAAGTAAATGAAATAATAATAAGTAATTGTATACCTACGGTGTTTGCGATGTTTATCAGGCGCGTTATTTTTATGTCTATCAATTTTAATAGACCGGCGTGAAACAGCGCTTGCGCTATGTTTCGCCGAGTGAGTGAGTTTACCGGAGGCCCAATCCCCTACCCTTTCCCTTCCCTACCCTCCCCTATTTCCTTCCCTTCCCTCCCCTATTCCCTTCCCTACCTTGCTTACACTATTACCCTATTCCCTCTTAAAAGGCCGGCAACGCACCTGCAGCTCTTCTGATGCTGCGAGTGTCCATGGGCGATGGAAGTTGCTTTCCATCAGGTGACCCGTTTGCTCGTTTGCCCCCTTATTTCATAAAAAAAATTATTAAATATAATTTGTCTATAACAAACTATAAATAAATTATACTGTATATACCTAGTAGATAAATTATACTATAAAACCAACACTAACCCACTTAGGTTATTTAATTAAAAAATTACCTCGCTTTAGAATTATTTTTTTGTTATAGGTCTACCAGAATCTGATGGCAATTTTTGACAGCAGATTTTCAAAAAATATCCTTTATCATTGGCATAGAGATATTATGTACTACGTAGTACTTATATGCCAGTGATCATTGGGTAAAATTTTATATTTGCATGTTTAACACACAGAATCAGCCGCTATAAGACAAAAAAAAGGATCAAAATGTTTTATTCCAATTACCCCGGTATTGCTAGAGTCAATTTATTTTCTCACTTTTTGCCATCAGATTCTGGTAGACCTATAATTTTTCTAAAGCGAAATGTCGGAAACTCGTAGAGCGCTACGCGAGGGTCTACAAACTACGAATCCTTATTAATATTACTTGTACTAATATGTATTCTGAGCTAATATTATAAATGTGAAAGTGTGTCAGTCTGTCTGTTATCTTTTAATGCTTAAACGATAGAGATATGGAGATACTTACTTTATTCGCCCGGAAAGGATCATAATTCATATAGGATATGTTTTTGTTGCGGATAAATTTAAGGGTTTTCCGCGATAAACGAAATTCGGCGTAACGTAGTAACGTAGTTGAGGGCGTAATCTATACTGTACTCGGCGAAACATGGCGGTAGCGGTCATTGACTCCCTGTCAAAAACTTGTCATTTTCTATATAAACCGCGATTGACAATGAAGTGTCAGATGTTGTCAACCGCGGCTTTGTAAAAGGCAATCATAAATCATAATAATTACATAATGAAAATAATTTTGGATTATCTCTATCTTTTGATTTGTATCCTTAACAATCTTATTAACCGTGGTTTAAATACCTATCATGTTGTAACCTTTTTAAATACAGGGGACTACAGAGATGACTTAAGAGATTTTACCCATGGTAACTAACTATAACTTAACCATAGGTACGCAACTTCAAAGCTTAATATGTTTCCTAGGCCCTTTTCATGTCTATTGATAGGTTATATAATATACCTTATATAACCTATCAATAGACATGATGACATATATACCTTAGTTAAAGGGGTTAAGATGAGACACACATTCATACCTAGGTATTGCAAAAATCATTACTCTTCCTTTTGAAGTCGCGTAGCTATCTCGATTGTTAATCAATTATTTGTATTAAAATATGATCTATTATAAATTTATAATTATTAACGATTCAATGTTATTATATTATACAAAGCGCTTATCAGAAAAATGCCAATTATGTACCTATCCCCGTATACGAATAGCTAAATCAGTTTGAAAAATTAAACAATCTATAGGTATTTTTTTAAAATGACAGAAGTGCTAAGTTAATGTTACTTATAGGTAACATTAACAGCTATCAATATCTAAATGTGTATGCAAAAATAGTGAGTAGCTTAGTTTTACAAATAATTTTTGTCCTATACGTCTTGAAACTTTTGAGACCTAGGTAGTTTAGCAAGTGATAGGTTTACTAAATACAGCTTGTTTGTATGTGGTTCTCATAACAGTTATAGATTTTAATAAAAGTAGGTATGAAGTTTATTTATTTAAAAATTTAATAACTCAGTTGCTTTTTTTTTGTAAATTCTAAGCTTATTGAACGCTACACAATTGAGACGTAAGCGTAATCGACAATTGTGCCTGACAAAGGGCATTACAAAGGGCCGGGGAGTAGCGAAGGGGAGTGTGGAAAATGGGCTGTATTGTGCGGCTCCGGCCGGGCTCCGCCCTCGGACGGATTATGGGCGTTCAACTTCCAACTCGCTACTCGCAAATCATCCGGAGCGAGACGCTAAAACTAATCGTCAACGGGCCAGAAAGAGACAAAAGTAGTCCAGAGTAGGGCGGCGCGGCTGCGTCACGCATCGAAGCGGGCGTCGCCCACCGTCCCGCTCATTCGCCTCTGGTTTAGCGCCCACTATGTAAACGCGTCTTGTTGTGAATCTAAACAAAATCAGTCAGTCTTCGTTTTGTTCCCCGAAGAGTAGTGCGTCGGGGGTTTCGCGTCCGCGTTTTCGGAACATGTGCCAGTGAACGTATACCGATCATCATGCACGCGTTATTCGGCGAACAGAGCCCCTATGCGTACCGCGGTGGAGCCGCCGGGGGATACTCCACCGGCGTGACTCCCTACACCTACGAGCAGTACAGATACGGCTACGGCGCCCCGTACCTTCACCCTCATCAGCAGCACGTCGGGACTCCCAAGGACATGGTCAAGCCGCCGTACTCCTACATAGCCCTAATCGCCATGGCGATCCAGAACGCCCCGGATCGCCGGATCACGTTAAACGGTATTTATCAATTCATCATGGAGAGATTTCCGTACTACAGAGAAAATAAGCAGGGCTGGCAGAACTCGATCCGACACAATCTGAGCCTCAACGAGTGCTTCGTGAAAGTGGCTCGAGACGACAAGAAGCCCGGGAAGGGCAGCTACTGGACCCTGGATCCGGACTCGTATAACATGTTCGACAACGGCTCGTACCTGCGCCGGCGGCGCCGATTTAAGAAGAAGGACGCGCTAAAAGAGAAGGAGGAAGCCCTAAAGAGGCAGCAGCAGCTCCAGCAGGCCCAGGACGCGCTCGCCGCCCAGGAGGCGCTGAGCGCCGCCGACGCTCTGGGTCAAACCCGAGACGTAAAGCCCGACGTCAAACCTCGCATATTCGAGTGCAGACCGAAGCGGGAGCCGGGGGCGGAGTGCGCGCGATACGACAAGCTGACCGAGCCTATGGACGACTTCAGCGAGCCTCGACTTCCGCCGTCCACGGTGTACTGCTCGCCTCAGCCGTACTCGCTGGCAGCCGAGGAGTTCCGGGCTGCGACCACCGGCTGGTACACGGCGCCGGAGCCCCACGCTGAGCAGCTCCCGCCGGCCTTCCGCGACCTCTTCGAGCCCCCGAGCTGTCAGCTGGCGGGCTTCCGTGGCGGCTCGCCGACCTCCGACGTGTACCGCGCCTCGCCCCCGCCCCACCACCACTACCGCACGCCGGCGCCCTCGTACTACCACCACCAGGCGTGCGTGGCCGCCGCTCCGGCGCCCGCCCATAAGTCCTACTGAGATATCGTCCTCAGGTGAGAAGCGTTGTTTACTTGCGAGCGCTCTGCGATTTTTGACCTTCCCTTCCCAGTGCTGGCGTCGCGAAATCCGCTGTGCGTGATGCGTCCGACGTGGCCCCGTCGGCCGCGGGGACGTCGGGTCGTGTCGTGACGTGGTTGTGGTTGCAGGAGACCGGCATCGGCGGCGCCGGACGGATTTAGCCCTCCGCGTCAGTACCAGAGTGGATAAATATAGCTAGCCGGAGATGCCGTGGCGGCGAGTGGCGGCGCGTCAATAACCACTGTTTACAGATCGGCGGCCGGCCCTGCCGCCTCCCGCTCCATTCGCACCTCGAGGTACGTCCGAACTACACGTGTCTAGTTATCCACAATACGTACACATCCAGCAGATGTGTGTCTTTTCATGTCTTACAAGGATTCATTGATGAATGATGATTTTTGTTGTTGGCCAGATTTTCAATGTTATTATCATGTGGTTTGTATTCACGGTTTTAAATCAATATGATCAAACCATAATCTCATTTAAATATTAGTTACAAAAGTTTCGCTGGTAGTGATATTTTTAGTAAGCGATTTAACTCCATATATTATCAAGTGTCAAAATCACCATAGACATGTTAAAGTTAATTGTTGGTTAATTTATATCTTTTTTCCGTTCTTAATAGTAGGGGAGCCCAAGAGGGGATTTCGCGACATGCTCGAGCGTATCAGATTAAGCTTGTATAGGCTTTCCACATGTGTCTAGTCATCATGGTATCGAAATCAGATTTCTCCCGTGGTGGGTTTAAAAAAAGTTATTTCAAGTATTGAAATGTCATCGGATCTGTCAGATGATAGAAGTGATTTAGTATACCCCAAATAAGCTTCCACATAAAGCACTGACGATTTAAAGGTAAGGTAAGCCTGCAGGGAGATTTTAAAATATAAAAAAAGCTTCATATTTTCGTAACATAAGCTTTACAGATATTTTATACTCAGCTCAACTAAATGATATAGTCCTTGTTGTCTAAAATCTTGTTGTAACCAGTAAGCAATTTTCTAAATATATATCCTTTTTCATAACTTTAAAATGGCTGCAGTTTCTGAACTCATCGCTAAAATAAAAATAAATGCGCTTATTATTTTTTAATCAGTTTTACCTAATCTAAAAAACCTACTAAGGTGTACTCGGGGAATCGAGACAGTAGCGGTCATTGACTCCCTGTCAAAAAACTTGTCATTTTCTATATAAACCGCGATTGACAATGAAGTGTCAGATGTTCCTAGTCTAAGGGCGATATCGTATTTTGCATACTCGATGCAGTGACGGATTAACCCTTAATCAAATTAAGCAATTGCCTAGGGCATCACGTCTGAGGGGGCACCAGAAGAAGGACAAAAACATTCGTCCTTAGGGCATCACGTCTCACTCTCACGTCACCAAAACCCACAAAAAAAGTTTCTAGGAAAAAACTAATGTTTTTAGGTGGTAAAAGTCTAAAGACCGATTCTAGTTGACATACGGATAGTGTTATGTATTTAAAAGTCCATTGTAAATCGTAGTTCTTTATTTGTACAGAATAATTATTGAAGTGAAGTCAACAACACTGGCACCATGGCAACATCGATAAAGTATATGTCAGATAGGGCCCCCGTAGGGGGGTTGGGGGACACAGGCATGGATTGCTTAGGGCATCAAGCATAGTCTTAATCCATCACCGTCACTGACTCGATGTGAACTGAATATGAAGCATATCACTTCGAACTCATAAAAAGTTGGAGATTATTATTATCATTCTAAGAGTTACCAAGAGGTTTTCCGATGAATCTGTAATAATCTGTGCCTTTATAGGAGGTCAATTTTATTCTTAAATATTCTAAATACAGTGCGAGCATTTTTCATTTAGCGCCTAGACTAAAAAGGTCAATACCGCTACCGCCTCGTTTCGCCGAGTACAGTATAGGTCTCCAGGACGCTCGAGTAACTACACGAATTATAGCACTCTGGGATCGCCTACTATAACAAAATTCGTTATATTAAAACACAAACGATTGTCACTATATTAATTATTATAGTGACAATCGTTTGTGTTTATGCTTTGGTAGTTTTTATTTACTTATCTAATTATTATAATAATTGAGTAAATAAAGACTACCAAAGCTTAAAAAATATAATTTCTAAATAAATAAATAGATAATCCAATTATTATTATCTACATAGCATCTCAGAGCTTTCAACTAGGTAAAGGTTTATTATATTATGTTCTATATTATTCACTTTTTCCTCTATGTATAGTTGTATATTTTCTTATTTATTTTACACTTAGAACGCATTTTCATTAAAAACTAGTAAAGATCTTTGTAACTTTTTTAATGTATCTGCAATTTAAAATCGACTAAATTCATAAGTAAGCATTTTAAAGTGATCTAGGGTCGTGCCCCCGCCAAGATGGGCCAAGCGAAGCGCAAGGGCACTACCTACCTTTTCTCTTCGTTTTTTTGAACCCTCATAGAGTTGGTTTTCGATGTGCCAGATAGTTCATATTCGCAGGGTATCATCTCAGATCAGAAACTAAATATCTGCATCACCTCCACGGACCACGACGGTAGCTAAACGGCGAAGCCATTTCCTTCTTTTATTAATTTCCATTTTCGTTAAACTTTAATCAAGTGACACTTCCTATCAATGTCTACTCTTCTTATCTCGTTTTATCGTAAATCTTGCCAATGACCACTCGTAACTGAATAGAAGACTGTAGGATATTAAATAAGTAAATCTGACCATCTGGTGACCAAGTGTGTCTCAAACATCAGAACAAACAATTACCAACACAAAATCGGTCACGAGACAATTCTATTTTTGTTTTCATTTCTAGCAACTGTCGAACTTGATATATTTAATGTTTTTTCTTAGAATTCTCTACATTTTTACGGCGAGATTTTGAATGGAATATGATAATGAAGTTAAAAATCAAAATTACCACAAAATTTTGGCCTAAGTACGCATAAAAGCTAAGTAGGTAAGTTAAAAAGCTAAATTGAGAAAAAAAATATTGTGTAAAGAATTCTTAACAATAAATTGATAATTTTATTCGAGACTTCAAAATTAGAGTGGTATATATTATAAATTACACTCACATTGGATCAATCAAGTAAAAAATAATTATGTACTTGATAAAGTTTTAGTTTCATAAAAAGGAAAGATTAGATCAAGATTTATTAACTAGCTATAAATATGACCCTAAAAGACAGTACATCAACATGTCATAATGTGTAAGAAACCCAGCCTCAACATAAATTAAAATATCAAGATAATTTTAAATCATATTTGATGTCACCAAAACTACAATCGACCGAGAATAAAAGTTAAAATAAAATATATACTAGGTATTTGTATTTGAGAGAATCTTTTTCTCCTGTAAAGAGTGCAAATCGTACATTTATCCGAAATGTTTTGTCCGAACATTAAAATTGTCGACGTTTGTACTGGAATACCTTAAACAGCAAAACCTACTCCATCTACTATTCATTAGCTTATAATTATATATTAGGTAAAAATATAGGTTAGCTAGTTATTAGTATCGGGATTGCTGTCTGTCTGTCCGTCCGTCTGTCACAATAGGCTGATATTTTTTTTCGAATAATGTATTTTTATATCCTCCAACATAAATAATTGCTTATATAATATATCAATGACTACCAAAAACATAACAGAACAAATATTGGGTGGCTTTTTAGCAGGAGAGTTTGAAGTAGGAGAGAAAGAGAGGTGTTTAGTCATATTGTGGATGACTCATTTTTTGCAAGTCTGATTTGCATTTTTTTTTATTTCCTCGAAAGACATTTTTTTGTGATTATTAATTTATTTTTATGTTTGTCGTAGGTAAAACGGAATGGAAGAATGCGGGAGGTAGTAGTGCAGGGAGCAACCTATTGTGATAGGTATTATGTGAAATGACTATGTGGTGACACAAGTTATATAGCCTTTACATGAGGTTATGTATCAACGAACCCGGTAGTTACGAATTAGCGAATATATTATAAGGTACGTTAGATAAGACGTTATATGCGCATTTAGAAAAGTTAATTTATAAATTGTAAATATTGTTTTAAGTACCTATCGATGTACGAGACTATCTTTAATTACGAAAAAATATGTTCTAGTCTTAATATTAACTTAAATTTAAAATAGATTTTAGTTATCACAAATCAGTGTCTACATTATACCATCATACGGCATACCCTAAATTCACACTTGATGATAAGTTAATCAAAACGGCTCGTGTATATTATAAATACAATTATTGTTTAAATGTGATTAAAGTGGAAAAGTATATTAGGTATGTTAATGTTGTGTAATATGAATACTTCATTGCAACCAACTGTATGCTTTTTAGGCATTGCATTGCATATTTTTAACTATCCATTTTATTTATGAAAACTAACTTCCCAATAACAGATATACAGCTGATAAATTAAAACTTGTTGCCAGAAGACAACTGGCAATATAAATGACTTTTCTAACGTATCAGCCAAAGGGAAAGTTGTCCGCTGTATATAAATAAATATTCTTAATTCTATGGGTTAAGGACGTCAGAATTTGCTTATGGAAAAGCAAACACAGTATTGTATTAAGTCGTCACGTTTACAACAATTTCATCAGTTTGTGTTTTAATCAAAAACAATAATTTTTTTTTTCATGATATTGTATTATTTACTGTCGCACTCAGAGATGAATATTAATTATATACTTAACTGTAACTAAATGAAGAGTTTGACAGATAATGTATGGGGCTTATGTCAAAATATTAATTTAATTACAGTTTTATTAATATTCGTTTCTGAGTGCGGCAGTTAGTGATTAAAATATGGTGTACCAATAGTGTAATTGCCATTACGATAATAGAAATAATTGTACATATTTTGTTAGTATGAGTGTGAAATCAATAAAAGCAGTTTAGATCTATTTATTTGAAGTTCTATTTATTTTGGAAGCAATCATTTCAAAATTATCAGTGCTTATCCGTCCACCATTGTTTGTTCAAGATTATTCTGAAAATGATAGGTACTGAAATCATATAAAACTAGGTAGGATCTTCGTTATATCGGAATTAATATTCATATATATGACACATGAATGTAACAATCTGAATAATTTTGTAGCAATTAGAAATATATTATACTTATCTAAATATGCAGTGCCGTAGAAACTTTCTAGTTTCTACGCGACTTTTGTGGGACAAATGTAGAGACTAGAGTCGTTGAGGTAGACCAGTGCTTTTCAAACTTGTCGTTTCTTTAAACTCGTAAAAAGGTAAGCAAAGTGATTCCCAAAGTATTTACTATAGCGACATTTTGTACTAAGATAGTAATTATTTACTCTGTGTCTGTCAGAATAAAATCCTAGAGATAGTTTTAGAATCTTTTTTGTCGCCTTGTGTTTCTAGTATAAAGACGGTTTGAAAAACACTGATGTAGAGTAACACTGTCATACATGTAGATGTTTGAAAAATGCTATTGGATGTATGAATTTAACTTTGTGATCATTATAATAATTGTGTGTATATGTTACGCTCAAAGACCGAAAACGCTCAATGACCGGAAAAATAGCTCACAACGCGTTGTGGTCATAGTGAAACAGCCACGATGCGAAATTCGCGTTGTGGCTCTAATGAAAACGGCCACGTGTGTTCTGGCAATCACAAAAAGACCAAAAAGCGTAATTCGTGTCGTGGCTGATATGCTATTCGTTTTTCTTGACTGATTAATCGTCCATGGGTATGGAAGATTATATTTGAATTACCACGCGTAACTACAAAATATTTTTTGCTTTTACTAAATCACTGCATAACGTGTTTATCATTATTATTTATAAAATATCTGTAGTATTATCTGTGTAGTCTGTCTGTCTGTCTGGCGCAACGGAGTTGCGGGTATCAACTAGTAGTATAAAGTATTATATTTAAATTATATAAATTAAAATAAAACTATATTTTTATTATATTTATTGAGATCAGATTACTTTATATTTAAAAAAATACATAATATGAAGTAACAAATTACTGAACACAAAATAATATCAAAATTATTTGAAAATCGCTAAAAATAATTATTTAAAATATTTAATTTCAATTTTTTTCTTATGAAATACGAAGTTTTTTTTGTCTGTCTTGAAAACTTTTCTTTGACTTACGTTGGTATTGTTACCAAGCGACGATATGGTAAGAATACATTTTCAGAACGCGTTATGGCGTTTTTGTGATTGCCCGAACGCGTCGTGGCCATTTTCATTAGAGCCACAACGCGAACTTCGCGTCGTGGCTGTTTCACTATGACCACAACGCGTTGTGAGCTATTTTTCCGCTCACTGAGCGTTTTCTGTCTTTGAGCGTAATATATAATTATATTATTATGTATTGACATAATAAATGGTTATTTGTATTTAGAACAAAATGTGTTTGATTTTATATTGTCTATTTTTTGTAAGCGTGTGATCTAAGCTCAGAATACCTACAGAACAAACATCCAAGCCACGGCCCACGAGGCTATAGTCACAAATTTTTTACAAATTCTCACATTTGAAGATTAGCGTTTTTTGCATTAATGGAGGCTTTAGGACCGAGAAAATCGTTTGAAATAAAAAAAAGTTTGGATTTTATGTATACCTGGATATATATATCCAGGATACATATATCCAAATATATTTAGTAGCAAGGTGCTATGATGGTAAGTTACAAGGTTTGTTCAAACTACAAGCAGGGCCGGTTTTAGCACTACCAGTGCTCTGGGCGAGATTTCTTCAGCGCCCCTTTTTATCTGGCGCCCTGGGCGGTCGCCCAGTGTCGCCCCCCCCCCCCCCCTAACGCCGCTTCTGACTACAGGGGAAACAGGTTACATGAGTAATTGCTCTTATGTTAAAAAATGATAGTTATCCACTTCATCTACTTACGTCTTCAGAAGGGGCTCATCTCATGGTTTGAATAATAGGTATATACTCCATTGGTAATTGTGGATGATGTTCTTCTATCTATTTATTATAATTAGCAGAAAATGTCTTTATACCAAGGCTTCCCAAACTGTGCGTCGCGACGCACGGGGGCGTTGCAACACTGTCCCAGGGGCGTCGCATGTCAACACAACCAAATCGAGTAAACGCCTCGCCCATTAAATGTCTTTCATATACATCCCGGGCAGTCTGAATCCCCGGTTTCAGAAGCTATGCTCAGAAAAGCAAGCGCACATTAGCCAGCCTTGCTGGCTTTACTATATTTTATAAATATTTTTTAAAAATGTTATGCTTGTGTTTTGATTTGGTCATTATTTCCTAATAACAATATAAAATATGTCCAAATAGTGTTTTATGATCACCTATGTTGGGTAGGCTAGTTCTAAAATTAGAGAGTATTTTTGGGGGCTGGGTTGAGGGGCGTCGTAAAGAAATGGCAAAGTCCCAAGGGCGTCACAGGACAAATAAGTTTGGGAAGCCCTGCGGCTTATACTGTACTCGGCGAAACATGGCGGTAGCGGTCATTGACTCCCTGTCAAAAACTTGTCATTTTCTATACAAAGCCGCGATTGACAACATCTGACACTTCATTGTCAATCGCGGTTTATATAGAAAATGACAAGTTTTTGACAGGGGGTCAATGACCGCTACCGCCATGTTTCGCCGAGTACAGTATAGTAAATATAATGTAAATTAAAGCTGATCGCACATTTGTCAGCATCGTACGCGCCGTACGCGTCGAATGCACCGCATAGTTCACGAATTTTCACATCATTTCATACAACTAATTCTAAAATGCGGCGCGTTCGGCGCGTGCGTGCTGATAAATACGTGCGATCTCCTTTACATTCTACTCATGCATCAATTTCTATGATGATACCTATAAAAAGTATAAAATAAATCAACGAACTAAGTTGTACACGGATATATTTATCTTTCTTCCGCGCTGCAGTGAAACACAACTTAAAATAAATATTTCTCTACATTTTAATGAGCGGTTCTCTACATAATTTTAAGGATTTTTTGTTTTGGTTTTTCAAACGAGACAGCTTACAGATTCGGAATTTTAATAAATATAAAGCTCAAGCCGTTTATTAAATAATAATAAGGCACTTAGGCGCTCAAAAAAAAAAAAAAAAGAACTTTTTGGGATTGCATTTAAAGTTGATTTTGATGTGTCTAAAATTCTCTCACTTTACGATACCATTGGCATTATGGTCTTCTTAAATAGGCCTTAGTATACGCTTTTATACCTTTATACGCGGCACCATAAGCCGCGTACTGACCCAGCGAGCGGCCTCGCGAGGCAACCTCGGACATTTGCCGCAGTACGCATGCCGCACGAGGCGGCATCGGTCTCTAAGTTTTCTAATCCGAGGCTACCTCGCGCGGCATGGCTGAGCCACCAAAGGCTTAGCTAGCATCGACGCTCAGTTTAATTTGAAACGCACAACTAACACGCAACGAATAAGTGAGGCAAAACACTACCGTCTTGAGTGAGCGCGGCAAACGTACCGAGGCGCCTTTGAGCATCGACAAAAACTGACAACGCTCGACTCGGGCCGCGGCACGCTCAGTCGAGGTAGCGCGTGCGTCTGCCTCGGGCGAGGCACGTCTTGACAGACCGAGGATTTTCCTCGCGAGGCAGCCTCGCGAGGCTGCTCGGTCAGTCAGTACGTGGCTAATAGTGGCGAGTAGCGGCACCACAACGCCGGAGGAATTCTTTAGTTTTTTATTATGTGTTTTTAATGATTAGTCCGCCGATTTTGGCGATGCGGTGTTGCAACGCGGTTATATGTATTTTGGCCCTTATTTATGCAATTGATGTCTTCTTCACCGTCTGTAAAAATACGTTTCACTGAAATTATATATAGGACATTCTAAAATGTCCAATTGCAGCGTATTAAAGTGCTTTCATATCTATACAATGTGGTGTGATTGTAAATAGCAAGATATTTTAACCGAAGCTCGCCACACAAATAATTTAATCATCGATTTCGATATACAAGTGGCACTTCACGAACGATTTGGACCTTGGCATTCCGATGCTAACTAAAAAACTGAAGTGGCGGCTCGAGCGGTGCTTCTCGCAACAATGACAGCACGGCGACCGATTTTAGAGACCCTACTATCTGGCTTATTTGTTCGGGGAGTCGGCGACGGACGGACAGACGAGAGCTTCAACTTGGCTGGTGGGTTCAGGCTGGGTAAAGAGCCTGTCATTGGGATGGATAGTTGAAATGACAGCCACCGCCCACTGTCATTCCAGGGTTCGATGTCCAATGCCACGAAGCTCAATCAGTGATGTATTATCACGATTATACTGGAGGTGTATATTATATGAAAGCTTTTGCCGATCACAGGATGTGAATTTTGTGACAAATAGGTAAGTGTGTTAAAAGTGTATTAAACCCCGAAAGTATTTATACTGTCGGGGTATAATATAATACTTCATATTATCTATATTAAGGCTGGCCGCTACACACGTTTTCCGTATTTAATTTCCTAATGTGGTATTTCCATTTGGAATCCGTGAGACTAGCGCAAACGTTAGTTTTTCTTGATTCCTGAACGCGCCAGCTTTCACTCAAAACGTACGTGCGGAATAGAATTCGTTCCGTTCGTAAAAAAGCGAAAGTATATGCGTCAGTATTCTCTACTGATTCTATGCATTCGGATGTCCGAATACGGAAAACTAATTCGAAAATCGAATACGGATATATACGGCCAGCCTAAATAACTGCAAGCCGTCTGTTATAAAACTTTTGTGAAATAACCAAAGCCTGCTTTCTGAGGTTTTTCGACTGGATTTTATCTATTCATTATCATATCGCTTCTGATTTGTAAAATATTAACCAATCAACAACTCTTTATTATATAAAAAAGGTATAGTAAATAATCGGCCAAGTGCGAGTCGGACTCGCGCACGAAGGGTTCCGTACCGTTATAGAGCAAAAATAGACCAAAAATTGTGTTTTTTATGGGATCCCCCCATAAATTTTTATTTTATTTTAATATTATTATTATTGATAATTGAAGTAGACATATAATTAAGGCTTTTCTGAACATATCAAGTGCCTACCTGTTGCCATTATTGATATCGAGCAAAAAAGCCCAAAAAAAATCACGTTTGTTGTATGGGAGTCCCCCTTAAATATTAATTTTATTTTGTTTTTAGTATTTTTTGTTATAGCGGCAACAGATATACACAATCTGTCACAAATTTCAGAAGTCTAGCTATAGCGATTCTTGAGATACTGCCTGGAGACTGACAGACGGACGGACGGACGGACGGACAGACGTCGAAGACATCGAAGTCAGTAATAGGGTCCCGTTTTTACCCTTTGGGTACGGAACCCTAAAAAAACCCGTCAAAAATCTTAGAAACTGGGCATTTTAGTAATTTATTTTCAGCTAATGTTACCAAAGATATTACGGAAAATTCGTTTCAAACTACGAAATTTACAAACATCGTGCGGTCTAAGATAATTGTTTTCCGAGTTCATTGAAGGCGCACGAGTGGTGCTTATTTTGGCAAAGCTCTGTATCGGTCAACGAACCGCGTGTTTATTGTTTTTCTACAATACTCATGTTGATATTGGCGCGAACGTTATTTGTTTTAATGGTAACTTTCGGCCGCTAATTACGCAACTGCAACTCCTCGGGTACAGCGAGTGGCCTAGACGAACCTAACACCTGGTATATTAACACGGTTTACATAGCAACTATAGGGTGATTCACAATACCCGTATGACTCGGATTTGCAATGATACAGCGCGTTTATTGGTCAACGTTTTGAGCGATCAGCGCTTATTGGCTTACTTTCAGTGGAGTTGTTGAATTCGAATCGAATAGCGCATTGTGAATCAGGTCGCTAAATACAAGCAATAATAATGCTAATCCTGATAGCCAATATTATATTTGTGTTAGTCAGATATTTTTCATAAAACACTTATTCTGGTTTTATGACGCTCCACTTTGAAGTACCAAAACACGAGATGAAAATAAATCGGCCAAGTATATAATAAATAACGTATTATACCGGAATATGATGGATACTTACGATGTGTTTACATTAAAGAACAATAAATTAATATCAACAGTGTCGTAAAGAGAGGAGTTATGTGTTAGGATTACTTGCTCTTATTTTTAGATTTTGGTAAATTAGAATCGAATGAGGTATAGAAAAATGTGATATGTATAGGTCTACCAGAATCTGATGGCAAAAAGTGAGAAAATAAATTGACTCTGGCAATACCGGGGTAATTGGAATAAAACATTTTGATCCTTTTTTTTTCTTATAGCGGTTGATTCTCTGTGTTAAACATGCAAATATAAAAATTTATCCAATGATCAAGGATATTTTTTGAAAATATGCTGTCAAAAATTGCCATCAGATTCTGGTAGACCTATAACTTACTTTTTATGGTCAATTCATCAAGCGCTTAAAATTTTTGTAACAAACACATATTGTAGCTATAGGTACCTACATAGTTTTCCTTTCTTCCTAGTCTTTCTATCGAACGAAATTTCGGAGATAGAAATCTACTTTAAATAATTGCCCTCACTATTTTCAGTAGAAAGTGGTTTAGGTCATATCTACATTGTACTTAGACGTTTTAGGAGATGTGAACTGTACTTGATTTTTCGAATGACCGCTAAAATAAGATAGCAAACAATAATAGTAATAATTCTTGGCTCCATAATGATGCAGATGTATTTTTTTTTATTCAGAAAAGGATCAGTACACACGTCATGTTCAACAGGAATATGAAATAGTTTACTTGAACTCCGGCATCCGAACTGCATAGTGTTCGCACCTCGTTGCATCTGGGGCAGCATTTCCAGCGTGAGTCAGCGAAGGTCAACAACCATCTCATCTGTATGGATTATCTCTGTCTTAACGCGATAATTTAATCCTTTGTTTATACAATGCCTCTAATAGTCGAGCGCAGTGTAATGGCGGGCATGTGAGCGCAGCTATGTATCATCGCGTAACAAAATAATCCGGATGAGTTACGACGGCACGCTGACGGGATCCAGTAAGGTAATCATATTTTTGTAAGCTAAGCCTCAAGAATCAGAATCACGATACTGAAATATCAAGCGCTGGTGATAGAAGTTGAAATGAGACTCATGAAATATTTAAAGTAAACTGTAAAGGCCTCCGTATACGGAAGGCCGATCGAATCCTTTCGAATTGATCGCAGGCCAACTTCACCAGACTCGTGCACAATCCACAGTCCACGGGATTGTACAAAACGAGTCAGATTGGCCTGCTATCAGTCCGACCGGATTCGATCGGCCTACCCTCCTTTAAGCTGACTTGGCAAACGTTGCTTTGCGATATACGTTGTTGCGAATATGGAAAATAGATATATTGGCCTATATCAAACCCACCGATAAGCACACAAAATTCAATAAAATCGGTCCAGCCGTTACGAAATACGAAGGTTTGGTTATCGAACGAACACCGCTACACGAAAATTTTATATGGTACGGTTGTTTCTTGAACAACAAGAACTTAGAACATCTCTATTCTCTCCCCTAGGCCGCTATCAACAACGTCCAAACTTTTAACCGATATTCAAATACTTAACAATTGTTTGCTGAGCCCGCCATCGCCGTATTTACTTACAAACAAAACACCAAGTTAAATTACGTTAAGAATAATTAGTGTTATTGTTGGATAAAGTTGTGTTTTCGCGGCAATTATCATAAACTTAGGTCCATGAAACTTCGGAATAACATAACATAAATAGAATATTTTAGAATATTTTAGTCTACAATTTAGTCTATAGTACATATTATGTACTTATAATACAGGCAAGTACAATATTGGACTGCTCACACTAAAGGCCTAACCTGACTTTCAGCCACCCAACTTGTGCGAGCGTAGTTTACAAGTAGTATTTCCTAACTTTTCCACTTTCGCATCGCACAAATTCAACACACACATTTTCTTTAAAATTTTATACCCAGACAACAATAGTAACAACTGCCGCACTCAGAGACGGATATCAATTACTTAAATAAAGTAAGTGAACATTATATGTCATAATAATTAAGCTACAGTCTGTCTGCAATAATCTTCATTTAATTATAGTTAAGTAATTAATATTCGTCTCTGAGTGCGGCAGTTAGCTAATTGCTATGGACCTATTCAGCCTACTGACAGTCAGTTTTAGTGTGAAAGTCATGCGCAATTGAATATAGCTCGCCGCAGTTATAGAATTGGTAGGATGGTCAAATAGTTAAAGCCAATACCTATGTCCTAAAAGCACGCTATAATATAATATTGAACTCTCATTGTTAGGAAATAATGTCGATATTCGAAAATACCTAGAAGGTCTTCGGTAGAGCTATATTATGTAGAGCAGTGTTTCCCAAACTTGTCGGGACCGCGACCCATCTACAAGAAAGTTTAAAGTTCGCGGCCCACCTTGTGTCCTGAAGACAAAAAAGCAGCGGTATATGTTGCTGCCGCAGCATTTACCCGTTAATTCTTATCGTAGTTCACCACCATATCGTCATCGTCAGCCTTATTTACTTACAATTACGTTTGCGTTCGAATGCCCCACGACGACGAACGAACGAGTAAAATGACAATCGAACGAGTACGAGAATCGTCCTATAATTTCAGGGCCCACCCAAAATCTACCTGCGACCCACCAGTGGGTCGCGACCCACACTTTGGGAAATACTGATGTAGAGCCATACCCACTAGGTGTGGGCTGTGGCTCTACATCATTTAATAAAACTGTTTATGAGATTTAAAACTATATATTTGCTAAGAATAATGCAAATATCCAGGTTTTACAAAATCTGGAATTGTAAAACTAATAGATAAAAAACACTTCCTATTTTATGAAAATCCAAACTAAAAATACATTCGCTCAAAATCCTTCCAACTTTCTAATTCCTAAAAACTAATAGGATTTGAAAAGCAATTAAAACTTCAACTACTGCGAAACTTTGCTAGCAAAATGTTGCCAGGATTAAAAACATTAAAAGCTTAAAAGAAATCGGAAACTACGCCACCCGCAGTCACGAAAAGCAATTTGATTTGACTGCTATCTCACCACCTACGTTTATATTGAAACTTGGATAAATATTTACTTTATCGAGTCTAATTTGGCGCGGGCCGGCCACCGCGCAGTAAATGGCTTTCTTTCGGTTAAGGATGCTATAAAATATAAAACCATACATTTACGTGAACGAAATCAGCTGTATTTCGGTTTTGTGGATGTTTTTTAGACTGTATAGGATTTCGGTTGCTTCTTTTGAGTTGGTAGACTTTGTGACTTAACAAAGTTGATGTGCCTAATGGATATAGGTAAGTATATTCTCACACATATTAAAGCTAGATGATAGGAAGGTAACCTAAAGGAAGTTTCTAGCTCTAGTTTTTAATGTCTAGACAGAAATATTACCCCACAAGCAACCAAAAACTGACAAACATCTTGAGTGCAGAGTTCGAACCTAAGTGTTGTATGAAACTGAATACTCCTATTCCCATCAGTCAGGGAAATGACATGTCTAAAATGACAGACCACCGTGCTCACGGCTCGCGGGTTCGATTCCAGCGCGGGATCGTTCAACGTTTAGTTTAAGTTTACATTTACATTACTAAGCACTTGTTGAGTAAATAAATAAACGCATTTTAAAATAAACTCCGCTATTAATCCTTGACTTAGTGAGGTTTACGCAACCGATTGAACGAGAGATTTGAACTTGGGATAACTATATCTTATAAATAAATAATATTATACTGTCTAGACTTCGGTTTCTTCTGGCTGGATGATATCTTATTAAGGCGAGCACTTAACTCAATTCCAAAACGATAACCTTGCGAACGCGAGTGCCAAGCGTGTACGCATCGCAATAAGATTCATTTTAGCTTAGCATAAAATTGTAGTTACGACGGGCGGATCTTCTCTATTTTATTTTCGTGTTTTTTTTTTTAAATATCTTTCGAAATAAATACTAAGAAAAAAAAATGTTCGGTTAAAAGTTTTTTAATATTATAGATTCATTAACAATTTATTAAAATAAAATATATGTTATCCTTGTTAATACTTATATTTCGATGATAAAGATGTTTGTAGGAGGTGAGTTTGTAAATTAATTACAGCCAAAGTATTACGTATTTATAAAATGTTTATGGCTTAAAATCTTTTAAATATTATCCTTTATATCTCATATTTTTTACATTTCGTTATTATATTGGAACTAGGTAAACCGGCAGTCAATAAATAACAAAATGGGGTTTGTCCTCGCCTTAAGATATATTTTTAGGAGTTAGGTGACCAGAGAGGTGGAATGGATAGGTAAAGTGACATATATATGTATTTTAAACTTGCTCGTTCGTTAAAAAGTATGTAGAGTTTAATCTAACAATACACAATATAAAATAAAAATAGATAATTAGGTATGTATAGGATCTTTATGCAAATAGAAATATATTATAATTTATGAATAGACACCTTGAATCGGAACATTACAGCTATTAAGACAACTAATAAGTTACTGTGAATTGTTTAATTAAATGTAACTTTCAATAGTAAATCTCGTGCAACATTTAATTCCCAACCCGTGTAAATTATGTATCCTCTCAGGAAAAACAATTAAAAGTTAAACACACCACGTTTCCACGTTTCTAAATCTCAATCGGAAACAGATAAATTTACAGTTCCCATAGTAAATGTTGCGTAATAATATTCACGAATCACGGTTCATTTCATTCATTCATCGAAATAGTACAATTAGGTGTTTCCCTGAAAGCCGTCAGTCGGGGCCGCCTGTGCACTGTCATTACAAAAATAGTGGCCCCAGAAAGGGTAGCGAGACACGGCCCATATGGACCTATTTTCATTTCACTTCAGCCGCCGATATTCTTAGCAGTTCATAAATTATATAAGACGTTGCACTAAGCGACCATCGGAGTTTTTTATGATGGAAAATGGAAAATCAACAATGTTTTAATGGTAAGTAATTATGACTTAGATGCAATATGGCGAGGCCATGGAATTGTGTGTCAAATACATTATTACTATATGGTTTTAAAATACGTTCATCGTATTCATATTAATATCTATTCTATTCTTTATTTTTTTCTTCTAAGTAAGTTTTATTAATTACTCAACATAACATAAGATGAGCACAATTTAAAATCTTACAAAATATTCCGAACACAAATTAAAACAACAAACAGTCATCACGACTACGCATCACGATATTAAAAAGTTTAAAAACATTCCGACGGATTAGCGCGTTTTAAACGACCACAATTAATAAAACACGACGTAGGAATTTAAAATATAATCACCATGTAAGAAATAAATCTTTTCTTTTCCCCAGCAGCACAAATTAGACGAAGTGACAGAGGCGGGACAGAAAATGGACAAAAATAGAAATGCTGACAGTGAAACAAACGTCGATCACCGCCTAATGGTTTTACATTCCATTTTTCATTTCAACAAGTTATGCGGTTGGTATGTGAATAGAATTTTAACCTGTAAAATAGACGAATAAGATTATGTAGGTACAGAAAATGGTAAAAGTAGATTGTGTTTCTCGTTTCTGCACGCAAGTGTCTTTCATTATATTATGTTGTTTGTATGATAGGGGATAGCTTTGTTAAATTTTCCTGATTTTTTAATCGACTTTATATAAATATTATGTAAGTAGATTTTAATTTATCACAATTCAGAAAAAGAAAAAAGAAAGTTTGTAACTGTCTGTCAGATGATAAAATAAACAAGGAAAGGAAAAGCAGAAAAAATGTGATGAAGTTTAAAAAATTTTGGACACCGAGCAATCATTTCGTTTAATATTCCGGAACAAAAATGTACTCTGAGCGGCAGTAATAACGACAAAGTTAAGCTGTTGTCTCAACTAGAAGCGCGTAAGAGATAAACACAAAAATCATAGAGAACAAGATAATACTTTCTCAAATGTTTGTTAAAACAAATATTGGTTTGGTAATTTAGATGCAACTTCAAACTGCGGTGACTCCGGTAAATTGGATTTGGAAATGTTTGCTGTAGGGTTGGTCCGAGGTATTTAAAGAACAATTAGTCGGATGCTCCTCAGCCCTTAGGCCAAATATTTGCCTATTCCCGCCAACCCTCTTTGGTCCTGCCGCTTTGGGCGTTCGTTTTACAGCCGAATGTTTGCTCACTTTCCCCTATATACTCCATTATGTGCAGGCTTCCCCTTTTGACGGCTGTGGCAATTAATTTCTACGTTTGAGTGTGTTGGGGGTAAGCGAGCAGAAAATCAATAATGTGTTTGTTAACCGTAAGTATACCTATATGGAGTTGCGCACCCCTGCCAGTTTTGTTGATTTGCGATGTTGTAATTTTATAATGTGGGGTAGGTATTTTCGGTAGATGTTTTCAGAAAATGGGCAAGTTTACTATCTGCACAGTATCTGCTGAAATGTTTATAGGCTGTAGTTTGAATTTGAGATAACGCATAAGAAAATATTCAGAGTCTGAAAAAATGTAGAGTTCGACAGTATTCTTAGGTTTCACCGCTTGGGTTATACTTAGGTAGCACTAAATATAGAAGCGGAATAAATGGATACTTTATAATAACTAACGTTACATATTGCTCGTATTTTTGAGAAAATCTATCGCATTCGGAAAAAATCTTAGTAAGTAGAGTACAGTCGCCAAATTTCGTCCCCAAACCTAATTCCGTCCCCTTCGATATCTACTTCTCATCTATCATTAGTGGCACAAACTAGAAGCTAGTTGCATCAGTCGGCCATTGTGAAGAAGTGAGAACGTCACGCCGTTCGTACCGGCAGGAATTGGAAAATAAAAAAAAAATGTCAAAGTCAGTTTTTCATGGAAATATTGGATACCATAAAATATTGAGATGCCTGACTTATCGATACACTTTTTTTGTCAAACTAATTATTATTACCGCAGATATTAATCGATTAAGTAAAATTTTTAGGTTATAACACGTTTTTTGTTTAAATAGATGAGCCAAAAAAAAACCTAATATCGTCCCCTTACATGAACCTTATATCGTCCCCGGGACGGTATTAGGATCTCAAACAGTGAATGGATCTCGAACGTTCATAGCACTTCTTTTTGCATGAAACGGTAGAAATATATTGTTTTTTTTAGTGTTCCGTACCCAAAGCGTAAAAACGGGACCCTATTACTGAGACTTCGTTGTCTGTCCGTCTATCTGTCTGTCTCCAGGCTCTATATCAAGAACCGCTATAGCTAGACTTCTGAAATTTTCACAGATTGTGTATATCTCTGTTGCCTCTACAACAACAAATACTAAAAACAAAATAAAATTTATATTTAAGGGGGCCTCACATACAATCAACGTGATTTTTTGTCTTTTTTTGCTCTATATCGATAATGACAACATACAGGCTCTTGAAAATTTTACAAAATCTTCAATAATATTGTGTTCTTTAGTAATTAATAATGAAATTAAAATTTAAGGGGGCCTCACATACAAAAAACAACAATTTTGACCCATTTTTGCTCAATAATGGTATGTAACCCTTCGTGCGCGAGTTCGACTCACACTTGACCGATTTTAATCTTTTAGATGCCGAAGAGAAAACTATGAGATGCTGTCTGCTGGAGTTATTTTTATATAATATTGTTAAGAGTACAACTCTAGTTCACGTACTGATTATTGTGATCTCAATAACGTCCCCGGGACGGAATTAGGAGCCCAAAAATAAAATTTGAAAATATGAGTATTATTGTTAAAGCAACGTTTAAACTTTTCCTAAGAGCGTGAACGCATTTTTGATTACTTTTAAGAATAAAGGAATATCTAAGCTAAAGTTTGATGTTTCATTTGTAACTGTAGTATTTTATTTTATTTTTTTAGAACGTTTTTAGAAAAAAGGGACGATATAATATGGTGACTGTACCTTACTGCTTAAACAAAGTGCGACAATTTTCACAGCGCCTAGGGTAAACATGACAAGTGATTGGACAGTACTAGTCATTGGACAGAGCACAAAAGCACTATATTTATTAAGGTTGCTTTAAAAACTACCTGTTTTTCTTTAAAATGAGGCGATCTATTACTTTAATATTGTGTTTTTGTGCTTTGTCCAATGACTGGTACTGTCTAATTACTAGTCATTTGCCCTACTATAGGTCTACCAGAATCTGATGGCAAAAAGTGAGAAAATAAAATGACTCTAGCAATACGGGGGTGATTGGAATAAAACATTTTGATCCGTTTTTATTCTTATAGCGGCTGATTCTGTGTGTTAAACATGCAAATATAAAATTTTTTCCAATGATCAAGGATATTTTTTAAAAATCTGCTGTCAAAAATTGCCATCAGATTCTGGTAGACCTATACATATTTTTTCGTACTACCAAAACAGGAACAGGAAGTGTCACTTTTTTCACTATTCGAAATTCAAATGACCACCAGAGAGTTCGTCGCCGGCGGTCGCGACTACTTACAAAAATACCAGAACGTAATTAAACGTAGATAACTTGCTTTACGCGCGGGTGTGCGCGCCTGTGTTTGTTTAATTTGGTGTATACGTGTTTTTACGCGGCCTGGAAGTCGTAAACTGGTACAAATTATGTCGTTTAGAGAATATTCTCATCGCGTTGCACTTTTTCATCGCGAATATAAAATTTTACGCGCCATAATAAATGTTTAATGACCATTTCTTCACTGTATATGGTTTTGCAATTGATTATAGCAACGATACATAGGTATGTAAAAGATAATATCGACAATGAATACATTCATTCAACTATTATAATACTTAATATACGGATCTATTTACTGTCCAATCTAACTTTAAATAAAAATCTCACTTTAATATAATTTTGTCTACAACTAACTAGGCAAACATTCTTAAATGAATGAAAGGCAAAGTTCAATGCACGAAAAACAGAGGTGGAAGTTAAAAACTCTATAAAGTATTGTAGATGTGATCCCAGCTTCGTTAAATCCTGTCTGCAGTTCTTGAGACAAAGAGTAACAAACAATACACTTTTGCGTTTATAAAGTCTAGTCGCCAAATAGAGAGAACGAGGCCTAAAGTTACTACTCACGTCTCACCACTATCTTGTCAAGTCGCACGTCGAGGGAGCGAGTATGACTGAAATTGTCTCATTTGTAGTGGTTCTATAGTTTCCTTCTTTAAAACTTTTATTTATTCGGCGTCCCATCGTTATACTTAGAACTAAGTAACAAACGTGGTGATAATGACGATGAACCCACGGTGATCGTAACACTAACATGCGGTGATTATTAAATATTATACACGCACTTGCGGCTCGGTAACCGAAACAAACTCCGTTTTATGACACCACCAACAACCAGCGGACTCGCCGCATGTGTACTTTCATTTTACAATTATATAACTTGTTTATGGGAATATTATGAAAATGTGAAAACTTCTCTAGCGGCATTGTGATTTTTTTGGGATGGGCAAAAAATCCAAAATGGGTTACAAAACTAGTGTCGGGATCTGTGATCGAAAATTCGTAAGACAAGAGGAAGTGTAGACCGCTGGCACGGCTTAGGTGAGGAAGTAATGCATCTCTTTTACAGCGCAGTAAAAATGTTTGCCTATTTTGGTTTTTCGTTTGCCGGCACTCTCAGAGTGCAACTGTTTTGTTTCGACATGGTTTTTAATTTCTATCGCTTATTATTATAGTGCTAAATACATACAATAATATTCTTTAAAAAAACAATAATTATAATGACAATAAATAAGTATTATAAATTATAATATTTGTTTAAACAAAACAGCAGTAAAAGTGTTATTGTTTTAGGGTACTGCTACGGCCTACGTCGTAGAGGGTACCGTAGATAGGGCTACGTCGCATACGTCACCTTTGCTTCTGTCCGGATTTTACAGTAAAATTGCCGATTTATTTTGTACATTAGCTTTATCTTTAGGCTTCGCTCGTGAATTAGAACTTTGAGGAAGCAAATGTTGATTATCTATTTTATTCTCTTTTTGGAATATAAAAAAAAAAATTAAAAATTCTTTGTTTATACTGGGTAACTACATACTAAGAAATGTTTTTTAGAGTAAGTAATCTTACTGCTGCAATCAGTAAGCCGACTAATATTAATGTATAATAATTAAATTAAGATTTTGACGAGAGCCCCGTACATTTAAAGTTTTATTATCATTAATTAATTTACTAACCACATTTCGTATAGTTGCTAGTAGCTATTTAGATTGTGGAATCTTGAAATTAATTCGCTACCATCACGGATTAAAACCATGTTCGGTCCAATTCATCCAATATGGAATTGCGCAACTGTGATCGCCCGCACAGATCGAACCCGGGCTAATGCGGCGAATAATCCACCTCGCGCGCCACTGTACCCCCGGGGCACAATGCCAGCTCATGGTAATCCGCAAAAACTAACAATATAACAATTACCGCACACAATCGCCACCCAAATCATTGTCAGTGGCGCTTGCTAAGAATTCTTTGTTACTATCTGTTACTTTTAAGACAGTTTTACATTAACAAAGCGAGTGTTTTATTCCCATTGTGGATATTTCAGGTAGTAAACTTTTTAAAGCTCCTGCATTTTTATATTATTAACCTGTTTTTTAAGTACATTACATTCCGATTTTATTGACGTTGATCTTTTTGGTTTCTGAAGGTTTTTTTGTGGTGATCGTTGCTACCTTTTCATGCTTTATTAGATTGTTGGTTAGTGAGTCACGACGTCAGTTGAGCTTACAAAAATGTACAATACGTATAAATACAGGTATTTAAATTATTTATAGCAAATTCCATGCGACATGAAGTTTAAACATATTAATTTTGGTTGAATTTCTAAACTAGCGTCGATCGTAATTCGTAGTTATTACGTATCTTTAAAATCATATCAAAATATTCTTGACATCAAGTAGAGCATGTAAATATATATAATTTAAATTATAGGAAATTAAAAATTCAAACATACAGAATGTCTGGTCACGTGTCGAGCAAGAAACGGCCAAAGTCCAAAATTGCTTAAAAATGGCAAAAAATCCACCCTGACATGTCATTTTGACACCATTCATTTCGTCCGTCCGGCTTGATTTTTTGCCCATTATTGATGCTCGATACATTTGTACAAATGTAGACTTTACAGAATGGTATTAAGGTTCAAAACGCACTGAGACAATTTTGTTTCTTAAGACTTGTGTGAATGAAGGGATAAACTTTTTTGGGCAAAGTTTCTTAATGAATCCCTTCGGCCACCATTCATGTCATTCGTAACGTAAATACAAACCTTCGTCAAATAGTGCAGTTTTTTCAGCTAATTATTATTTTATGAGGCTCTGTCTCTTTGTTCTGTAGTCTGTATTAGTACTTAGGTCTTATTAGGGTTTATTATAGGCTTTATTACATGTTATTGGTTGAAACTTCTTTCCACAGACATTTGTTAAAAGCGCTGGAACCGTTTATTTAGCTATAATAAAAAAATGTATTTCCTATGACTCGAAGTATATTCATATCCAATAATATCTAAATCGATACAGACGGCAGAGCTTTCCTACGTCTTATATTAAGTCCTAGCTGTGCCCCGCGGTGTTACCCGCGGTTTAAGTGATATATAATAAAAGACTATGAAAAGTACCAATAATGAGTCAAAACGGGACGATACATGGTTCTATAATGGTTTATGGTAGTGATGATGATGAATGTCATTTGTATAGTAGCATATGCTTTCCGTTCTTAAAAAAACGTCGAAACTCCCAAACTTGTATCTATAAAGAGTCAGGAGTTCTCTCAGAACCTTCCGAACCATGGTGTACCTTGGTGCAAAATCTTACTTCTGGATCCCTTCATGAATATGGTACCAAATTGGGATGATAACCTATAAAGAAAATTTTTGAAAATCGGTTCACAAACGGCGGAGCAATCGTTGAACATAAAAAAACGAACACAACACCTCCTCCATTTTTAAAGTCGGTTAAAATTGTAGCCTATGTGTTATTCTGATGTATAAGCTATATTATTGTAAAGTTTCATTAAAATCCGTACAGTAGTTTTTGCGTGAAAGAGTAACAAACATCCATACATCCATACATACATACATACAGGCATCCAAACTTTCGCCTTTATAATATTAGTAGGACTAGTAGGATTGAGTATGGATTTTTATGGTACGTAAATATTTTAATAATGATTTTAGTCTGATATGTAGAATCAATAAATATATATAGCGTTCTCCAATTGCTGTTGAGATCATTAGGCAAAAATTGGTTTAACCCCCGTGTCACAAACAGTTTTCTGACAAAAACACTATAGCGCTTTAAAACAAATTAAGGAATTCTGGCAAAAAATGATCAAAAATCGAGATGTTTGACAAACAAGTGTCGGCGGTAGGTCGGATCACAATGGCGGGATTAGTGCAGGTTTCACACACTGTGCACGGGCCCGATTCTCAAGCGTCGAATGTCGTTTCGATCTAGGCTAACTCACTCGCAAGTCGCAAGCGCACATGCTGTCTCACGCACAAGTAAGACGGTCTGTTAACGAGACTTATCAAAAGCCTTTATAAAAACATATTTTTTAAGTATAAAAATAATTATTATATTTTGAAATTACAATTGTTCGGCGAGCGACCGAATTGGAGACTGAGTAAGAACGTTGCTCTCCGTCCGATGTTCAAGCGGCGTCCTCCTCCTACCTCTTGCTGACTTGCTGGCTGCTGCTTACAATGTTGGGTTATATGTTATAACCCGTCGTTCCGATCTGTTATAACTTATTACGGATCGAAATGATATTCGAGTCGTGAGAATCGGGCTCCTGCAGTTCAGCCTTAACGTCTCGCTACACCCGCTATCTCACCGCGCCATACCCTCGACCCCTTTCAATGTTGTGTGCGGTTTTAATTCAAATATGTCGGATCAGCATATTTTACTCCATTGTCACGTACAATTGGACGCGCTTAGAGATGCGCAATTGTAATTCATCAATTTAAATTACCTCTCTATCTATTCCCTCCACTCTTTCAATTTGGGTTTTATCGTTAATTCCGCGCAAACCGTCAATTTTTCCTGGATAAAAAGTATCCTTTGTCCTTTCTCCGGATTCGAAGTATCTCCATACATATTTCAGCAAAAAGGCGGTTTGGGCGTGAAGAGGTAACAGACAGACAGACGGACACACATTCGCATTTATAATATTAGTATGCCCGTGTGACACGAGTCCGGTCAGGTCGACCTGCGATCAATGATTAGTCCGACCATCGATCGGCCTCCTCGTATACATATATGGGGGCGTTAAGATTAATATTAAAGTAACTTTCATGCGAGTATATTTAGGACTTTAGAACTACTTCAGTCTTCAGCTTACAGGCTAAAGAAAATTTAACTATGCATGCGAAATTATGCTAATTTCATTGATAAGCTTTAGATTTAGACATGTATTACAAATATATTCTATAATTATACTCTTGGATTAGTACATACATCACTTGTGCCAATAACGGATAATGATAATACATAGTCTAGATCAGCGGTTCTCAAAATTTTTTGGTGGCGGAACCCTATTAAGGAGTAGGTAACATTTTTGACGGACCCCCAAAAGAAAGGGAAGTTTGTCTATGAATGAATTGTCTCCATGCTGGTGTCTGATGAAGTGATGACATTTCTCAAACAACTTATATGTATCGCTCGCGGATCCGCTACAAGGTCTTTGCTCCGCGGACCACATTTTGGTAGCGGCTGGTCTAGATTCTATGCTGTATATAGAATGAAGATATTGTTTTAATAAGAAAATTGTGACTCATTGTTAAAATAAAAAGATAATTTGATACAGAAACTTAGATACATAACTAACATTTTTTTCTGATTCAAGACTTATGGCCGCACTTAAAAAAATCTATATTTAATGATGATTAAACTTCATTTCAATGAAAAGTTTGACAGATAGTGTATAGAACTTATATCAAAATCTTCAGTTATCAATGTTTGTCTCTAATTGCGGCAGTAAGCATAATAATTATTAAGTCTTGAATCAGAAATACAATTATTGTAAATTGTAATATATACTTATGAAAAAGTGCTATTATAGGAGCGTATCCGTGAGCGTAGGTGTAAGTATAAGAATATAGCTGCCGTAGTATTAATGGTTGCATTTGACGGACTTTGACGGAGCCCCAAAAAACAAATGTTATGTCATTGAATGAATTGTCTCCATGCTGGTGTCTGATATCATTTCTAAAATCAATTTTTGTAATGCTCGTGGAGCCCCAGGGCGCAACGTAGCACACTTTGAGAATAGCTGATCTAATGTATAGGGATGTTCTGCAGCACGCTTGATCCCCTTTGTCTTAAAAACTTTTTGTTCTTTGCCGATCCGTCTTCTCGTTTTCAGCTCTTATTTATTCAAAAGGAAGACCTATATATCTGACTATTTTTAAAGGAACTTCAATTGAAAAGTATTTTATTAATACGGCGGATATCCGTTCGGTTCGCCAAATTATTACGTCATAAATATATCAAACGTTTCTGCGTCTTCGTTAGATTGTGTCATTAGTCTGTCATCGCGCCTCCCGATCAAACGATTATAGAGAGATGACAATTATATTTATAGAGAGATATTCGAAACGTGCAAAAGATCCGTGAATAACGGAAGGAAACGTTTAAAATTCTCGGAATGATTATATACGAGGAATACGGGAAAACCCATTAGGTAAGCATCTGATATAGGTGCCATCAGAGAAATTGAAATGGCAGATGGCGGGACCTACGTTATTTGGTCGGGTATCAAGCTGACAGATCATGACTAAGACTAACATTAACTTGACAAAACCTAAACAAATAACCAAAGTAAAAAGTATACCATCTGCGGTCTGCCTGATTTTCTCTGATAGCTTTAGTACAGCATCGACAAAATTGCTCGACCAGTCCTAAAATTTTGCTTACGCACTGGGATGCCTTACAATTAATCACAATGTATAAACGCCATAGAAATGATCTTAGCCACAGACTTGGTAGAACTATCTACTTATATAACGCGATTCAATGGCGGTATAAATCTATTTTCATCCTACGAATCATGACAGCCTTTTTTGTAATTGTTCAAGAGAATATCTACAACATAAGTAACATTTTCATAGTAAGTAGTAAAGATTGAAGTACTAAGCACCCTTGTTATTTTTTCCCGCCCCTGTTACCATTAGCATTAACCATCCCTAGAAGCATGTACCTATGCTATAAAAACCTAAGTTATTTATTGTGTATCCGAAATATATTAGTCCTAAAACTTCAAACCTAGATTTTGCCGTCAATAAATGTTCAAACGCTTTGTTCGGCCTGCCAAAATAAATGATTGGTTCATTCGTGGTTCATTCGCGTTTATATTATTAGACGGAAGTGCGCCTGGCTTGCAATGACATCTTAACTTCTTTAGGTCATTATGACTTCAAAGCGGTGCTATTAATTGAGCAATGAGGAAAAAGGTTGAGCACTCCTTCATGACTGACTGACGTCATCGCGCTCAATTTGATTTTGGAACGCTTCACTTTTTTTCATTCATAAAAGACCTTAGACCGTAAATGCACTCTGTCTACTCTGGTAAATGTGTGGTAAATGGTTAGGTTGCTGATCATTTACCATATATTTATTTATTGCTGAATTAATTATATTTGTAGTACAATACGTATACCAACACTTTTGCAACATTTAACATTCCCAATTTGTATCTAAAGTAATGCTAGGCATACCTAATTAAATAAAATATTATGTTCAGGTATAAAAAAGTAGTTTAGGTACCCTAAATAAAAGTTTGTGGTGCTATACATTTCCAAACTTCAGAGAAATCAAAATCATCTCATACATGTATGACTAAAATGTCCATAATCGATTTTACCTTACATAGGTGCTTCAAAAGTAATAATAGTCGATACATAAAATCGATTCGCCGTTGGCCCTCGAAGCAGCTGCCACTCGGGTTTAGCCTCCACGCCTAATTTTGTCGGAAGACTTATTCTACCATTAAATACACACAAATATCCCTTGTGTAAACACAACGCCCCAAATATGGAAAACAACGAGAAGAACGGCTTAACTCTACCCTCCTATATCGCTTCATAACTTTTAATAACATTTCAAATATTTTCCGTTACTAAATTACAAAAAGAAAATGTATTTTAGTAAATTATATTATGTATCTATACTAATATTATAATTATGCGAAAGTGTGTCTGTCTATCTGTCTGTTACCTCTTCACGCCCCAACCGCTGAACCGATTTTGCTGAAATTTGGTATGGAGATACTTTGTGTCCCGGGAAAGAACATACTAGGATACTTTTTAATTTTTATATCGGTAAATCGCGATAACGAATTTTGGCGCAACTGTGTCGTGGGTATCATCTTATACTCCGCGTTCCATTTGATGTTAAAAACGATCAAAACGCTCAAAATAGGAGGCATTTTGAGCGTTTTGATCGTTTTTAATATCAAATGGAACGCGGGGCTAGTGTATTAATTATTATATTTTAAAAAATTGCTTTTAGCCCGCCCGCATATTGTCCGAATTTCTGATCAGAAACATTTGAACGTGCGCCGGACCGCCACTCCGCACACTATCCGAAATTTCCTTCTGGCGAGTTCGGGCTCACTCGGCTCAGTACAAAATGTAAGAGAGAGCGCGATCCGATTTTCTGATCAGAAACATTTGAACTGCTACCGATCGACGTCATCTGACATAAAATTTCGGACGCCCGCCGGAACGCAATTAAAAATTTCTGCCATCTGATAGACGGCATCTGACAACTCATCCGGACCGGACGTCAGACACAAAACATATGAGCAGAGTGCGTTCCGGCGGGCATCTGACATTATGTGTCAGATGACGTCGATCGGATGGCAGTTCAAATGTTTCTGATCAGAAAATCGGATCGCGCTCTCTCTTACATTTTGTACTGAGCCGAGTGAGCTCGAACTCGCCGGAACGAAATTTCGGATAGTGTGCGGAGTGGCGGTCCGGCGGATTTTTATTTGAAAACAGTTCGTCTAGATTGGAAGATCGATCCTTACAAGTGATGGTTAGCAAACGAAAAACAATACACAAACCTTTCGAAATTTGCCAAAGTTTATCTCCTGGAAGTAGCGTGTACGGTGTATAGTAAGAGGTTATTTTCTGAGGCTGGTAACATTTACGATGAAAAGCGTAAACGTTTGCTACCAAAAAATGCTGAAAAGCTTGTTTTTATCCATCACAACTTACCACTGATCAATTTAATTACTAAAGTGTTGTAATTTAGAAATAAATACATAATTTTGAGTAATATAACGTATTTTTTTTACATGATTTGGTATTCGGTATTCGGCCGAATAGTATGTATTACTCGGCCGAATACCGAATAGCAAAAAACGAAGCCGAATAGGCCGAATGCCGAATAGTTGCCGAATATTCGTGACAAATTTAGTTTTTTTTTACTTGGCTGTTCCTAAGTAAATGTTAAATAATAATCGTTAAATGTCTCTGATACTGCAGCCGTTAGATACCTTAATTCTCACCCTTACCTACCTAACTACCTATTAAAGGTTAGTCTTTATCGTCAGAATTAAACTTTAAGTGTGTCTTTGACTATCTGAATATTATTATGACTTTCCAATGTGCTAGACAAGACAAGCAGTCTTTGTGATATCGTACCTTCGCATCGTTAAGAAAAGGATACAAATGTAAATTTTGAAAATGTTTTCATGCCTTTGCCTTGCCAAAGGTACGATATATAATATGGTTACTCGTTATGTAATTTATACTTTTTTTTAGTAAGGGTGTAACTAAGAGGATAATCTTTATATTTTCAAAACATGGCGAAAGACATAAAAATTGAGATTCTTAAAATCAAGTATCAGACACAGTTTGTGTTCCATCACAGGTTCGGCCACAAAAGAGTTGCAATGTGGCGCCCATATGGACATAATACACGAATTGTTTAAACCATGTTTAAACTCCAGTGAAAAACACCCGGGTACGAGCAACAGATTAAGTGCTAACAGTACTAACCTTGGAACCGTTAACAGATTTAAATCGATGAGAATCTGTACATTTAAACAATCACTGGTCGTATTGTTAGATTGTGGCGAGGAATACAAAAGAATAGTAGATTTATTATGCACCATGTATAATTAAAACTATTTTTTGGCTAAGATTAACGATAAAAAACTTTTGGATTAGAAGTTTTTTATTATAGTTAAGATCCTGTCGCCCCCTTCTATTAAACAAAAATTAAGACAGCACTAAGTAATCCGTGTTGCTGTTTTTGTTTTTCACTTTGAAGTCTGAATAATTTCAAATTACAAAAGCTTACAGAAGTGCAGAATTATACTCCTATAGCCTAAGTCTAATGGAAGTAACTGATCAAGGTTGAAGTGCTTTAAGAAGCTTGTGGATAATTTAGGCTCACTTGCACCAGTCTGGATAAAAGCTGATTAAGGATAAGCTTACATCATGTCTTCTCCCTTGTTCTTCGTGTTTGTGAAAGAGAAAGAACACTCGAATAATTTTAACCCTGACTGGCGCAAGTGGGCCTATAAAGTAGTTAAAATCCTATATCGATGACTATTCAGTCAGACACGGGAATATCTCGGCCTCCACGGAACACAAATATAATAAAGGAAATCTTCTTTTATTTATAACGTGTACCTAAAAATATTTTGTTTGCATAAGACGTTTAATAAAATTTATTTGAATCGTGAAGTGTCGGGCTTAAGCTTCGGTTTAAACTTAGTACTTCGGTTTGTTTGGTTAAAGCAACTGCTTGTGAAGCGGTTCGGTCTTTACGTGTGGTATAAGTGTTAAGGATATTCGGATATGGATGATCCAATGGATGATTTGGCCAAAAACCCAAATTTAGTTATTTCATGTTGGATGTAATGAGTAGGTAACTGGAAAGGGCTTAAAATTAAACGAGGCTAGATCTAAATAAATCTAGATTCATTAATTTTATGTAGACTTTCTCTCATCGTCTGTTTTTTGGCTTTCCCAAAGTATAAGATAAAGATAGGAATATAATGTTATAGTTAGTCTTTTCTTAATTTTTGTTTATTAATAAGGCAAATGGTTAATTTCAAGTTTGGTAATGAGTAATGACGATGCAGGCTAGTCAAAATATGGATCATATAAATTAAATAAATAAATAGATGCGATCAATTTAACGACTTTATTGTAAACTGTAATATTTTCTCTTTCACGTGTGCACTTTTCAACCAAGTCACAAGCTTCGGAGGGACGCTTGCGGCTGTGTTTTGCGTCACTCGGTTTAGTTTGGTCGGGGCTCATAATAAATCAGTAATTAGCCGCGACACTGTAACAACAGTACCACGTGCCGGCGCCGCTCCCTACACCTTCACTCTTTATCCTTGCTCATATTATAAATGTGTGTCTGTCTGTCTGTTCTCCCTTCAGCCGTGATAGCATACGCCAACGAGAAAATTTTGTCTACACGTTTTCTCGATGTTAACTGGTTTATCTCTTCATCTCTATTGACCCTAACATGACATACATTTTTTCTCGTACGTCTGTCGTCAAAATTAGAGATAATTTTGGTTTTTTTTTTACATGTGCTATTTTTGTCTATATACTAACGAACTATATACGAACGAGAAATTTATCTCTCGAGCCTCGACGTACGCATGTTAGCGAAAAAGAGATATATATCGATATCGACAATATCACTACGCTCGAGAGTGAGATATCCACGAGATATCTCGTTGACGTATGCTAGGGGGGCAGGATTAAACTGCTGAAGCGATTTAGATGAAATTTGGCATGACGGTACTTTGAGGCCCGGGAAAGGACATAGAATAGTTTTTATAGCTGCATAAAGTACGGCTGTCGCGCGATTAACGAATTTTTGTGCAACGGAGTTGCGGGCAAGTGGCAACTGGCAACATCTAGTATACAGCCTCAAATAATCGAGTTACGAATAATACGATCTCATATCTGCATAACCTTTATAGTCTACGACAAAAGGACGCTTAAAAGGGACATCTTATGATATGATCATTAGACAATCAGGGCAAAAGGATGCACGGTTCCAATGGTTATAAAAAGCGTTAGAAAATGAAATGTATATTATATTATGCATTAAGTACCTATTATAACTATCGATGACGCAAATATGCAACGGTGGCGCAGGATCGAGAAAATGGAAGATTCTGGGGGAGGCTTTTGCCCAGCAGTGGGACAGCATTGGCTAATAAAAAAATAGGCACCGCAAGCGCTCGACAACCCTTCTGAAAATCGGCAAGTTTTTAAAGAAATCTATCTCTGTCCTGAAATACTTTTGGGATGTTTTAGAACTCTAACTCTAACGGCATGTAAATTGATGTAGCTTAGATAAACAGGTACCTACCAACATCATTTTATCGCGTCATTACCATACCTATTATATTCCCTCAAACCTAAACTTCTGGTGGAAAAAATGACAACACAATAACGTTGAATTTTTTTGTCGAAATTATGCCATTACACAACCATTAAACGGCCCATGGTTCCCATCGGAGGAGCTCTTTTATGAATGGAAGGCGTGCTTCATTTTGAAGCTCAATGATTATCTCGAACAATCCGATGCGTAAACACTGTCACCACGAATTCCCGGCCTCTCGGAGACTCCACGTAGGTGTCAAAAAGCCCACACCGATTTCAATGAGGCGCGGACAAAGGGCGTCGTTCGTGGGTTACCAAATCTGGTCAGTTTTGACAGCTCGTCATGTTTTTATCACCGTCGCCGGATTCATAGACGAGGGACTGGCCAATTGACAATGGCTGTACTTCTTAAATCCCATTGTCCCGGTAACGAATTTACAAGTCAGTGTTATTGCGACGTACCAACAATGCGGATTATGCTTTATCTGCACAAATGACTTACGTGTTCCGGTTTTAGCAGAACCTTATCGGATTAAACTTCTTACTGCTTTGAGGATATTGGAGATTGCGATTAGAATTATTCAATCACTAGACGCCCAACTGTTGCGCCCAAATTCGTTAATCGCGAACACCGTACATTTTTTCGAGATAAAAGTATCCTATGTCCTTTCCCGGGACGCAAAGTATCTCTATACTAAACCTTCAGCAAAATCGGTTCAGTGGTTTGGGCGTTAAGAGGTAACAGACAGACAGACACACTTTCGCAATTATAACATTACTATGGATAGATAATAAAGTTTTCATGTTAGAAAAATATACATGGACTCTGCCATACAGTTTTATGAAAAGTTTCTTGTGTTTGCTACTAATCCAGATGACGACCGCAACCGTACATTTTTCGCAACAAAAACTATCCTATATCCTTCCCGTTTATGTATACGAATTTTTTTATTATGGCAATGGGTTTTTGCCATTTCTGACATAATTTCTAGTTGGTGCATAGTTAGTGTTTACGTGGTGTTTACTCAGCCGAATGGCGATGATGACAGGACTCATCGTGACACTTTTCATCCAAAGACCACAAATGGCCAATAAAAGTAAGTATTGTTAAATAGTACAAAAAATGTTTGTTTTATTCCCTTTACGCGTGGTAAGCAGATATGGGCAAATTGAATTCTATGTCATATAGTTAGAGCTCACAATAGTTTTGCTGAGTAATGTCCCATTCAGAATTTAATTTTGATGATTGAGAGTTTCATAATAATGTATGCGACCACCGAGGGATTGATATTCCTTGTGCTCTTACTGAGAGTGTTGAGTGTTGACACATATTTTAATAGGGAAAGTAGATTCGGACGGTAGGTGGCGGTAGGTTCTATCAAGAAATTCATTTATCGGCAATTCGGCACATGGCTGACCATCGTCATTTGGTCGGGCTATATTAATTCATAATCGCGATCGGTCCGTTGGGTTTGACATAAACGCGACCAAATTACGTTGGTCCGCAATCTGCCTGTATCAACTGCTCTGATAATAAGGCCTCTTCCACACGACGTATATTTTGCGCACTGACGACGCGCGTTTTGATGCACTCGTCTTCTGCGCATTTTCATCGCGGTTCCTATGAAAAAGATGAAAATGGGCTGAAGACTATACCTACTAACGAATCTACTCTAAATAATCCACTATTCAAAATGTATTTTCAAGTGTCTGCATTTTCCCCTCCAACATTTTGTTGCGGAAAAAACATTCAGTACCTAGAGAAGAAAAACATTTTACTTTTTTTACGAGGTACGAGGTACGAGTTAATAATAATCTACGAGCTTATAATATTATATTAGTTTATACGTGGTTTATACATTACTATAATATTAGAGATACGTGGTTGAAAAAATATTTTATACATTGTCGTTTACTTGATAATTTCTGATAATTTCATAGAGATACTATGTAGTACGTAGTACTTATATGTCAGTGGATAATTTGAAAGAAGTTTGAATAAAAGTATATTTTTGAAGAAACCTGTTCAATTGCAGAGCAAAGGCATTTTTTATAGAATGCAAAATAATATTAAACATTCAATGGAAGTGACATTAAATGGAAGCGAAATGAAACAATGGTACGGAACCCGCTGGTTGTAGGTAGGTAGGCGTTTCAGGTACCTACTATGGGTTTGACGCATGCGCACTACCCCTTAAATTATTGAACCGACATGGAACCTCCAACCCCTGTATAGTTCCTGCAACACAATAATTATGCAAAATTCTTATTATTAAATATATCACGTGATTATGTAACAATTAAATATCTTGTTAACTGAATAAATAAAATATAACTATTATACAAGGTGTAACAAAAGTAAGTGATAATACTTTAAGATGTGTACATGTTCCTCGTAGAGAGTTTACTGTGAAAGCAGCAGCGCTGAAAGACCAATTTTTTCACTTTTGTATGGGAAAACTCGTGACCCTCGGGCGCTTGCACATACAAAAGTGAAAAAAAAAATTGGTCTTTCAGTGCTGCTACTTTCACAGTGAACTCTCTACCAGGAACACATACACGCCCTAAAGTATTATCACTTAGTTTTGTTACACCCTGTATAACTGATTGTTAGCAAGGTATTGTACGTATTTGACACCCTTACATTTTCCGATAAAAATTAAAAAGGTAAAATAAAGGGAACGAATCTTTATATATATAAAACTCAAAGGTGACTGACTGACATGTTGATCTATCAACGTACAGCCCAAACCACTGGACGGATCGGGCTGAAATTTGGCATGCAGGTAGATGTTATAACGTAGGCATCCGCTAAGAAAGGATTTTGATCAATTCTACCCCCAAGGGGGTAACATAGGGGATGAAATTTTGTATGAAACTTTGTCAATTTTAAACCGATCGGGCTGAGACTTTGCATGCATAAAGCTACTACGACATAGGCATCTCCTGAGAAAGGATTTAAATAAATTCAACCCCTAAAGGGGGTAAAATAGGGAATTAAATTTTGTATGAAACTTTCTCAATTTTAAACCGATCGGGCTGAGACTTTGCATGCATAAAGCTACTTTGACGTAAGCATCCCCTAAGAAAGGATTTTAAAAAATTCCACCCCTAATTCTACCCCCAAGGGAATAAAATGGGGTATGAAAGTTTGTATGAAACTTTGTCAATTTTAAACCGATCGGGCTGAGACTTTGCAAGCATAAAGCTACTATGACGTAAGCATCCCCTAAGAAAGAATTTTAAAAAATTCTATCCCTAAGGGGGTAAAATAGGGGATGAAAGTTTGTATGAAACTTTGTCAATTTTAAACCGATCGGGCTGAAATTTTGTATGCATAAAGCGACTATGACGTAGGCATCCCCTAAAAAAGGATTTTAATAAATTCTACCCCTAAGGGGATGAAATAGGGGATGAAATTTTTTATGAATTTTCTTAGACTTTCGACTGATTGAACTGAAATTATTAAAGATTTGAGCCTCTGTGATGAAAACGTTCGCTTAAATAGGATTTTAATAAATTCAACCCCCATGGGGATAAAATAAGGGATGATGGAGGATGTAAATATATTATTTTGAACCTATCAGTATCTAATGGAACGAATAAATTAAGACGAACAATTAAATTGAATATTTTGTGGTCATATTATCAAGTGCCTCTGTTGCCAATATTTATGTCGAGCAAAAAAGGCCAAAGTAGCGTTTGTTGTATGAGAGCTCCCCTTAAATATTTGCTCCATTTTGTTTTTAGTGTTTGTTGTTATAGCCGCAACAGAAATACATAATTTGTAAAAATTTCAACTGTTTAGCTTGCGAAGTTCTTGAGATACATCCTGGAGGCAGACAAACAACGATCATTGCAATAGGGTTTCTTTTTTACCATTTTTATAAGAACCACAAAAAGGGAAAATTATCCATCTTTGTTATTACACTATGTTAACGCGGATGAAGTCGCGGGCAACAGCTAGTTTAGAAATAAATGTACACCTAAACATTTTCTATGCTTGGGAAAAATCATTCTAAAAACTGCATTATCATTTTCATCAGACACGAATTGTGTTTCAAAGGTATCGCACATTAATGCTAGCATATCGTGAATGCCAGGTTTAAGGCAATTTCATAAAATAACACTGCCTACTGAGGAACACGCATTGTCATTGACGGTTTTCAAGGCGCTCGTCAACGCTCGACGCACAATTAAAGAGTAATGTAAAGTAAATACTTGAAATTTATTGACGACTTGATCCGTGACAATCAATGTGGTGTGACCCAAGTCCGAATTTATACCTTAGCCCTAAAGGTTTACGGTCGCATTTCAGTCGGGGCGATTGTCGCACTGTCACTACGCCATCCCACGTATTCTATAACTATCGTATACTGAATATAATAACAATTTCAACCACATGGTATATTTGGTTTAGTGAAAAGGTGGAGTTTTACGCGCCTAATAAAACTAAATGTGACAATATACCTAAATCGGTGGAGCTAGAGTTGTCACTAACTAGAGTCATATAAAAGCGATATTTTTAATAATAATAAAAAGATTCTTAATTCTAATGTCCAGTTATCTCAACATACGGTAATATAATATTGCTAATATCTATCAAAAGCTGATCTAAGTATGAGATAGTCAACTCAAGCTCATTCCTACAAAATATAGACTTAGGTACATTTACGGAATTATATACATAAAAAAAGTTTAAAGTTTCTAATAATAATATTAATTTAGTAAGTAAATCATAAGATTTGCTTACTAAATTCAAGACTAGATAACACAAAATTGTAATCCGAAAGCTATCGATTTCCTAAGTGGATTCCTTGAGGCGGTACAAAGTTCGGGTGATGTCCGCAGGCTAGTCGGGACCGCTGATATTATATTCCGCCCAACCTTACCCGGCGGTAAGGATTATACTCTTCAAGAAGATTAATATCATAAATAAAATGCATGGAATAATTACGAAGTTGGGGTTTCAGGATTTAGAGAACCATCGACAATTTTCTTGAGGTGTGCTCGTAAATTCTTTATTTGCGCATTAAAAACAATTATGTAAAGAAAGTAGAAAATTCCAAAGTTAGTTGAACAGGACAAAATGACGACAATACCGTTATGTGCGGTTTCTTAAAGACGCCAAGAAGAATATCATGGATCATCTCAAAACTCACCTCAAAAATAAATCTTTTAAATTGCAATAGCTAATATTGTTCAACTACCTATGTTGTTTCCAATTGTGGCAAAGCTACTGTCATAAACGATACATTCTCAATAATTCTTCCTCAAAACTAAAGTTAAAAAAGTGTTTTGATTAAATATATTCTTAATAGGTTAGAGTTTTAACCCATCTTGGTGGGCCCTCACAGATGGGTCGCAAGCATGTGTCCCATTGTTAAACAATGCCAGTAAATTCGTCGTAACAGAAAAAACCCTCGCCGAGCTGCACCCATATGGCTTACAATAACAAATTCTTAACCAAAAGTAAACCAATGTATCCCCGCGTTCCGTTTTTAGTTGCCCTGTTATCAATACTTACGAAAATGGCATAATTTAAGGCGAAGCACTCTCGTTTCCTTCAGGCTTCGAGTCGGGGCTTAGTTAAACAAATAAATAGTTATCTCAATAAAGTGTTGTGAAGTGATAAAATTATTATTTATTTTTTGAACTGATGTTTTTAGCGAGTTTGTAAACGTCGCTGGTGATCGAAAACGTATTTTTGGCCATATTTGGCAATTTATCATTAACAAAAAACAATGTGTAGGGGACAAGGACTGTCGTTGTCGAACTTAACTTAAACTTAACGGATATCTTATTTATTAATTTATTTAACTCTTTATTGCTTACAAGAAAATGCATAAAGATACAATTAACATGGAAAGATGACACAAATGAACTGCTTATTTCTAAAAGAAATCTCTTACAGCAGCCCTACGGAGAGATACAGTGTAAAAGACAGCAGATAGGACGTGCACAATCAATAATATCAAAATAATTAATAATACTAAAACTATAATATAAAACCTATATAAAATCAATAAATAATAATATGATTACAATATATAAATACTATATGTACCTATATGTACACATAATAACAAAAATTACAGTGATTGCGAATGAATGCTCTTTCATATCAGATATCGGCTATATTAAGGCTGTAATAATTTGTTAACACTTTATTTACTGGAAAATACTAGATTATTGTAGTACTTATTCGATTTAAATTCGATTCAGCGACAAAACAAAAGCTAAACCTACTATTTGCATATCTATTCGTTATAGTAGACATGGCGTATTGAGGCAAAATTCGAGGTCCTTTAAAAAATAATAGGTAAGTACTCAAAAATAAAGAAAAAAATCTTTAGAGTTTATTACGGCCATTCTCCGGAGAGCAAAATTTACGTGTCCCGGGCTTGTATACTTTGTAATATTATCTTATTCTAGTATGCAATATTTTTAAACGGTAGTTAGCATCAGTATCTAGCTACAAACTTAAACACAGGCTTCTAATTTAAGTAATTCAGACTAAATTAATTGAAGTCGTGTTCAAAAACCGTGTTTTTCTAATTACCGTAACGTGTCCCCACGCCGCGCCGACTTGATCTCGAAACTTGCTTGTAATTTTTATAACGTACATTTTAACTTTAATCTATTCATCGTTTTAAACGCTTATAAACATTGGTTATCGCATTGCAAAATATCGACTCAATCCTATAAATAGTTATCATGAAATAATCGCTTGTCCTATCAAAAGTTCTAATTACCGTAACACATGCTGTTTTCGGTAGCCCACCCAAAAATAACAGGATTTGGCACATTACAAGTGCACGGGTCGCTTCTCCTTACGGCCGTTTTCAATAACGTATCTTTAGCTAAAGATAGATAGCTATCCCCGATCAACAGTCAGCTGCTATCTATCCGTAATTTGTGTTTCACAATCGACGATAGGACCTATCTATCCTTGCCCACCGATGGATAGCATCTTTCCCTCTCTCTTATCCAAGCCTCTTGTGACGTTTCGTTCGACGCCATTCACCTAACAATACAAGTTTAAAACTTTTATATTTTTATTTAAGTAATAAAAATTATTAGTTATTTAAACCGTAAAAAGTTATTTAAACCGTAAAAAGTGAATGTAAAAATAACCTGCTAACCGTCCTCCCGCCGATAGATAGGCAACTGGGATAGGAATTGCTATCTCTCAGTACGTTATTGAAACGCAAGTATGGACAAAAAGATTGATTTGCCTATCTTTAGTAGCAAGGATTATGGATAGATAGGATATTGAAAACGGCCGTTAGTGTGTGCGTCGGCCCATCAGCGGTCCCACGTCGTTAATGTTAGTGTGCCGCCGATAAAGCACGTGAGTATCTAATTACCGTAGCTTTGGTTACAAACTTTTCTAATTACCGTAATCTTTATTTTTAAATTATGTTTAAATTAGATTTTTATTATGTACATTATGTTTATATTACATAATTTGGCCTACGTACGTTGCCATAAGCTAGTTTTTGCAAACGGTGTCGTTGTACCGTTACGTAAAACATCACATTTGTCTAATTACCGTTCCCATAAAATTTTTAAATCTTATTATCTAAAAAACTTTAATTAATTTTTACATGCCTCATTTATTATTGTCTTCGTATCTTTCATTTCTTTGAAATTTCAATGTGTTCAAGTCAAATCAACGAAGAAAAAAAAGGTATGGTAATCAGGCAAATAATGCCAAACCGGAGAATGGCCGATTAATTCAATCACCATTGACCATGAGCGTCATCCGAGTCGAACGCTCCGCCATCGTTGTTCAGGAAGTCTCTGGAAACTCTTTTTCTCGTGAACCCGCTATTCCACCTTGGTCGTCGCGTTCTTCCTATCGGTGGCCCAGGTTCATCACTAGGATGCCCAAACGGTGGTGTGGCATTATGTGGTCCATTATTAGGAGAAGTGAGGTTTAGTCTCTTCATTCTCTTGTTATGCTCAATTTCGGCGTAGTTGGAAACTCTTTCGAAGTCCTGGATCATTTCAACGAAGTGACTAATTTCGATGGACAAATGATTCATTTCGTCTAGATGTACCATCAACTGGAAACAGATATTTGGAAAGGTATTTAAAACCTGAATAGGTTTTTGTCAGTGATTTATAAACAGGGTGTAACAAAACTAAGTGATATTTTATATATATTATAGCTTTTAGGGTATGTATGAGTCTCCTGTTTAGTGTTCACTATAAAAGTAGCAGCGCTAAAAGAGTTACTTTTTTTAAATCAGTATTCAGGATAAGGTATGAACGCTGGGGCACTTATTCATCGAAAATTAAAATAAAAGTAACTCTTTCAGAGCTGCTACTTTTATAGGGAATGTATAAGGGATACATACGCTAAAAGTACCTAAGGAAAATTGGTGGTCTGGTGGAACGGACCATCTCGATCGTGATTCTAACAATGATGATGATGGGATGAGAGAGAGATTTCCAATATCGGTGACATAATATTATGCCTACCTATATGATCTGGACCATTTGAATTTTGAACCATGCATTTGCAGCATCTGGGTTATTTTATTGCTAATCGTTTGTCAAAATCATCGCTTTTAACGGAACGACGTCCGTCGGGCCCGCTAGTTTTTTTAGAATTTAATTTTTTTGCTTTGAAAAAACAAAATAATTTAACTTTGACTTACCGTTTCATGAGGATACTTGTCGTAGTTATTATGCGAAGTCAAATACAGGTGTACCATCCTGCCGTACCTCTTTTTTATGTCGTAGAAATTGCCTCCAACCTCGTACCCAGCCATCTCCTGATAATTCTCCTTCAAATGGTCAACTCTCTTCACATTTCTTATAGATTCCATAACGAGTTCCTTGTCCATTAACAGGAGTTTCTTCTTCATCCTCATGTGTTTGTTTCCGTAATAGTAGGTTCCTATATCTTGGAAATTATCTGCCAATTAATATTATAATCAAGAGTAGTAGTTATCTGGCGTTTGGTTAAATAAAATATAAATGTACCATCAAAGAAATTTATTCATAGGAAAATGGCGTACCTGCATTTTTCGGTCGGTATGACAACTTAATATCGTAAGTGTAAGTGAAAATCGTAGTCTTAACCTACGAATAATAAAAACGAAGGAAACGTAACTCCCATAGGTACTTCAACCTTTTGAATTTGGTTCCTTTTCGCACAATAAAATATGACAATACATGGTTAAACGAAACACTAACACTCAAATTTACGAAATAAAGCCGTTGACCATAATTGTCACCTGTATAAATACACAAAATTGTGTACCGAATACATGCATAAAGTATGCATGTATTCGGGTCTCATTTTGTAGACTCGCGGAACAAATTTTTGACACAGTTACTCTTCCTTAGTTTTTTTTATTCGTATCCCGTAGGTCTTAACATATTGGCTAGGCTCAACATAACTCGACCAGTGACGGATTAAGACTACTTGATGCCCTAAGCAATCCATGCCTATGGGCCCTCCTATCCGTATGTCAACTAGAATCAGTATTTGAACCTTTACTCTTCTGGTGCCCCCTCAGATGTGATGCCCTAGGCAATTGTTTAATTTGATTAAGGCATAATCCGTCACTGAACTCGACCTACTAGGACCGCTATCTGTCTATAAATCAATTTCTCTGATAGTACATACAATATAATTATTTATCAATCCACGGACAGCTAGAATCATTATGCTTTCATTTCGGCTTTGTCGTAGTCGGGTAATGAAATAGTAACTAAAACACCAAAAACATCAAAAAACTTACAGAGAAACAATACTAAAACATATTTTAAATGTAGCTTTTTGTTTAAAACTGAAAACATTGTTTTCTATCAACTGTAAGAATTTGCATAACTATAATTACTCGATAAAATTGCTATTTAAACGAAACCATTATAGTTTGCTTGAAAGTACTCATTAAATCATATAGGCCCAGTCGCACCGATCTGGGTTAACTATGGATTGAATTTTATGTTAACTCTTTCAAAAATACGAAGAACAAAAAAAAAATCTGATTATTAATTAACCCAGGATCTAGCCAGCGTAGATCTAGATTTCAACTGAAATCTAGATCTACGCTGAGTGAGCAAGAAGCACAAAAGTGTCGTTATAACCGCATGGCTTACAACTATAGCAATAAAATTAAATTTAGAAATTAAAAAAAAAACCCGCCAAAAAACTTTAAAAAGTAATGAAATAATAATTTACTGACTTTAAGTTCAAATAATTCCTAAGTGTAGGTAAAGTAGTTAGTACATAATGGTTTAGCGGTCCCCCGACACACCTTGACAACAATTATGGACGAAAATATTACTTTACATTTAGGAATTATTTGAACTTAAAGTCAGTAAATTATTGTTTTATTACTTTTTAAAATTTTTTGGCGGGGGTTTTTTTCAATTTCTAAATTTAATTATATTTCATGCTTTTTAAACTTGTGTTGGTTATAACTTATAGTAAAGAATAATTCCTATCAGCAGGATCATATCCCCATGATTACCTTTGAATATCGAAAAGAGGCCGCCCAAACATGAAACCTCCACTCTGGGTTCATACGGAGCTCGGCTCCTATAGAATCCAGGTGATGCTGCTGCAGCAGCATGCAAATATTTAGTGTTTATCTACGTCTTACTGGCTGTCGCAATTAAAATGAGCCCAAACACGAAACCTCTGCTCTAAGTTGGTGAGGAGTTGGGTATCCTATTGATTACCAGGTAATGTTGCAGCACCAGAGGCCGTAGCCAAAGTCCCTTTCGTTATAAACGATGACGAAATTCGTTATCAAAATGTATGGGATTTGACATTAGTCTTCGCAAGCGAAATGTCATTTAGCGATGACTTATGTCAAACCGCATACATTTTGATAACGAATTTCGTCATCGTTTTTAACGAAAGATACTTTGTCTAAGGGGCCAGGTCAACTTACCATTAATATGTACATATGTAATTCATAAATATCACGAACCAGAATAAAAAATATAAGACTCATCAAACGAGTCCTGCAAGTTGCTAACGGCCTTTCACGAACCAGATAAACCGCGATTTTTTAGCACTGAGCAGGCTGATGATAATGAACTATAGCTAAGAAGACTCTCGATCATGTCAGCTTTCAACAATTATATTATATGAAAAACGCAAATGTAGAATATCACTGGCTTTCAAACAAAAAAAAACTAGATCAAAATCGGTTCACCCGTTTGGATGCTACGATGCCACGGACAGATACACACACAGACAAACAGACAGACAGACAGACAGACACGTCAAACTTATAACTCTCTTTTTGTCGGGGGTTAAAAATGCTATATTTGTAAGCCGTGCGGTAGCGCGTGTTTCTCTCTCTGTATCTCTCTCTCTTTTTTTTTTTTGGAGTATATACAGGTTTTTTGTACATAAGAAATAATAAACTGGAACTTCGTTCCATCCGGGTGTCCCTTAACACCTCTCAAGTTTTTTTTAGTACTTGGGCTATTGGACCCAAAAATATTGAATCCAATGGGTCCAATGACTAGATATGAATTTTTAACATTTTTTTTTCATCTAGCGATTGGTCCCAAGCAATGTCCCAAGCAGAGATGGGCGATGGGTAAATACCCAATCTACCCACCTGGGTATTTACCGGGTACATTGGGTATTTACCGGGTAGATTGGGTAAATACCCAAAAATGGTGGGTATTTACAATTCAGCGTACGTTTTTACATATATTTTGTTGGTAAATCGTTAGTAAAACCTCCATTAAATAATGCAAATTTGGTCACTAGCCCGTAACTGTTTGAATAAGCCCCTTAAAGTCTAAAACTAATGTATGTTTGCAATACAAAACCATGTTTTTCATGAATTTCGGCGCGCATGTCAAAGAGTGACGCTGTGTTTTTGTACTTTTTTCCTAAATTTTGGCTTTGTATGTGTGATATTAATATTATTTAAAGTATACTAACTTTTTATAGTGATAAAGTTAGCATTTAACACTTTTGGGGGTTGAATTAAAATAAATCGTTACCTTCATCGTTAAGGGAAACACGCGTGCAAAATTTCAAGTTTTTTTTCTGTGCTTTTATTGAAAACATTAATCCCTCCTTTAGGCTGAACTTTGAACAATTCTAATAAACGTACGTACTCGTAATTCAATATTTGTTGGTAGGCACTTAATACGAAATATTGTGTCTAAGAAATTATAAGGTTTCACTAACTAACCTTGAGCCTATACAATTCCAACCTGAAGGGGGTATAATACCCCTTTGAGGTTATTATGCAAATGAGAACTGTTTTTGTGTAAACGCAACTAATGATCAAATAGAAAAAGTTCTTAGCCTGTGCGTTAATGAAAAGAAAAATTTTACCCTTTTAACCGTGGGAGAGCGATGCTTCGGTACAAATGGGTCGACTCCGAAAAAACCGGAGTGAAATAGCGCTTGCACTGTATTTCCTTCAACACGCATAAGAGAATGCCGATCTTATCACATACTCTTTGCGTCCAACTCGACCCTTGATGATGAGGGACAGAAACCACCAACCATACCGCGATGTACGAGCGTCATGTCGGATATTCGGCTTCATAAGCGCTCAGTGCACTGAGTTAGGAGTAGCTCCAGTGAGGGCTCCAGAGTTGGCTCCGGTCTTAACGCGTCTTTTTTGGCTCTCCTATCCTTCTCACATAGTTTTGGCTTCTTGAAAGACAGCTTTCAGCTTTTTGTTAACCCGATACTTAAAAATGTGACCGTTCCAATCCGATCTGCAGACTGATCGCTAAAACCTCCCTCTTCTCGAAGATGATGGAATCCATTATCAATAGCCAGCTCCTTCGACACTTGGACACTCAGGGATTACTAAGGCTCGGCTCGGCTCTCTTGGCGTGCCTAACTCATCGTTGGCTCAGGCGATTGAAACTATGGGTATTAGCTGTTAGTTTGGATATCGCGGAGGCCTTTGATCGGGTTTGGCACAAAGCATTTTTATCTAAGATTCCATCATACGGAGTCCGCAAGAAATTATGCAAGTGGGTCACAAGTTTCTTAGCAGTCGTAGTTGATGGATCTATTGACGCTGGTATCCCTCAGGGCTGTGTGCTATCGCCTACCCTATTCAAACTGCATATCAATGACATGTTACAGACCAACGGCATTCATTGCTATGCGGATGACAGTACAGATAATGTGACCCTATATACTGGCTTTCCGCATATTTCTCGGCTAAATGTCACTGAGAGCCGAAAACTCTCTGAATGGGGTAGACGTAACTCAGTCCAATTTAACCGCACCAAAACACAAGTCAGCGCGTTCACCACAAAAATGTCACCAATGGTCGTATATCCTCGTTTGAGGGCACCACTTTAACAATCTTCCCCAGCATGAAAATTGGCGCAAACATTTCGAGTGAAGTCTAGAGGATAAGGCCAAGTTAGCTTCGAAAATCCTTGATATTCTTAACAGAGCGAAACAGTATTTCAGTCCGATCCAATGCCTACAACTCTTCAATGTCTCACATGGAATACTGTAAGATGAAAATCTTTGGGTACTCCCTTTGGATCGTATCTAACGAAGGGCCGCTCGAAATGTTGGTTGGTTTTAAACAAGCTATACCTATTGGAAATACGCCGAGATGTGAATTACGCTCTGCATCCTCTATCGGTTGTATCACGGGAGTGCTCCTAGGAATTGTTTGGAATCATACCTCCTGCAACTTTTCGCCATCGTTCCAGGCAAAAAATATACCATCTTCATCTCAACTCAAACTCAACTCAAAATTTTTTTATTCAGAATAAATTATTGCAAATATTCTCTGAAAGTCTACATGATGCCTACCACCGGTTCGGGAACTAACCCGGCGAGAAGAACCGGTGTAAGAAACTCGCACGGGTCCCGCTTTTTACTAATAAGTAGGAAACATGAACATACATAATTGTAAGTCATATAATAATGTAGAAGTAGCCTTGAAAACAGCCATCCTACTCCCAAGATGTGCCATCGTTTATGAAATCATTGACCTTATAACACAAACGCTGTTTGACTACTTTTTTAAATTTATTAATGGGAATATTTTGAACGTTTTCTGGGATTTTATTTTAAAGACGTATACATTGACATTTAAAAGATTTACTAACTTTACTAAGTCTGATCACCGGTATTTCTAGCTTGTACTTATTTCTAGTGCTTCTTCCGTGACTGTCACTTTTGGTTGTAAATTTACTAAGATACTTTCTAACATATAATACATTATCTAAAATGTATTGAGAAGCAACAGTTAGAATACCAACTTCTTCTTCTTTAAACTTTTCTCTCAGAGATTCAAAAGCTGACATTTTATAAGATGCATGAAATAAATGGTAAAATAAATTTATAAATTGAACTCGTATTAAAGTCGGCAGCGTTTCCCCATAAAAGGATGCCATACGACATTCTACTATAAAAATAACTGAAATAAACTAGCCTTGCTGTGTCTTCGTCAGAAATTTCCCGTATTTTTCTGACTGCATATGCTGCAGAACTGAGCCTATCAGCAAGATTAGCAATATGAGGATCCCACTGTAGTTTACTATCTAGTGAAATGCCTAAGAATACAGTGGTGTCCACCAAATCCATCTTCTCATCATTTAATAGTATATTGGTTTTAACTTGCCTAACGTTGGGCAAAGTAAATTTTAAACATTTAGTTTTCTTAGAATTTAGAAGTAAGTTACTAACGTTAAACCAATGTACTATTTTTGAGAGAGCACTATTTACCTCGTCGTAATTTGACTGTTGTCACTTCACTTTAAAAATAAGTGAAGTGTCATCAGCAAAAAGTACTATCTCATTATCATTATCCTTAACAAGATAAGGTAAGTCGTTTATGTAGATGAGAAAAAGAAATGGACCTAAAATGGATCCCTGTGGGATGCCTAATTCTATTTTGGTCCCATTGGACCTTTTAATGTCAACCCTTTGAGTTCTATTTTTGAGGTAAGATGTCAAAAGGTTGAGTGCTGAGTCCCTAATGCCATAGTGGTGCAATTTCCTGATCAATGTAGCATGCTCAACACAGTCAAAGCCTTGGAGAGATTGCAAACAACCCCTAGGGCATCCTGCAATTCCTCCCATGCTTCAAATATACTATAAAAAAGCCCTATACCAGCATCCGTTGTAGATCGACTCTTAGTAAAACCGTATTGATTATTGTGTAATAAATTATTTAAGTTAAAATGTAGCATATTGCCACTCATCACCTAGATGAGTGGCAATATGCCCTTAAGTTGCTGAATTGAAAAATCCTTATTTAATCATAAAAGGAACACGTGTGTGAAATTTAATATTTTCAACCCTTAGGGCCTGTTTCACCACTTCCTGATAAAGTGCCGGATAGGCTATCCACAACTTTTTTGACAGATTCTCCATATCCACCACTTAACTTGACAGATTCTCCATATCTGTCAAGTTAAGTGGTGGATAGCCTATCCGGCTCTTATCAGAAAGTGGTGAAACAGGACCTAAAAATGAGGAATATTTATAGGTTAAACAATGTCAGTGGTTCAATATTGTTGGAAAATTATGTCACACTGTGCGATCTATAACTTGAAAGTATTGACGTATCAAAATTATTATTAACAGAAAATAAATTAATCTAAAATTCCAAATTAAGCTAATTTTCCACTGTCACATGCGTTGAATTAAAATTTTTACACTTCCAAGAAATGAATTTTCGAAAAGTCTGATACATACCGGTATAATTTATTCTTTATTTTTTACTGCCTTTGTATGATACTAGCCTTTGCCCGCGGCTTCGCTCGCGTTTAGAAGTATTATTATTAATTAGGTATCAAGTCTCAGCCCGATCGGTTTAAAATTGACAAAATTTCATACAAACTTTCATCCCCTATTTTATCCCCTTGGGGGTAAAATTGATCAAAATCCTTTCTTAGCGGATGCCTACGCCATAACATCTACCTTGTACCTGTATGCCAAATTTCAGCCCGATCCGTTCAGTGGTTTGGGCTGTGCGTTGATAGATCACTATGTCAGTCAGTCAGTCAGTCACCTTTGAGTTATATATATATTTACATTAATGCAAATACTGTGTCCGAGGAATAAAAAGTTTCATATAAATTTAAAATTATTATTTAAAACCTTTGGGAGTTTTTTTTTAATCCATATTTAGTGTATTTTACATCGTGTGTATACGAAATTTCACGTTTCTAAATCTAAAGGCCTGTACGTTGATCTATCTGTCAATCTTTTCCACAGACAATTTTGTTGAATGTGAGTCACTTATTATGAAATAATTGACATTTAAGTATAAAAATGTAATAAAATAATATAATGTAAATAAAAAAGACTAAAGTAATAGGAAATTAGTCTAACATTTACCAAAAGTTGTGACTTATGTATTGAATTTTATCTACCCGCCCTTTTGGGTAGATACGGGTATTTACCGGGTACGTGAGGGTAAATACCGGGTAGATGGGTAAATACCCAGGTACGTGCCCATCTCTAGTCCCAAGTAATTATTTTTATGACTGTCCGTAGTGACAGTTTTTATGGTTTAAGTCCGTAGGGCCTGCAAAACAGTTTTAGATGAATAAAAAACAAAATAAAGGCTCAAGACAAATTAAAACTTCAAACAATTAGTAAAAATAAAAGGAAATAAATCAAAAGGGGTACGAACTTTTGTGGCATAGGCCATCTTGATTTTTTTTTCCAAATTTCCGAGCACGATAAAAGTGGTATATTTGGATAGAAGACACTTATACAAACAAAAAATGTTACATAACATAGTATCCTAAAGTGTCACGTTTCCGAGATATTTAGAAGTAAAGATCGCCATTTGTGTCCTTTGGACTCATTTGTACCACTTTTATCGTGCTCGAAAATTTTGAAAAAAAAAATCAAAATGGCCGGCGGCTAGATATGCCAGGCTCCATACAAAAATGTTCGAACCCCTTTGGCCATTAATAATATAAAGTATTATAAAAACTAATAACATAAGATTCTTAGTATAGCTCTACCAGTGATGGCAAATTTTGACAGCAGATTTTCAAAAAATATCCTTGATCATTGGATAAATTTATATATTTGCATGTTTCACGCATAGAATCAGCCGCTATATGAAAAAAAAAAGGATCAAAATGTTTTATTCCAATTACCCCGGTATTGCTAGAGTCAATTTACTTTCTCACTTTTTGCCATCAGATTCTGGTAGACCTATACTTCTTTTGTTTGAAAACATTGAAATAAAACTAAAGTAGGTAATTTTTTTCTACTAACTAAAATCACAGGTTTTTTTGATGTGTTTGTTATTGTCCGGAGAAGAAGATTATGATCTAAGAAAAAATTAAAAAAATTGCGCGGTAAATTAGAAAATTTAAAAACTATTATTTCTACTCTAACTTTAACGCTTTGGACAATATGTATTATTAAATTTTTTAATGTAACATTATGACATTTGACATATAATTGACAGAATGCATTTTTTGTGCGACGGGATAGCGATGGACGTTGCCATGGTGCCATACTTATTTAGTCACTTTAATAAAATAATATGGGCGAAATCGGAAATACTTTATATGGCAAAACAACGTTTGCCGGGACAGTTAGTATTTATCCTACTAATATTATAAAGGCGAAAGTTTGGATGAATGTATGTATGTATGTATGTATGGAAGTATGGATGTTTGTTACTCTTTCACGCAAAAACTACTGTACGGATTTTAATGAAACTTTACAATAATATAGCTTATACATCAGAATAACACATAGGCTACAATTTTAACCAACTTTAAAAATGGAGGAGGTGTTATGTTCGTTTTTTTATGTTCAACGATTACTCCGCCGTTTTTGAACTGATTTTCAAAATTTTTCTTTTGGTATTTAGGTTATTGTCCCAATTTGGTACCATATTCATAAAGGTGGTGACTTGATGAAGGGATCCATAAAAAATCGAGGGAACTCCTCAAAATTTATATGGAAACATGTGGTGACTTCGGTTTCGTGAGCAGTATTCTAAGCATATGCTACCAACAAGCAAGATTTTGCACCAAGGTATACCGTGGTTCGGAAGGTGCTGAGAGAACTCCTGACTCTTTATAGATACAAGTTTGGGAGTTTCGACGTTGTTTTAAGAACGGAAAGCATATGCTACTATGCAAATTACATTCATAATCATCATCATCACTACCATAAACCATTATAGAGCCATGTATCGTCCCGTTTTGACCCTATTATTGGTACTTACTTTTCATAGTCTTTTATTATACAGTGTTTAACAAAAATAAGTGATAATACTTTAGGGTGTGTACGTGTTCCTTGTAGAGAGTTCACTGTGAAAGTAGCAGCGCTGAAAGTCGATTTTTTTTTCACTTTTGTATGGGCAAGGCCCCGAGCGTCACGAGTTCCAGAGAGAGAGAGTCCCAAAACGCCGCTACTGAATATGATCATACCTACTACAATGCGTCTAGTCTGCGTGGCGACATAGCTGTCGACCAGAGTAGATTATACTGTGGTTACTATCTACTCATTGGTGATAATAATTAAATTATTATTAGTGCTAAGAGAGTGTTAAATAAAAATATTAGTGCTGGGCCTCAGGCATACGCATACGCACTAGAACTTCCGGCCTTGGTACTAGGCCTTTTTGGGTTCCGTAGTCAAATGGCAAGAGCTATACTATTGAAACTTGGTAAGTAGATGTAGTCTGTGAACCGCATTAAGATTTTGATACAAAAATGGAAAAATTATTAAAAATTTTTGGGGGTCCCCATAGGTACAACTGAAACAAAAAAAATCATCTAACCTGCATAGGTTAGATGATTTTTTTTGGGGTATCTATGGTTAGGTCTTAAAAAATCATATTGAGGTTTCTAATATTATTTTTTCTAACTTGAATAGTTTGCGAGAGAGACTCTTCCAAAGTGGTAAAATGTGTGTCCTCCCTCTCTAACTTCTAAAGTACATGATAACTTAAAATAAAAATATGATGTACATTACTATAAAAACTACCAACGAAAATTGGTTTGAACGAGATCGAGCAAGTAGCTTTTTTTATACGTCATAAATGGTAAACCTTAATTTAACTTTCATTAAATCAACTGAAATATAAAAATGAATCAAAAATATTTTAATTTTATAAAAATAAATCTTATTGCTACTGCGGAAGCAGCGGAACCCTTCATGGGCGAGTCCAACTAGCACTTGGCAGATTTTTTCAGCTTCGAGTAGTATTTTATTTAGTAGAATTACACAGCCGGCACTAAATGGCGCGGTTATTTCTGAAATATACAGGTAATTGTTTCGCGTATATAACATACCATGTAAATTCAGTTGCATGTTAATGTATACGGCCCCTTCGGCATTAGAATATTGTGGCTAGGGGCTGTACTCGCCAGACCCGCCCCTTTACACCCTCCGTCCCTTTCCACCCTGTCTCTTTCCAGCACAAAGGTATTGATTTAGCCCCGTGTACTCAGACCGCAAAGCGTATCTTTTTGCATGAACTATTTATAAGTATGAGACGTTTTTAATGAAAATTTAATAGACAACTTTTATCAATATTATTCTGTATTCGTTGATTCTACGATTATGTTAACTATAACAATTTTTATTTAATTGTTTTGCTAGAAAGGACTAATAATTATTGATTGACTACCAGTGCAACCGTTTTTAGGGTTCCGTACCCAAAGGGTAAAAACGGGACTCTATTACTAAGACTTCGTTGTCTGTCCGTCTGTCTGTATGTCTGTCTGTCTGTCTGTCTCCAGGCTGTATCTCAAGAACCGGTGTAGCTAGACTTCTGAAAATTTCACAGATTGTGTATATCTGTTGCCGCTATAACAACAAATACTAAAAACAAAATAAAATGAATATTTAAGGGGCTCCCATACAACAAACGTGATTTTTTTGGCCTTTTTTGCTCGATATCAATAATGGCAACAGGTAGGCACTTAAAAATTTTCACAAAGGCACTTTTAATTATATGTGTTCTTTAATAATTAATAATAATATTTAAATAAAATAAATAATCAATTTATTTTATTTTTATTTAATTACGATTAATAATAATTACTCTCATTGGTCTGATCTCGATGCGGGTGTTCCTCAAGGTGGAGTTCTTTCCCCACTTCTTTTTTCCATCTTCATAAACTTTATTGTAAAAATACTAGTGTGTAAATTCCATCTATATGCGGATGATTTGCAAATATACCGGCATTTCACCATACCCAATGCAGCTTCCGCCATTGCTCTCATTAATGATGATCTTAGACGTATAAGTGAATGGGCGCAGTCTTTTGGTCTACTCGTAAATCCCACTAAAACTAAGGCACTGTTAATGGGCAGTAAACGGATGCTAGCTCTACTTGATAAAGCTACTCTTCCTCCAATTATATTGAACGGCACTATGATACCTTTCTCCGACACTGCTAAAACCTGGGAGTTATTTTTGATGAACATCTGTCATGGAATGCCAATGTGAGCAACATTAGTCGTAAAGTATATCACACCTTGCACTCACTCAAATTGCTCCAAAAGTTTTTACCAACTCCTACTAAAATCTTATTAGCGCAGACCCTTATCCGACCCATTATTGATTATGCAGATGTTTGCTACTTAGACGCGAATGAAGATATTTTAAACAAATTAGAACGGCTGCAAAATCTTTCGATACGTTTCATTTTTGGCCTCAAGAAATATGATCACGTGTCCGAATATAGAAAGCAGTTGCAGTGGCTCCCTATTCGCTTGCGTAGAAATTACCGTATACTGTGTTTCCTATTTAATATTTTATTTAGTCCTACATCCCCTTCCTATTTGAAAGAGCGCTTCTCCTTTCCCAACTTGCAAAATTCATCCTGTAGATCCTTTAGACGCACCCTTTTAGATATCCCTCCTCATCGTACTGACTTCTTTGCATACTCCTTCACTGTTTCTGCTGCTAAACTTTGGAACTCCTTGCCAAGTCATATACGTGAATGTGAAACTCTTGCACTATTTAAGAGAAGACTGCATGAGCACTATTTAAGCTTCTCCTAACAATGTCACCTACGTCAACAAACCCCGTAAGTATAATACTATACTATAAATTATACATAATACATATTTGTATATTATTGATATAATTATATATTAGTATTACATTTATATATTTATACTTTATATAATTTATGATTATATGTTTTATTTTATTAACGTACATAATTATAATAATTTTTAAAGACTCAATTGTTGTGTGCACTAATTATGGTTACCTTTTTTCTAAATTTCCTGTAACAGGTCTACTGGAAGAGATTCCAATCGGAATAAGTAGTACCTTTGTACTAAAATGTATTTCTAGTTTTAAGTCTTTCACTGTAAACAGTTTTGTGTACATAAATTATTAAATAAAAAAAATAATTATTAAATCAAAGGGGGCTCCCATACAAAAAATACAATTTTTTCCTTATTTTCGCTCTATAACGGTACGGAACCCTTCGAGCGCGAGTCCGACTTGCACTTGGCCGATTATTTGCAATTTCGAAGCACTCTTTGTAGTTAAGTCACTCAGGCTTTTCGTGCCGAGGTTTTTTATGAGTAAATGACTCGTTTATGTAAATACAACCATAATATTATGACAGATAAAATATTTGAAGACGTGAGTGGATGAAGTTGATAACTAACATTTTAAATATTATAAGGACAATTACTCATTTTTCCTTTATAATTTGAACAAACCTTGTAACTTATCTACTTCATCATCTGATTAATATATTATCTGGCTAATGCCTATTTATAAAAACCACCTTCTTTTGATTTCGAATAATTTTTCCGGTCTTAAAGCCTCCATTTATGTAAAAAAACGTCAATTTTGAAATTGTTCTCACCTCATCCACTCACGTCTTCAATTATATTCAAATTCAGAGGGGTTAGTGCGAGTTTTATTCGATCATACGCATCGAGCGCGTAAACGCGAATTTATATGGGATCAAAGCAGTATCCACGTTAGCCAGTAGATGGCGCTGCTTTGATCCCATATAAATTCGCGTTTACGCGCTCGATGCGTATGATCGAATAAAACTCGCACTAACACCTCTGTTCGACGTTCAAACGCTTGTCAATGAGTAAACCAAACTCGTAGACTCGACTTCGGACAGTATGTAGAGTCGAAGTCAACTGTGCTGACGTAAAGTATGTATATGGATTTAATTTTATACATTGGATTAAGGCCATAGGTATAATAATATTATGTGTGTAATAAGGTGTGAGGCGAATTGCATCAGAATCATTATTATTTCAGTTTGGCCTAAGCCCTAAACGGATGGAATATTAAATTTTTATCAAAGCACCGTTTTTAGAAATATATTTAGCAGAAGTCAGAACCTAAGATAATGTGAAACGTTTGCTTTTGATTTAATAAAAACTTTAGAAGGTATAGCATAATGTGATATTAATTAATGATTATTGATTATTAATGATCTTCGAATTACGACTCTTCAACCAGCCAAATGCCTGATATTTAATTGGGACCAATCACGGAATAAAACAAGATTTTTTGTTTATGAATCCATCTGTAGCTCTCAAGAAACCGGACCGTATGGATACCAAATTTTCGTGTATTAATTCAGACCGAACTAACAAGAGTTTTATCTAGATAGGCTATATAGGCCTCTGATATATCCTAGATAGGCCTCTGGGAGGCCTCTGGGAGGCCTATCGTATCGATGTGAACGCTTTATATTTGCGTAGTTCGTTACGTTACGATACTTTACGGTTACGTGACGTACCTACCGCGTAGGTCGTGCGTAGGCTTTTCTCTGCAATATAGGAAATAGGAAGAATAGGAAGAGACATTCTATGGTACTTCTACGAAATTAATAATGTATTATGTAATGTACTAGACGTCACCTTTTGCGTAGAAATACGTTTTTCCGCAGATGTACAACAATAAAAATATCCTACCAAAAACATAAATGTAAAAAAAAGCCAAGTTCAATACAAACATTATGCCATGCTTACTCAGGATGTGGTGGCACCTAGGTGATGGTTTCCTCCTGTCCGTATGGTCCAGGTAATGACCGAAGGTAAGGGCGCTCCTTGAATGTGCCATCCAATGTTGTAGTTTCGATCGGATCGCTTTCACAGTTCGGCGGCCGGCAGTTGGGGACGCCATCTGATCTTGTCAGGTGCGTATTGTAATGACATGCGCCTGGTGGCGCCATCGGGTTGCCAGGTCTGGTAGCACCCGCTCTCCTCGCTTTTTAAACTCGACTGTGTGTTGATACACCCTCCGACAACACGCGAGCCTCCAGATCCCACGGAGGGGACCCTGTCAGCGCCAACGCCGCTTCGCCAGCTAACGGTTCGATAGCAGCGTAGTATCCGCAGGGCTAAAGCATGACAGACCTGAGACTCACCCACTCTCGCCAAGCGTATTGTCTCCTCAAACATGTCTCCGTGGGCCGGCATGTATGTGTCGTCTGGATAGCAGACCAAACGTAGCCCACAGAGTTGGGCCGCTCGCAAGATGCAATGGTAGCCGATGTTCCACAGAAGAAGGCCAAGAACAGAGCCCTACCAGATTAGACCACTTCAAAGTCACTAGACTTTGAGGTGGTCTGGTTAAAAAAAAGTATTAACTTTTAGGCAGTTTAAGGGTCTTACGGCTCTTTAATAAAAATTCTAAAAACCAGTGGCGGGCATTTCTTCGGAGGCGAAATTTTTGACGGCAACGGACTTTTTTCTGTAACCAGGCAAAAGCAAACAATAATTTTTTTTTTTTAAATACTTGAGCTCTGTGTCTACCTAGAAACAACTGTCTTTTTTTTAATAATTGTAGTTTCAGTATAGGAAAAAAAATCTTAAAGTCCGTTCTTCTCATTACCATAGAGCTCTTGCCATTTTCTTCAACAAAAACGTCTATAATTCATTTCCTGTTTGATGAATTAAATACTGAATATATAATGAATTATAGACGTTTTTGTTGAAGAAAATGGCAAAAGGACGCTCTATGGTAATGAGAAGAACGGACTTTAAGATTTTTTTCAATGCAAAATAAAATTATAACGAAATTACATTAGTTTACCTGTTATAAAAAATAAATAATATAGTAGGCATGGCTATATTACAGTACTTATAAATAAATAAGAAAAGAGTGTCCAACGTAAAGTTATAATTCCTGTGGCACAAGTTGCGATCGATCATAAATTTTCTGGTAAAAACAATGGGAGTGTATCTTACCGCATGCAGGCAAGCCAGTCATATGTGAAAGAAGCTATCAGGCGGATGTGCGGCTAATTGATTTCTATCCAGGTGTTTGGAAGGTAAATATATCATTACTCTATGTTTGGTTCGCGTAGTATATCATGTGTCTACTATATCGAGCTTATTTTACTATTTCAAAACTTTAATCTGCGTGTCAACTGATGCTCTTGGGTTACATATTTATGTTATGAAATATCAAAACTGATGCTTGTAAGAATTATGAGCTATGCATAATTATAGGCATAATTTTCATTTCCGTGGGTCTCATTACCCTGGTCAAAAGACCAGGGTAATGATAAAATATATTAATTTTGTCCTGAAATATAAACTTTTATATGCGATTCACGTGTTCTGTAGAGTACTACGACTATTGAATATCCTTGCGTAAAGTTTTTTTAATTCTTAAGACTCTTTTAAATTTCCTTATAAAACTTGTTTGTAACTTATGATTACAGACATTAGAATAACGTAAAAACGATGTCACAAAATACAGAAGAGAAAAAAATAAAAAAAGAATAGAAAAAACTAAGTAAGATCAGGAAAAGCATGCAGTGTATATAATATGGCTAACGGAGAAATAAAATATATGTATTCTGAAGAGAAGGAGGAAATATTTGAAGAAAGTGTTTCTTCTGTAGGAAAAAAACATCGAAATAAATGATTGTGAAGATTTTAAGGTTCTACATTTTTTTCTCCACATAAAACAATTCTATCTGGCCATTCAGACTCGGAGTCATATGATATCTTTTACTTTAAGAAGTCTCAGAACAAAAAAAGAAGAAAAAAATAATTATTCAAGTTACTAACGTTTGCTATTGACTTCTATTTCAGTAAAAAAAGACCATGGGAACAAAAAATAATTTTGAGAATTACTTAAACTCAACTTCTTGTACAAAACCAAACGAATACTTCTTTTGATTTTTCTTTTAATAATCGTGCTATTTTACTACTAGATGACGCCCATAACTCTATTGTGCCAAAATCCGTTTATCTCGTGGGAACCGTACATTTTTTTCGGGATAAAAACTATCCTGCGTACTTTCCCAGGACTCAAAGTAGCTCCATACCGAATTAAAAAAAAATCTGCTCAGTGATTTGGGCAAGAAGTAGTAATATACAGACATACTTTCCCTTTTATAGTATTCGTATAGAAGAAAAAATCACTTTGTATGAATTTAAATCAAACGTTTTGTATGCAAATGAATTTTAAATTATCAAGACTGAACTAAGACTGGTTTCTAAGAGTACTATAATCACTAGTTACTTTATTATTTTTTAGGATGATACAAGGAATGTAAGTCGTTTTCAAACATATAAAACAAATGTTATGCTACAAAAACTATAACAAATGTTATAGTTTTTGTCAGAAGACGATTATTTTTAAATAAAAATATTTTATTTAGATATTTTTTTAATTTTTTGTTACTTTTATAATTACCATGTATGCAATTATCATTACCCTAGCCACAAAATTTTTGAACTTCGATATTACTAAATCTTCTCTATGAAAACGAGTCCCTTAAGTAAAAGTAGGTTGTTTGACCTTTATATTATCATAAAAATATGAATTCCAGTCAAAAAAGTAACGTTTAAAATTGACCATGGTAATAAGACGAAAAAACGTTTTCCGAAGAATCACCCTGGCAGCGTAAGGCGTAGGCGACGTGGGCGACCGCCCACGGCCTCGCGGTCCTAGGGGCCTCGCGCCCCTTGGACCATGAGGATTTTTTCAGGATTTACGAGTTTTGATACTCATATTTTTATAAATAAAAAATGGAGCATTAAAAATTATTTCTGTCAGTAAAATCCGTCCTCTTGCGTCATCAATGAGGGGGCCTCGCAAAACATAATATCTTGCCCACATGTAATTTTGGTCTTGCCCCACCACTACTAAAAACAAAATAAATTAAATATTTAAGGATACAATCCCATACAACAAATGTGATTTTTTGGCCATTAAGTATATTAATAACGGCTGCACGTAGGCACTCGAAAATATATTCACAAAATACTTTATTGTATTTGTACATAAATAAACATTTAGGTAAGGGGCACCCATAAAAAAAAAACATAATTTTTTGCCTATCTTTGGTTTATAATCGTACGGAACTTTTCGTGCGCGATTGCGACTCGCACTTGGCCGATTTTTTTTAATTTAGAACGATGCCACTTTTGGTTTTCGCACCACCTGAAAATTTGACTAGGACCGGCACTGGTCCTCACCCTTAAGCGGCCGGTCAAACTGTACTTGTAGTTTGTACTTTGTACCCATTTCATTTTGACCGCGCGCTTGGTAGGGGGCGTTAGGGTAATATTTGCACACGGGCGCCATATTATGGACTAGAGAAGAGGTAACAGACAGAAAGACAGACACACTTCATAACGGGGGGCTTCTATACAACAATATGATTTTTTGGCCACTTTTGCTCATAATCAATAATGGCAGCAGGTAGGCACTTGAAATATTCACAAAATCTTTAATAATATTTTTACTTTCATAAGTTATAGTAAAAGTAAAATAAAATTAATATTTAAGGGGGGTTTCCATACAAGAAACACAATTTTTGCCTAGTTTCACTCTGTCCGACTCGCACTTGACCGATTTTCTTTGTTTTTTTATTTTTCCCTACGCTTACATATAATTACCGAGCTGGATTCCAAATTTCATCCTTCTAAGTCATCTGGAAGTGTGTTAGAATTTTGATCTATAGGTCAGTCAGTCAGTCAGTGATAAAGATGTAGATTTTCGGACGTTATAATATCTTAATAACCGTTTGAGCTGTGTTTATGAAATTTAGACCATATATTTATCTCGCAGGTCTCAATATATGAGCCAAATTTGACACGTTTAAGTTTAATAGTTTTTGAATTATGAGGGAGTCAAAAGTGGCTGCAAATGGTTCGTGTTACACACGGTGCTGCTCGCCAGTTCTGTTATACCTACTTGAACTTGGCTTGACAGGCTACCGCGTGTCTAGATAAAAAAATCCTATGTTTTTTACCGGGACGAAAGTAGGTAAAACTTCATCTAAATCGGCTAAGCTTAAACCGCCAAGATAATATAAGTTATAACAGATGACACACTTGCGCATTCCAAATATTTTGATTGTTTTTTGCACGGAAACTATACCTACCTACAGTACTCGGCGAAACATGGCATGTTCCCGATTTTGATTAAGTATATTTGAATATGTTATACCTACACGTGTTATTAATACGTGTGTCAAATATTTTATGATGGGACTTTGAAACGTGACTTTTCTATTCGGCATTCAGTGCTTGAAAGCCGATTATAGATTGAAAAAAATATATATTTAAATAATTAAACACTAAACTTGTTACTTCATTTAATGAGCTGTTTAACTGCATTTTTCAAAACAAAAAAAAAAAATTTTTTTTCTTTGCAAAAAATGCAAATCAATTTTTTTATCTTGATTTTCTCAAAGAGGGACCGCTTTAAATTTTTTTTATATTTTTTGTGTAAATAGCTAATATTCTATAGAACATTCCTGCACTACTTCTATAATGGGCCGGGAGTGGATTAGGAGCTAGACTGAAAATACTACCGAAGGGTGGCGTCCAGCGCCATACTGTACTATGTGCAGAGATCGCTAAATAGTGGAAAATGTTATCAAATTAATATTAATATTATATTATTAATAATATCAATTTCAATACAAAGCCGCGATTGACAACATCTGATACTTCATTGTCAATCGCGGTTTATATAGAAAATGACAAGTTTTTGACAGGGAGTCAATGACCGCTACCGCCATGTTTCGCCGAGTACAGTATAAATAGTTACTACGTAACGTTTTCGTAACGTTTAAAGCACCTTTTATCAGCACTTTTACAGTTCCCACATTCTTCCTTTCATCTCCAAATAACGCCTACAGCCTACTAAAAAAGATAAAACACCAAAAACATACTAACAAGTGACACTAAAACTTAATGATTCAATTTAAATTCATAAATTCAGCAAGCGATTTCCCGGCTAAAGTGCAATGGCTGTGTTCACGTGATATCTGTCCTTAAAGACCGCTCTGACATTTACATTTTAATTGGAGCCCGGGGCTGGCCCGGATAAATTCCAAATGGATTAATTGTGTTCGCCGGAACGTGACTGGGGTGCTTTATTTTGTCAAATAGATAAGGCACTTAGATGTACGATTATAAGTTCAGTGTCATCATTATAATATGGATAATATAATTATCATGTAGTAGACTGTAGAAGACGGAAGTTTCAAATCTTAGAAATCATTGTAATGTAGAGATAATACTTTATACAAAGTGTAACAAAACTAAGTACCTAATAATTAATACTTATGAGTCCCCTGTATTGAGTTCACTGTGAAAGTAGCAGCGCTGAAAGAGCAATTTTTTGGTGATATTTTGTACGGGCAAGCGCCCGAATTTTCCCATACAAAATTTTAATAAGTTGTTTTTTCAGCGCTGCTGTGAAAGACGAAAGTCATAGTAAAATCAATACAGGGGACTCATACACTCCCTAAAGTATTATCACTTAGTTTTGTTACACCCTGTATATTATAATCGTTAGTTAGAATACAGCAGTAGACTGCTTCGCACGAAAACTTCGATAGCGCGATGTAGGATGTGGCGCTAATTGTGGGTACCACACTGTCTGTCTGTTACCTCTCAGCTCTCACGCTTAAACAGCTGAACCGAGTGAGGTGAAATTTAGCACGGACATAATTTAAGAGACGGGACGGTCATAGGATAGTTTTCGTAGCGGAAAAATGTGGGGTACCCGCGCTATAACGCGTTATAGTAGGCGTAGAAAAACAGGAAGTCAAACGGTGACACGTAAACAAGATCCCTCTTAGAATGTAAAACCTAGGTTCTATTTATTACACTTACCAACAACCTAGGTGGCTCGTTGGATAAAGTCCGTTATTACATCAAGGTTTTTTGGCTCGTGTGTTTTTATGGTATTATTCAATTAGACTTTTGTGGACGTTTTGACCGAGTAACACCTAGGACCTATTTAAAATAATAATAAGTAAATTAATTAATAAGTACTATATTATACAATTGTTACAACACCCATCTACAATTATTGCTAGATCATAGAACATATATAGAATATAGATAATATAGATTAGAATCGCTTCGTAAAATCAATGTTGAAGCAAGCAAAATTTTGCTGCAGACAAGAAAACTTTTTGTCCCACACTGTCCAGTAATAAATTTATAACATCCGGCGCTGGCGACGCACTGTCTGTCTTACTTTCATTAGCGTATCTCCGAAACATGAAAAAACTAATGTCATTTCCAAACGATTTAGGAAACACGGTAGTTTCGACCTTACTATGTTGATATAAACATTTTAGTTTGTGGACATAATTTATCGCTGAAGGCGGTAGCGTTTCAAATGTCACACATCATTAATAACACTCATCAGTGTTTTTTTGGAAAGCTACGGACAGACAAACGTGTTCATTTCATAAAGACAGGGTCCCAGGGATTAGATTAACAAACAGTGTAATATTCCGTTTTATTTATTATTAAAAAATAAACAATAAGTAAATGAAAAGTACTTAGACCCTATATAATATTTGTCGGTCGGTCTGGTAGATATATTGAAACAAAAATCATGAAAATTGACTTTTATTAACCTGACTGAAAACATATTTTGTTTCCAACACTATTTTGCGTAGAGTAGGTAACAAGTTTTTAATTCCGTTTCATCACACGTTTCATCTACGAAGCGGGAGTCGGGACCCCCCCCCCCCCCCCTAAGGGAATGATAATTAATATTTTAGGTTATGTACGTACCGTGAAAATCGAAGCGCTGAAAGACCAAACATTTTTTTTTATTTATGTGGCTAGAGCCCCAGCGTCACAAATTTTCCCATAGGTAATTGCTCTTAATTAGGTACTTTTACAGTGAACTCTATGTAATACATTACGCGGTACTCATAGACATTACACAGTACACACCCATAAAATATAGTATTATCATTTACTTTTGTTACACCTGTATATTATGTACCATTATTGATATCGAGAAAAATATGGCAGAATAATCAATCGCAATCAATCGAAATTTTCGCGCAGTTTCAGAAAACGGGACAATTTGGCGTCCCAGAGATGAGATATCATTTCGGGGACACCGGGACACGTAACTAACTATAAAAAGGGACAGTCCCGTTCAAAACGGGACGTCTGGTCACGTTATGTATGGGTGATACGACGATTATAACGATTAATGCTTCCGCGAAAATTCCGCGAACTCTAGAGTCTGGACCAACCATTCCCAAAGTGTGCTGCGCGGAGCCCTGGGGCCTTGTAGGCCTTCGCGAACGATACATAAATTGATTTTAGAAATATCATGAGACATCAGCGTGCATGGAGACAATTTTTTTAAAGGGAAAACATTCTTTTTTTGGAGTCCGTCGAAAATTTCACTTCTTAAAAGGGTTCCGCCACCAAAAAAGTTTGAGAACCGCTGCTCTGGACTCACTAGAGTCGACTAGTGCCAAAATTTTTCACAATAGGCAGAGGTTTCTACTCACTTTTTTGAAATGGCACTATTGTATTAAAAGTTGAAAAGATGACCAAGTTTCCCCAGCCTTCCATAAATTCTATGGTCAAATCTCGAACGTTCTTAGATTTGACTAGTAAGCACTAGACTAGTACTACAACATCTTACCTGCACTTGTGCAGGATAACGGATATTTAATGGCTAATATTTTACCAATAATGAACATCAAAAACCCAACACAATTTGGGAAAAAATAATAAAAACCACACCAACAATAAAAAGTAGAAGGGAGTTTTGCCGGGAATGTGAAAGAGTGATGTTGTGTTTTTGTATTATTTTCCTAAAATTGTGTTAACTGGGTTTTTAATAATGTGTAATATTGGTAGGATATTAACCATTAGATATTCGTTATCGACTATCGTGCACAAGTGTAGGAAAGTGATGCAATATCCAGAAACGTGCTATTTTGTGTTCCCTCCAAAACTCCATCGAAAGTTTCAGTAAAGCGTCTATCACTTTACTGAATCGACCCGACTTGACTTCTTGGCTGTTTTGACTTTTACTTAGACTTTGACTAGACTTTACACCTGACAATATAGAAAAACGATGCTGAAAATTGTATTGAATATAATGTTTTCCCGCCATATTTATACTCGACACTGGCCATGGTTAAATAGCATTATATAGCCGAAGTGCCATAATAAGAAAAAAAAAAGTGATTATTCTCAGTCTCAGGCCGCCATGAACATCTTGTACGAAGAAGAAGAAGATAATACATTCAAAAGTACACTGAAGCTTTTTTTAAAAGTGTCTTAATATGTTCATTTTGAAACTATAAGAAATTATAGTAATTTAAATGAAACCAGATATAACTGTACGTAAAGTTTTTGGTTACGTACATGTTACAAATATCATTGCCTTTCAAAACTCACAACTTCGACAGTTTGGAGAGTGCCGGCATCGCTTTACTGCTTGTCAGAACTAAATACTGTTTATTTGTTTTGTTTACATTTTTCTTCAGTTCGTTGCTAGAGAACATATTTTGTGTAATAAATAATTTAACTTAGATGGTGACTCGCATGCTGTGCCTATTTCTTTGATAAACTCAAATAAACTATCCGAAAGATGAGAACTATACCAAAATGGGTGAATAAAATCCACGAAGCTGAAAAAGTTGAATTATCCAGGTACGTTTTTTATACAAACATTATATTATCAGTATAAGAAATACCAAGTCTATGCAGAAGTCATAAAAACACAGTATACACTTTGTCAAATTTATTAAATTGGAAAAGTGTATTTAAAGTTGTGTGCTAGTTCTATACAAGTGAATTTCCAACAAGAAATACCCATAAGTTATGTTCAGAAGGGTGAGAAGTTTCACAATTTTATACTTTTTACAGTGTACAAACAATATGCTTCAGTCCAGACGGCACGCAGCTTGTTGTAGGGGCGGGAGAAAAGGTTATGGTGTATGACCCTAAAGATGGTTCCTTGGTACAGCTTCTTCAAGCTCACAAAGGCCCGGTTAATGCTGTGGCATATTGTGGCGATGGCAAGAAGTTTGCCAGCGGCAGCACAGACAAAAATGTCATTATTTGGACATCAAAAATGGAAGGAATCCTTAAATACTCGTGAGTATTGTAAAAAAAGTAAATTAAAAATGCCTTAGATGTAAAAAAAAAATGCCCTAGTCTGTTATGAAAATTACACTGCCCAACAAAAACCATTAAAATTTTTTCCAAGAATAATTATTATTATTACATTTGAAGTATAATTATGGTGTGATTATTCCAAAAAATCACACTAGTATTTCATAGCAGCTCTAGTTTAGAGATTTTTCACTCTCACTGCAGTTAAGGTGAAGGCACATTATTTGTCTATTTTAAATGAGTACATTAATAAAAATCTCAATTAAAACCATAGCCACGAAGAGAAGACGTTGTTTAAAAATGATCCAAATAATTTTTGTATTATTTGTGGCTTATATACATTTGCAAAGTATCAAAATCGATCACAGCTTTCATTGTGTATTTTAACTACTTTGGAGTTAATTTTTGCAATTAACAGAAGTCATGGGTGCCAACTACTGTTAGCCAAGAAACAACCCAATTTTGGCAAACAGTATCAAGTGGAAAAAGATCAGCCCTGAAGTTCAAGACAAACATGATTGGCGGGAATCTCGTAATCATCATATTAATTGCTATTTTTGTATGGTAAACATTACGGGCATAAACTCTGCAAACTGAGATTATTGGACATATCCAACATTGTTTGATGCTCAGAGGCCTTTCACAAAAACCGAACAGTCACAGTTACCTGGAAATGTTTTGTTTTAGTTACTCAATTTTTTTTTGGGAATCATAACTCTGATATCGATTACCAATTAATTAATGATATGTTGTCTAATTTGAAATATTTAGGATGTAACATGACCCTTAAACTGCATTATTAACATTCTTATTTGAATGATTTTCCTGACAACCTTGGAGATTATAGAGAAAAGCGAAGTGAAAGATTTTACCAGGATATTCGCACTATATAAGAAGGTTACCAAGGCAAATGGGACATTTTGTGTGTCTGATTACTATTTTAATCTTTAATACTAGGATCTTATACAGGTGCAGCATTCAAAAACATCTTATATAAGACATTTTTTTTTTCTCATTTACAGTGGCTGTTCTATATAAAGTAAGCATTTTTTAAATATGAGTGTTAAATGAAAACTAGAGCTGCTAGAAAAAAAAAAACCAATGGTATTTTCGTAATCAGCCCACTTAATATTATTGCAAACAAAAAAAAAAAATCTGGAAAATTTTTCAAGTGTTATTAATATCTCAATAATTATTACTATATTTTACTATAATATAACATACAGGCTATGGCGAAATAAAATATTAAGTAGAATGCTGAGTCAAAAATACACTTATACATACCTACTTAATTCTGTTTTAAATGTTTTCTGTAGTAAAGCAAAAACATGTTAAGTATGTTGTATAATTTAACAATTCACAATAATCTTGTTAGTATGCCTTCTTTAAATTAAATATAATATACTGTCATAATAATTACTGGTTAATGGACATGTCTTTACTGTCACTTAAGTGTTGTTGGAATATTGTGCATGTATTTTATGCCCAAAAATAAAGTTTTAATGCATAATTAAATAGCGAATTTTATGCCTATGCTCTTAAATTTTTATTTGTTTTCTGCATACTTGAATTAATTTGTAGAATCCCATGATTTGATTTCTAATTTCTTAAACATAATACTATGGCTTTCTTTTTACTCTTTTAGCAATGCAATTTCATAATATTATGATGATTCATAATGAAATATTATTTTTAAACTTAAACAAACAATTTTAGTTGTTTCATAGTATTTTGTCCTATGGCATTATACAATTTTTGTGCTGCAGAAGCGAGCTGTTATAGCAATCTACAAGCTGGCCCGTACATCTTCACTAAGAGAAAGAATTAAGGAGACTGGAATCTTAACTGTTGCTTCTCAATATTTCCTATCAAATGTATTGTATGTTAAAAAGATTATATATGAATTAAAAAAAAATGTGACACCCATGGGAGAAATACTAATAAACATAAGCTTGAAATTCCGGTAACTAGACTTACTAAAGTCAATAATTCTTTTAAAGGTCAATTATATACGCCTACATAATAAGATTCCAGAAAAGGGAATAAGTTCGCGCCCTGTACAACTGGTTCTGTATTATATGTATTGTACACTTGTATTTTATTTAGTCATATTGACACTGTAATTTTATATATTTTAATAAAAAAGTGTCACAATTTTCCATCTATTTTGTAAAAGATAGCCCCTTGCGAGTTTCTTACGCCGGTTCTTCTAGCCGGGTTAGTTCCCGAACCGGTTGTAGGCAACATAGATCCGACGTTCAGAGAATGTTCAAAAATAATTATTCTGAATATTTTTTTTTTGAGTTTGAGTTTAATCTTTTACAGACATAGTGAGGCTATACAATGTCTGGCATACAACCCTGTTACATATCACCTAGCCTCATGTGCTCTCTCCGACTTTGCTTTCTGGTCTGCTGATGTGAAAGCAGTTCAGAAGATTAAAGTGCCAGGTCGGATCACATGCTGTGCCTGGTCTCCCAGTGGACAGCATTTAGCAATCGGCTTAGCTAGCGGCACTGTTACAATCAGAGATAAGGTAATTGGATTCCGTACACATTCTTTAACTAAAGTTAACTTATTAAAACATTTATTGATAATTTTTTTTTTTACTTTTCAGTTGGGTGAGGAGACACAACGAATAAGTCGAGAAGCAGCTATATGGGCAGTTGTATTTTCAAAGACAGCTCTTTTAGTGACAGACTGGAATGACACACTCTCATTTTATAATATTCAAGGCCAACAAGTGCTGAAAGAAAGAAATATTGGTAAGTTACCTGCTTCGTTAGAAAGATAATGTAGATTTCAGAAAATAATATATGTATTTTTGTTTGTTAAGACATATCTATGTGATATTTCACCCAACCTTTAACCTTTACTTGCTACATATTTCCTTAATTTTTTTTTTTGTACTTAATGAAAATACAAATATGACCTGACTTGATAGATTTCTTAACTGTAAGGGGTATTGCTAGCACATACTTTACCTGCAAATCATTATCTGAACTCTCTTCAGACCACTCTCCCGTAGAAGTTCAATTAAAGAGAAAAATAGTCCAGAAGTCTAGACCTTGCCGACTGCATGCCAATAAAACAGATTGGAACTCTGTTGGCAAAAACTCTAAAAGAACTGCCTAAAGAAGAAATACACCTACTAACTTGTATTTATAATTCAAATAGATGTTGCCCGCGACTTCATCCGCGTGGACTTTAGTTAATAGTCGTTCCCGTACATCGATTGAATAGTTTACTCGCAAATCATAAAAGTATATTGTGTGGTTACCGCACATTTTTCCGGGACAAAAAGCATTCCTTGTCCCGAGATTCAAATTAGTATCTCCATGCCAAATTTCATCAAAATAGATTAAATAGTTTAGGCGAAAATCGTAAAAGTTTATTGTGCGGGAACCGTACACTTTCCGAGACAAAAAGTATCCCTTCTCCTTTCCCGAGACTCAAAGTATCTCCATACCAAATTTTATCAAAATAGATTGAATAGTTTAGGCGAAAATCATAAAAGTTTATTGTGCGGGAACCTTACATTTTCCGGGACAAAAAGTATCCCTTGTCCTTCCCCGAGACTCAAAGTATCTTCATACCAAAATTCATCAGAATCGATTGAATAGTTTACGCGCAAATCATAAAAGTATATTGTGCAGTAACCGTACAGTTTTCCGGGACAAAATGTATCCTATATTTTTTTTCAGGACTCAAAGTATCTCTATACCAAATTTCAGCAAAATCGGTCCAGCTATTTACGCGTGATGTCGTGACCAAGGGATATATGGATTCATTTTTATTTATATACTAGCTGTCGTCCGCGTGAATGTGTGTTATTATAATCGAGATTAAGAAAATTAAATACTCTTAATCAACAACGTATTTATTTGGATGAGGATTAATATTATATTAAGTATACGCATATTTAAATATTTAATACACATCAAAGACCCAGGAACACCGAAGGCTATTAAGTAGCTTCCGATGGCGGGATTCAAACCACAGATATCCTTAAAAAATATCCTTTCTTAGTAAATGACTTCGCGTGGACAGGGTATAGGGGGCACAGGACAGGAGACAGGGGATACAGTATTAATTACTGTACTTAGGTGGTTTTAAAAAAGTCATACTATGTCTTATGTCTTAAAAGCCATACACTACCCTAAATATGCATTACAGACCTACTATATGATACATTATTTATTACATATAGACAGTATAAAATGTTGAATTATGATGAACATAATTTGCACAGTAACATAATATGCTTTCCGTTTTTAAAACAACGCCGAGACCCCCAAACTTGTATCTATAAGGAGTCAGGAGTTCTCTCAGCATCTTTGGGACCACAGTATACCTGGTGCAAAATCTTACTTTTTAATAGCATATGCTTAGAATACTTGTAATAAAACCAAAATCACTATATTTTTCCGTATAAATTTTAAAGAATTCCCTACATACCACATGGATCCTATTATCAAATTGCCACCTTGGTAACCGTAGCACCAAATTGAAATCATGTACTTTAACACAGTAAAATAATTTTCAAAATCGCTAGTCAAACGCGAGACTCGATCTAAAAGTACTAATAATAGGGCCATAATGTGATGATGATGATGATGATTAATATAATAAATTACACAGTAGCATAATATAATATGCTTTCCGTTCTTAAAACAACGCTGAAACCCCCAAACTCGTATCTATAAGGAGTCAGGAGTTCCGTCAGCACCTTCGCAACCATGGTATACCTACCTTGATGCAAAATCTTACTTTTTGGTAGCATATGCTTAGTATTACATTACATAAAACCAAAATCACCGTATGTTTCCATATAAATTTTGAGGAGTTCTTTCGATTACTCATGGATCCCATCATCAGGTCACCACTTTTGTGAACACGGTACCAAATTCGAGTCAGACCCTATACAACAAAAAAAAAACAATTATGACAATCGGACCACAAACAGCAAAGTCAACAAAAAGTTGACTTTGCCTTTTTAGGGTTCCGTAGCCAAATGGCAAAAAACGGAACCCTTATAGATTCGTCATGTCTGTCTGTCTGTCTGTCTGTCTGTCCGTGTATGTCACAGCCACTTTTCTCCGAAACTATAAGAGTTATACTATTGAAATTTGGTTGGTAGATGTAGTCTGTGTACCGCATTAAGATTTTGATACAATAATGGAAAAATTATTAAAAATTTTAGGGGTCTCCATAGGTACAACTGAATCAAAAAAAATTTTTTTTCATCTAACCTATGCGTGTGGGGTATCTATGGATAGGTCTTCAAAAATCATATTGAGGTTTCTAATATCATTTTTTTCTAACCTGAATATTTTGCGAGAGAGACTCTTCCAAAGTGCTAAAATGTGTGTCCCCCCCCTCTAACTTCTAAAGTAGGGGCATGATAAGTCTAAAAAAAATATATGATGTACTTTACTATAAAAACTACCAACGAAAATTGGTTTGAACGAAATCTAGCAAGTAGTTTTTTTTTATATTTTTATATTTAAATTAAAAAAAAATTTTTTCATCTAACCTATGCAAGTGGGGTATCTATAGGCTTTCAAAAATCATGTTGAGGTTTCTAATATCATTTTTTTCTAACCTGAATAGTTTGCGAGAGAGACTCTTCCAAAGTGGTAAAATGTGTGTCCCCCCCCCCTCTAATTTCTAAAGTAGGGGCATGATAAGTCTAAAAAAATATATGATGTACTTTACTAAAAAAACTACCAACGAAAATTGGTTTGAACGAGATCTGCAAGTAGTTTTTTTTTATACATCATAAATGGTAAACCTTAAACCAACAAAAAAAAATTTTTTCATCTAACCTATGAGTGTGGGGTATCTATGGATAGGTCTTCAAAAATCATATTGAAGTTTATGATATAATTTTTTTCTAACCTGAATAGTTTGCGAGAGAGACTCTTTCAAAGTGGTAAAATGTGTGTCCCCCCCCCCTCTAACTTCTAAAGTAGGGGCATGATAAGTCAAAAAAAAAATATATGATGTACTTTACTATAAAAACCACCAACGAAAATTGGTTTGAACGAAATCTAGCAAGTAGTTTTTTTTATACGTCATAAATGGTAAACTTAATTTAACTTTCATTAAATCAACTGAAATATAAAAATAAATCAAAAACCTTTTAATTTCATAAAAATAAACCTTATTGCTGCTGCGGAACCCTTCATGGGCGAGTCCAACTCGCACTTGGCCGGTTTTTTTTATTTAAGATGTTGAGTAGGGATGTAAGGTATCACCATGCCAAATTTCACTAATTGCCTATTACACCACTATTAGCCTGTACAAACAGACAAACCGACAAACAGACAGACAGAGAAACAAAAATTTCAAAAACAGTTAAGATGTGTTCTATTACTCTTCTAAAATGCTCCTGACTTGTTTTTTAAAGTTTTTATTCAATGTATAAAAATTTTACCTCTACGATTTTATTATATGTATAGATATATAGATATTGAGAACAGCAACGATCCCGAGACAATGGAAAGTGGCACAGATATTAATGGTACCTAAGCCTAGTAAAGATCCAGACGAAGTAAAATCGTACAGACCGATAAGCTTGCTGCCCATCACATCAAAAGTATTAGAGTTTAATCCTTAGTAGAATTCTACCCATAATACAGGAGAAAAATATCATACCCGACCACCAGTTCGGTTTCCGGCAGAAACATGGCACAGTAGAGCAGGTCCATAGATTGGTCAAACAAATAAATAGAGCTCTAGAGAAAAAACAATACTGTACAGCTGCATTCCTAGATATAGCCCAAGCTTTTGATCGTGTATAGCATGAAGGCTTGCTATTAAAAAAATATATATTACCAGTAAGATATTATGAAATCATAAAGTCATAACTGGCAGACAGACACTTTTTTGTTAAAGTGGGTGACGAAATAACACCCTTATATGAAATCTTGGCTCGAGTGCCCCAGGGAAGTGTCATGGGTCCTCAACTTTACCTCATTTACACAGCTGACCTTCCAACTTCAAGTGCTACTGTAACTGGAACATTTGCTGATGACACGGCTATCCTGGCAACTGACTCCCGGATCTGGCTTCTTTTAAACTTCAAAAAAGTTTAGATCAAATAGCTAAATGGCTAGTAGGCTGGCGAATCAAAGCAAACGAAACGAAGTCTGTCCTAAGTTACTTCTACAAACAGACATAACACCTGCCCACATTAAATGGAATTACAGTCCCTCAAGCCAACGAGCCATAATACTTAGGAATATACTTGGACAAAAAACTAACCTGGAAAAAATATATTTACACCAAACGCCTAGCATTAGGCCAACAAATCCGAAAAATGTACTGGATGTTGAGACGAGAATCGCAGTTGTCTCTTACAAATAAACTCCTTCTATACAAAACAATAATAAAACCAATTTGGTCTTACGGAACACAGTTGTGGGGTACAGCTGCTAACTCCAACATTGAGATTTTTCAGAGATTTCAATCAAAAATGTTAAGAATGATAACAGGTGCTCCCTGGTACATAAGGAATGATAGACTACACCAAACTTATTTTGTCTACCTCCCACTTTAAGGCGAGGACTTATCTCAATTCCAAACGATAACCTTGCACACAACCAAAGACCAAGCGTGTACTCATCGCAATAAGATTCATTTTAGCTTAACATAAAATTGTAGTTTCTAGGGGCGGATCTTCTCTATTTTTCATGTGTTTTTTAAATATCTTTCTTAATAGATTATTCGTTTCAGACCTTTTTAAAATAGATTCATTAACAATTTATTAAAATAAAATGTAAGTTCTTGTTAATACTTATATTTCGATGACAAAGAGTTTTGTCGGAGGTGAGTTTATAAATTAATTACAGCGAAAGTATTATTTTTTATTAAAATGTTTTTGATTCAAACCCTTTTAATATTGTGCTCTATATCTCATATTTTTTTACATTTCGTTATTATATTGGAACTAGGTAAATCGGGTATCAAGAAATAACAAAATGGGGTTTCAGCCCGCCTTAAGAACAAATTATATTTTAGCGCCCCCATTGTTTCAATTTAAAATGCATCCTGATGAAATAAATCACCCCCCAAGCCTTTACACAACGCCCCCATTTTTTTTCTGGGTCCCACACCGTCCCCCTTCAGACTGGACTACACCATGACCTCAATATAAATACAGTTAAGCAAGAAATAAAGAATAAAATAAAAACGTACAACTCGAAAATTTTAAATCATCCGAATGTATATGCCAAAGACCTAATGAGCAATGACGAGCCACTATTATGCGACTCAAAAGAAAACTACCGCAGGACCTACTGTAGGCTGCGTATAATCTAGAGCGTACTTGATACTGGTGAAGTAACGCGCAAGTCACCTTAATACAACAATTACTCAATGTCAGAAGACAGATTGTAATATTAAATATGAAAAAAAAAAAAAATCACACCTTGCATAGACTATTTACGGAATAATGAAATTATTTTTCAGGTATTTCAGCCTTATCTATATCCCTATTGGGTTCATTGGTCTTGGTGGGTGGTGTTGGCGGTTGGGCAATACTAACATCTGAGGGTATTGCTATATCCACCACGACACAAGATTGGGTTTGGTCAATAGCACCCTCGCATGCTTCAAACTCCTTGGTAAGCAACCTAATAAATAATTTTTTTTTAATGAAAAAAAGGGGGCATACGAGCAAACGGATCACATGATGGAAAGCAACTTCCGTCGCCCATGGACACTCGCAGCATCAGAAGAGCTGCAAGTGCGTTGCCGGCCTTTTAAGAGGGAATAGGGTAATAGGGGAGGGTAGGGATGGGAAGAGAAGGGAATAGGGAAGGGAATAGGGTAGGGGATTGGGCCTCCGGTAAACTCACTCACTCGGCGAAACACAGCGCAAGCGCTGCTTCACGCCGGTTTTCTGTGAGAATGTGGTATTTCTCCGGTCGAGCCGGCCCATTCGTGCCGAAGCATGGCTCTCCCACGTATATAATTTAAATCGTTGTATCTATAAACAGGCTGTAACTAAACAAAGAGATGATAATACTTTAATATACGTATGTGTCCCTCGTCGCGTCTCGCACAAGGCCACTTTTTGCAAAAAAGTGGAAAATATTTGCTTTGGAAAATTGTTTTTGATAATATGTTGTATCTTGAATTTCAGGCCGTGGCTTGCCAAGATGGTACTCTGTGGTGTTACCAGCTGGTATTCAATACAGTGCACGGGTTGTACCGTGAAAGATACGCGTACAGGGAGAACATGACTGACGTCATAATACAACACCTAACCACGGGGAACAAAGTGCGGATCAAATGCCACGACCGAGTGCAGAAAATCGCTATATACAAACACCGCTTAGCTGTAAGTTGTATTGTGTACTATTACTGCTGTTAAAATAATAGATTTGAGTGTTGCATCTGTATAAGAATGTAATTTATTCTTATCCACACTACAGTTGTCAAGCAGGCATAGCTACTTGACTGCATGTGAATCCCTTTAGTTTTCAAACATTTATTTACATAAGAATTATTGCTCAATTGAAATAGGCCTATAATTTTATTGAATACTGCAGCAACTTGGACATATTATATTGAATTTTTCATTTTGGTTCCTGTTCCAGAGCGCTCTAGAGTCTAGACACTTTGCTGTAGACTCTAGAGCACACCCAGTTTGATGGGTCTGTGTATAAACACAATAAAATTACAAATATTTACAATAAAACATGATATTGTCTTTCTCAGTGAAGGCTGTTAAAACATATTAGACAAAAGATACCTTACGTTAATAAAAGTTTTAGTACCGTGATTATTAATATGTCTGTGCTCACAGGTACAATTACCGGAGCGTGTCGTTGTATACGAGCAAGGAGACGATGATGGAATGTTGTACAGAGTGAAAGAGAAACTTGTACAGAAGGCGGAATGTTCCCTGTTGGTCGCCACTAGCGACTCTCTTCTGTTGTGTCAGGTGAGTGAAACTATTAAGGTCATATTTAAGGTAAATATTTAATATTATAAAAGGTATATATATTTAATCCTAATCATATTTTTGTAATCTTTTACACATGCACGATTTTCTCTACTACAATTTCGGGAAGAGATTGCTACCTAGTAGTAAGGCCGCCATTGTGACACCTGAATATTTTGTCTTTTTTTGTGTTTCTTTTGTATCTTTTTATGAGTGCACAATGAAGAATATTTTATTCATCCATTCACATCATACTAGCGGTTGGTGTGCAGATTTAGCGCGGGGCGTATACGTCGGTATGGACGGATGGATGCGGTATTTTGACGGAACGACGGTAAGGCTGCGTTTCCACTGAAGCGGAGCGGAGCTTAGCGGTGCCCGAATTGACCAATCGTGCTATTCCAGCGGAATGACAGCGAAGCGGAGCGAAGATTTCGAGCATGGTGATTGGTCAATTCGGCACCGCTAAGCTCCGCTCCGCTTCAGTGGAAACGCAGCCTAAGGATGATGATGGTTATGTGTTGTCCATAACAATAAAGTCAATTTTCCAGGACACAACATTATCAGTGATTGGTATGAGGATGCCAAGGTCGTGGACAGTGCCGGCGCCTATTCGCTATGTGAAAGTTACGACGTTCTTCTTTGAAGAGGTCCTGCTTCTTGGCTTGTTTAACGGACAAGTAAGTTGTATATAGTAAAAACATTTTTTTTTAATTGACATTGTACTATCAAAGAAATCGATTCATAGTTTGACAGTGGATCTACGTAGCGGTAGCGGTGGCGGTCAGTTGGATGACTTGAGAGTTCTAGGAACGACACAGACACACGCGGCCAAGCCATTCAACTGACCGCCACCGCAGGCCGCGTCTGTCTGGGAGACGCTTTATTCGGCCGGGCATCTGCCATCAATGTTGGACATGATCTGTCGGTTGGGCTTGATATAAACCGACCAAATTTCTCAGATCTCCATCTGTCTATGAATACATTTCTTTGATGAGTTATATTCAATATCTTCACGAACTTTTTTTTATACAGTATGTAACAAAAATAAGTGATAATACTTTAGGGTGTGTACGTGTTCCTTGTAGAGAGTTCACTGTGAAAGTAGCAGCGCTGAAAGACGATTTTTTTTCACTTTTGTATGGGCAAGGGCCCGAGCGTCACGAGTTTCCCCATACAAAAGTGACAAAAAATTTTCGTCTTTCAGCGCTGCTACTTTCACAGTGAACTCTACAAGGAACACGTACACACCCTAAAGTATTATCACTTATTTTTGTTACACCCTGTATAAATATCCATATTAGCCGTTATTTGGTCCTTAAATAAAAAACCATGTCCATTTAATATTATCAATGCGAAAGTGTGTCTGTCTGTCTGTCTGCCTGTCGGTCGGTCTGTCTGTCTGTCTGTCTGCCTGTCGGTCGGTCTGTCTGTCTGTCTGTCTGCCTGTCTGTCTGTTACCTCTTCACGCTTAAACCGCTGAGCCGTATTGACTGAAATTTGGTATGGAGATACTTTGAGTTCCGGGAAAGGACATATGATACTTTTTATCCCAGAAAGATTTACGGTTCCCGCGCGAAAAACGAATTTTGGCGCAACGGAGTTGCAGGCATCATCTACTATATATTCTATAATTTTTTTAGATATGGCAAGTGGAGCCGAGTAATGGAGGATCAAAGATGATACTCCAAATACCGGGCAGCGTGCGATGTCTGGACGTCAGCGCGTCCCGGAGCCGGCTAGCCGTCGTCGACGAGACGTCCGTGTGTCGAGTGTACAGCTTACCTGCTGGCGAACTGCTGTATACAGTGAGTATACAACGTGACATTTTAGTGGTTGTTTTCCCGCATCAGAACGATTTATCTATAGTAGTACTATCGAATCATGCAAGTTATTTTTTGAAAATAAAAAATATTTTGTATGACGTGTACTATGGCAACTTTATGCTGATAGGCGCGACGCGCGAGCGGCTATGACCCGGCCGAATTTTATTTATGATTTGAATAAAAAAAACTTCACAAATCTATTGTACTACTAAGATAGAATCATTTTACTACGGGAAAACAACCATTAAAATTTCACGCAGTATTTTTTTGCTTATTTAGTTCTGTCTAATTAAAAGTATATAACTCAAAGGTGACTGACTGACTGTCTGACATAGTGATCTATCAACGCAAAGCCCAAACCACTGGACGGATCGCGCTGAAATTTGGCATGCAGGTAGATGTTATGACGTAGGCATCCGCTAAGAAAGGATTTTGATCAATTCAACCCCCAAGGGGATAAAATAGGGGATGAAAGTTTGTATGAAACTTTGTCAATTTTAACCGATCGGGCTGAGACTTTGATACCTAATTAATAATAATACTTCTTAACGCGAGCGAAGAAGCGGGCAAAAGCTAGTCTATAATAAACAAAATTAAAAATTATTTGTGATGACGTAACCTTACCGCTTTTGACAATATAAAATTCATAGACGGGAACGACGGGAACGGGATGACCTCCGTCGGGCCCGCTAGTTGTCAATAAGAAGTAATGTGACATAGAAAATATAGATTTCAAAACAGTATAACAAAAGTATAAATGTATAAAAGTCTAGCCAGTCGCCAGCCAACAGAAATATTCCATTTCTGAACCTTAAAAACTTTCCATTACCTTTTGTAGGAGGAGAACGTGTCATCAGCGTCGTGGAACTCGTGGTGCGACGAGCTGCTGTGTCTGTCCGGCGGCGGTCTGTTGTCCATCAAGGCCGGACACTTCCCGCCCGCTACGCAGCCGCTAGCCGGATCCGTTGTGGGATTCCAGGTATGAGAAGAAATAATAAATGGCCAAAGACAATCTTATATTTTTATACAGAATGAATTTTATACAAAATATTTTCTGAACGTCGCGTCTACATGATTATGCCCACCGCCATTCCAATAAATGCAGCTCTTAGAAGTAAAACCGGTTATTTAAAACACTGTCACGTCACTGCATTTTGATATACAAAGGGTTGAAGGGTCTCACAGTAAACACGTGTTTAACGGCACATCTCAACCCAAAATCCAAACAATTAATACACATACATAATATATATTTATTACAAATAATTATATAAAGTAATCGATCTATTTCAGGGTGGACGCGTGTTTTGTTTGCAATCCAACGCAATGCAGACAATCAATGTCCCACTGTCACACGCAGTGCATCAATACATACAACACAAAATGTTCAAGTAAGCTAAAACCTAATCCTCCAATTACTACTAACTTACTATAGTGTCATGCGTGTTTTCAAATAAAAATACTTGTGGCACTCGGGGAGTGCCGCGGTAAAGCTATTGCCATAGCATTTTTTATCAACTTATGCAACTATAATTCGCATACGTCCGATCGCACGCACACAAACACCCTACCGAAGTCTGTCTACGTAGCCCTGACAGGCACAGTGGTCGCTGCGGCGACTACCACACCCCGAGCCACACCGAGCCGAAGTCTGCCGAACTGAAACGACGTTAGACGAATGTTAGGTGCTATCGTTATGGATTGATTGGGTCGCCACGCTCAAAGCCCGCGATAAAGCTATGCAATAGCTTAAAAAAACTTAAAAAAAAAAAAAAAAAAACTAATTGTGATGCACAATGCGACCAACATGGTGTTATAATGTCAAAACAATTGGTTCATAAGTTTGATTGAGATTATAATACTAGCTGTTGCCCGTGACTTCGTCCGCATCAACATAATAATATAATAACAAAGATGATTTTCCCCTTTTTAGGGTTCCTTACCCAAAGGGTAAAAAACCGGCCAAGTGCGTGTCGGGCCACGCGCAATATAGGGTTCCGTAGTACCGCTAGTTTTTGATAATTTTTGTATGGTCATTTCAGTAAGTACATTTATAACGTGTTTTACACTACTAACAACATCATCTCAGTTTCGTTCAAAGGAATTTAAACGAAAAGTTCCTTTATATTTCGCAGAATACATTTTTTGATCAACTATTACTCAATAACTTTTAGCCGTGATAGTTTTCCTTTTAAATTCAGCATATTTCCTACTCCCGTGAATTTTTTCACATTTCCAGAAACAACCGTTTAGCTGGTAGAAGGGGGGGGGGGGGAGGCACTGGACTATAATAAAAACCATACCATAAAAAAAATAAAAAAAAGATTTTATGTGCCATTTTGTCGGCATCATTAATATGTTTATTCATGCCAAATTACAGCTTTGCAGGTCCTATAGTCTCTGAGCAAAACCGCGGACAGATAGACGGACAGACGGACAGACAGACAGACGGACGGGCAGACCGAAACTATAAGGGTTCCTTGTTGACTACGGAACCCTAAAAACGGACTCTATTCAAAGACTTCGCTGTATGTCTGTCTCTAGGCTGTATCTCAAGAACCGCGCTAGCTAGACAGTTGAAATTATTTATATTTTTGTTGCCGCTATAACAACAGATAAAGAAAATATAAAGCAAATATTTAAGGGAGGCTACCATACAACAAACACAATGATTACTTTGGCCTTTTTTGATCGACATCAATAGTTTGGCAACATGTAGGCAATTGACAGTATGACCAAAAAAACTCACTTGTATTTATACCTACTTTAATAATCTGTCTGCTCGTGGTAAACCCAAAAATAACTGCGCGGATTTTCATGCAGTTTTCACCAATCGATAGAATGATTTAGGTATAAATTTCTTTTACTTTTTGTGTGCATTAAAGTAAAATATAATAGCATTTTTACGATACTTCTTAGTAAATAACTTTAAATGTTTTTTGTACTGGTTTTCTCAAAGGCCATGGCTCCAAATATGCCTTACTGAACATTACACATTCTTATTTAACACAGCAAATTAGCATTGTTTCAAAAACCTGCACGATTGCATGCATAAAGTACCTTAGTCTCAAAAGACAATAATATGAGGCAAGGTATGTATGTATATGTATGTAGCTCTGGTGAAATTACTAAAGCAAGCACGCTTGCTAGCTTAATGCGCGTGTGAGGCACCAGCCGCAGTGGCCGGCCAGAAAATCCAAGGAGTTCCCTCGATATCTCACGAATTCCACTAACGTAAGCATGGTACCAACTTTAGGTTATACCCTATAAGAACAACAAAATAATTTTGAAAATCATTCAACAAACGGGGTAATAATAATAATCAATGCATGATGATGCATGGCATAATAATTATAATGATGCTGATGATGATTAATTGAAACATTGATATAATATGCTTTTATAGAACATATTGTATCTAGAAGGAGTTCTACTGTACAGCACCTTTAGAACCAGGGTATATATACTTCAGTGCAAATTCTCATTTTTTGGTAGTACCTATATGATTGAAATCCTTCAGAAAAAGGTAAAATCACTACATGTTTCCATATAAATTTTAAAGGAGTCCCGTCGATTTCTTATGAATCGCATTATCAGATCACCTCTTTTTTTTTAAAATATATTCGAATTCTTGTTTTATTTAAAAAATTCACTCTTAATTTATTTTAAATACAGGGTGCAATTAAACCTTCCGGCCAAATTTTGATATATTGATCCTTGTTAAAATATAAATACACGTATTTTTTCTTTTTTAATCACTCAGTACTAAAATGTTGAGAAATAGCTTCCGAAAGTTTTCCTAAAAAACATCACAATTTAAATGGACACTACGCGCCATGCGCCGCCATCCTGCTTAAGCATTCATTGATAACAGCGCCTCCCTGGCGCCACCCCCCGCGTCACCTTCGCTCTTCCCCTACGTGCGTGAATGGCAAGAGACCGGCCGGCGCCATATCGTAATTCGTATGAAGTGACCATTAAGCAACGATTTTGGTTGGGATAAAATAAGTTATTGTAAAAAAATAACACCCTGTTTTTTTGTTAAATGGACTCTCCTAATGATACCTAAGCCCTAAAAAAATTTGGCCGGTAGGTTTAATTGCACCCTGTATATGTATTATGTATAAATTCAAATAAAATGATGCCTTTGTCATAACAATATAGTGGCCAAAATGATATTTAATAGCTAACACTATTTTGGTATGCAATTATAAAAAAGAGCTTGTGCACAGGCGTCGTCGTCGTCGCCGATATTATTATTATTTTGACCCATTTTTTCATGACGCGACCTTGAAATTCCACTATCAATGAGCCTAATGAAATTTCACTTCAATATACAGGGTGTAACAAAACTAAGTGATAATACTTTAGGGTGTGTACCTGTTCTTTATAGAGGGTTCACTGTAAAAGTAGCAGCGCTGAAAGAAAAAAAATCACTTTTGTTTGGGCTAGCGCCACAGTTTCCCCATACAAAAGTAAAAAAAAAATTGGTCTTTAAGCGCTGCTACTTTCACAGTGAACTCTCTACAAGGAACACGTACACACCCTAAAGTATTATCACTTAGTTTTGTTACACCCTGTATTGTATGTGTTATAATTTCAGTGATGCATATGCGGTGGCTTGTCTCGGTGTCACTGCTTTGGACTGGGAGCGACTCGGTATGGCCGCCTTAGAGGAACTGTCCTTTGAAGTGGCTAAAAAGGCGTTTCAAAGAAGTGAAAACATAATCTTTCTTTCACTAATTGACCACATACAGGTGAGTAATTATAAAAACTATTTCTATGCCCATTTGAATACTGACACGTCTGGTACGTGAGCAAAATCGCTCGACAGACGAAGACAAAACATTGTTTAACTATAATGTCTGTATACCCAGTAAGTCTTTTTATTTGAAAGGGGGGTCTATCACTAATCGGTAACTCTTAGAATAATAATTCCCAAATTTTTATGAGATCAAAGCAATTTACTGAATACCGAGTATGCGAAACACGATATAGATCTTTATCAGACACATCTGTCACTTTATTGTAATTCATGGTTTGTATAGACAACTATGAAATGCGCCAAGTTCTTGACATGGGGTCCTTATTACGCCGTTACGTATATATATATATATATATATATATATATATATATATATATATATATATATATATATATATATATATATATATATATATATATATATATAATGGGGCTAAATCTTTATATTTACGAAGAGGTTGTACTATACAGTATACACCCCCATTACTTTTACATATTCGATAATTTTTAGGAGCGTCATTCTGCGGGCGAGAAGCGCGCCGTCATACTGGGCGATATACACGCGTACAGGGGGCGGTACGCGGACGCGGCGCGCGCGTACGTCAGCGCCGCGCACGACGACCGCGCGCTGCAGATGTACGTCGACCTGCGGATGTTCACTAAAGCGCAGGTAAGAGCTGTGTTACATATATAAATTACTAGCTAAAAACCGAGCTTTGTGAGAGCTCGCATCGTTTTTCTGCGTGGTAATAATCTTTAAGGCAGATTTCTTTAAATATTTTAATAATACCAAACCTTGACCGATGATAAACACATCTACATATTATAAATAAAAATTACTATGTTAAAGCACAAATCAATAGGCGTGATAGTTTTTCCGTAAAGTGTACCACAAAAGTTCTCAGGTTGTGGGATATACTAGGGCTCGCTTCAATTATTATTAATTATTATTAGTCAAGAACCATGTGAAACGTGTCAGAAAATATGCCGTAAAAATGTGTATCAATATTAAGCTTTGTCCATGGTTTGAGAGTTTTGTTCATACCTAGAAAGAAACGGTGTACAGATACGCGATAGCAATATTTTCGTGCGCATCACAAAAGGATAAGACGTGGCAATGGATGGATGGAGCTACGTACCAATCTGTGTGTCATTCGTGACCTAACGTTTGAATATTTCACTCTTATGTTTTAGGAGTTTGTAGGCGAAGGGGAGGGTCTAGCGGCGCTGGCGCGGCGTCGCGCGGAGTGGGCACGGCGTGTTAACGAGCCCAAGGCGGCCGCGGAGATGTACCTTGCTGCGGGGGATATAGGCAAGGCGGCTAGGCTGCTGGCTGAGAGCGGCAAACGAGATATGTATGTATAAGTCGGCTAGCATGCTGGCTGAGAGCCGCATACGAGATATGCAAGCATAAGGCGGCTAGGATGCTGGCGGAGAGCGTAAGAAGAGATATATAAGTATAAGGTGACTATGCTGTTGGCTGAAGGCTTTAACGAGCTGCCGCTGCGAACCTAGCCGCGGGGGATGTCGGCAAGTCGGCTAGGCTGCTGGCTGCGGGCGGCAGACGAGATACGCAAGTATAAGGCGGCTAATCTGCTGACCGAGAGCGGCAGACGAGATATGTTAGTGTTGTATGTTTGTATTTTTTTTATACACTTATTGAAAACAGCTTTTGCAAAAGTGAAGCGCAGTCAATTAAAATCAACAAACACAAACTATTGTAATTTAATCTATGATTACGACATCAAATGTAACAATATGAGTAATTATTTCAGGCTGATTGAATTGGCGAGGAAAATGGACAAGGGTTCGAGTGATTCGCTGCGACAACTCGCTGAGGCTTTAGAGATGGCTGGAGAGCTACCCACTGCTGCTGACGTTTATAAGAGGCTAGGGGATTATAGGTATTTTCTGAATACTTATATCGCGAAAGTGTGTCTGATCATGCTAAAACCGCTCATTGTGCAGCCAAATGTACAGTTGCTAGTTACTAATAAGAAATTTTGTTTGTCACGTCGACTTGCTTTGTTCCCCTGTGTTAAATAATAACAGCGTTTTACCCTGCAATAAAACGCTTATTAACTATACTTACCTAATTCAAAGCCAAATAATGAGAGTGGCCACACTATTTTTCGTATGTGTGGCGGAAATAGTACCTAAACGACTTCTATATCCTCCTACGTCAGCCGCTTTCTGCCTCCCTATTGTATATTTTCCACCAGGTGGCAGAGTTGAGCTTTTAACAACACAACGGATTTGGAACCATTGCGTTAAAAAATTCCAGGCAGAATTTAAAGTTGGCTTTGAATTAGGTATAAGCGTTTTATTGTAGGGTAAAACGCTGTTATTAACTTACTGTACCGTAATTCAAAGCCAAATAATGAGAGCTGTCTGATATCGCCTGGTGGTATAAAGATAATATTCACAAAAAAAATTAAACCGATTCAATAAAAACTTACATGGATGATAGAATAGAAAAGATTTTGTAGTATGAAAAGAAATACCAATTAACTTATGTGAAAATACATTTATTTGCACATTATAAGATTTAGTAAAAATTACTGTCAGTATTTATATTTTATGCTTCATTTATCAAGCATAATCAAACAATCATACTATTTGGTCACTAAAGGAGAGAATAGATAATTTTTATAACAGAACAAAAACTTAATTCTGCCTACCAATTTAAACATTTTTTGCATTTGGTAGTTATACTTAAGTTTTTAATTACTATAGCATATAAGTGCATTAATTGAATTAAAATTAAATAAACATATATTGCGATGTCACCAAAATTCTAGAATGAAAGGTTAAAATCACTTTCACTTAATTTATTATATTATGTTATATTTGTTGTGATATGAATGAATTGTGATATTCTTAAATATTTTATCTAATCCAAAAGAAATACAGTAAATAAAGATTATTAAATAAATCTTGTTCAATTAAGTAAACAATCAATTTGCTATGAAAGAAAACATAGCGGATACCACATTTGTTTGGTTTTGTTTTGTCTTAATTTCACGACAATAATACTTTTTGAATGTTCCTTGTGATCTCTAATTGAGTCTAGCTAGTATTTCATCTAAGGGACAGTTTAGCACCCAGTTTTTTGATGCGACTGCGGGTCTGACACTGCCAGCACTTGCCTCGATTCCGGCCTCATGCAGCAGTCGTCGCCACCCATCCACCGATCACAGCGCGAGACGCCAGTTTCGGTTCGGCACAAGCAGTGATGAATAAGCTATCGCTATTGCACTGGGCTCTCCTTTCAGCTGATAATTTAATAACTTGTCTTACCGAATAAACTGGATCGATGTTTCTATGTTGAATATTTTTACTCGTGAGTCGGAAACCATTCGGATTGTCTTACGTCGGACTTGTCAGTTTTTGACCCGAAACTAAGCCAGACCACTATAGAGTCATCTGAAATATTACAATGACTATTAGCTACTGTTAGTAGTTTTTAGGTCATGGACTTGACGTCCAGAACAACGTAGCATAAGAGTTGCTGCTATCCTAGAAGACTGGTACAAATTATTATGATTCGTATCATTACCGACAAGCCAAGCACTCATCCTTAGGGATAATGGGAGGTTTACTGGTCTGTTTCAGTCGTTTATTAAAGATAGATAAAAAACTTTACGAGTATAATATGACAATTTAATCTCTCAAAAATAACACGATTACCCAGCGTAGATACTGTTGATAATATACTAAAATTGCGTTGTAAGACAATTTATTTATGTTTTTGAAATAATTTTCACAAAAAACGAGCTATTTGATAGCAAGTGGGACTACTAGGCATACTTTGATTTGTTAGTTTTACACATTTTCATCAGTTTTAATAGAGGAAGGCCGCCAACCTGATTTTAATCAATCCTTTTGTTCTCCTGTTCAATCTTTTAATGATGACGTCCACTTCAGACTTGTAGGGATATTTCGTCGACCTTTGGAGGGGCCTGGCCGGTCGACGTGTCCACCAGCACTCGACGAAGGCGATGTATCGTGAACGATAGAGATAGGGCTCCTCGTTTGATGTCGGCTCTCCAGAACACTTTTTCCCGGAGGAGGTCAACGATAAAATTTTTGAAAAACCCTTTTTGCAGAGTTTAAGTGAGCTAGAATTCTGGGGATGAGAAAAGGAGGTGGGAACGCCCATGCCCAGTGAAAGTTCAATTGCTGGGTGAAGCAATCGTAGAATACTGCGTGTTCGTCTTTTAAGTCGAGGCTCACGTAAAATGGCACAACATGAGTCGAATACGGAGCAATCAAATCGATTTGTGGGGTTCCCCATCAGGTTCCATTCTGGAGCCGCTCGGTAGCGGGATAGACGATCCACTTTGCAATTCATCTTGCCTGGGATATGGTAAATTATGGGATTCATATTGAAAGTGTCGAGCAGGTCGAAGGCCTTGCGTACGACGTGCATGAGTTCGGGCGATTTTTAACCCCCATGCTTTTTCGAATTTTCTGTCCGTCTCTGGTTCGAAGCATAGTCGAAGAGTTGGCTAGGTAAAGAGTTATATTTTAATGCGTAAAGCAATGCCAGCATCTCCTTCTGGTTGGAGTGCAAGATCATCTTGTGAGATGTCTACGGACCGTAGTCTTCGTGTATTCAAAAGCAATTATTTGAGGCGTCCCTCGAAAAAAATGTTAGGCCCCGGTTAAATGCAAGCGAGACCAAACATTGTAATTCTTTATCCACCATTTTAGGTCGCGAAGGGCTACGTTTAGGACTGCGTAGCGAATAGCGATGAAAGGAGCGAAATTTTATAAGAATTGCAAAGTTACCGCAAAGCTTGCAAAATTAGTTGGACCCACGTGGCTATAGATTTTTTTGCAATTTTCAGTTCTCTGAATTATAGGTCGGGTCTTGCCGAGAATATTACAAGACTTTCACAAAAAGCCATTTGAGATCGAGCTACGGATCCGAGAAATTGTAGTGCCTTTTGAAGAGTTAAAATATTTTGCCAACCTTTTTGCTTTTCAGTAAATTCAGTAAATTACTCGAAACTACAGTCTGGTCTTGATGGCAATTATGTAATTATTCAAGTAAGATAATATGATTCTCACGTTCCTTCCGTTTCGCGAGGTCTGCGCGACCCAATTGCTTAACATTGCAAATACCTGCGGCGCGGGTATATAAAATAATTTTTGATTTTTTGATTGTAATTGCACTCTTAGGGACCTCCTGTGAGAGGCCGCAACGGGAACTTTAGAATCAATATGCATTCCATTGCTAGGTAATCGTATGGTTGTAAGAAATTGGGCAAATTTTTGCATTACATAATATTTTATAAATTTGATTTGCTGAGAATTACTTTAAATTAATAATCGAGATTGAATGTCGGTCTCTAGTCGCTTTTGGATATTATGAATCGGGAAGATAAAACTCATAAACTTTGTCGAAAAACGAGAAGAGCTGCGTGCTGTTATATACTAAGTTAGTATATAATAGTGCCTAGCACTACTCTTTCCATTTGATATATAATCCCTGCATTCGGCCCGAGACCTCAGTTCCTGTCCATCCTTCTACATCCGCGCGCGGCATTTGCCTGGCTATATTTTAAAATCTATTTCTAATTCTAATTGTGAATTAATCCAAGTGTGTTTAAATAAAATCCTTTTTTTTAAAAAGAGGTTTATAATTGACCGTCTAACATTGGTGGCTACGCGGCGGGATACCGACTGGGTATCCATGGAGAACGTCTCCTTCTGTCTTCCTGTCCCGTTTTCGTGAATCGTGTGTGTAAAAAGAATTAAAATCGTGAAAATTAAGTGGAAAATCGATTCAAAAGTAAAAAAATAAAAGTGAAAGTGTTTCAAGAAGTAAAATAAAAATTAAAGTGTTGTGTTTATTCTGCTATCAATAGCATTATTTGTGCTGCTCCGTGCTCGTGATGTTCCTGTATTCTTCGATTTTCATCATTGTGTCCTGCAAACTGTGAGTGTTAGAGAAATAATAATCCTTTGGGGTCTACGAGTGCAGTTGTTTTCGTTTAAAGACAATTCTAAGAACTAGCTGACTAGTTGATAAGCGTATTGTATTTGCTGCACCGTGGCTGTCTATTACACCGATAGATTCATTTATAATAATTTTATTTAATATTTTCTAAAAATGTCATCACCGCAACCACAGCAACCACAACAACCATTGCAACCATTAGCTCAACCAAAAACAAGGTCTCAGACACAAATTCAAATTTCGAAAATAGATCTAGATATAGGCATTCTGTTTAAATTCATAAAACCCTTTGACGGGTCAAGAGAAAAACTAAATTCTTTTATAGCCAACTGTGACAATGCTATGAAACTAGCCACAGAAGATCAAAAACACATACTATTCAAATTCATATTGTCACAACTTGAAGGCAAGGCAGAATCTACTTGCTCCATTAAAGAATTTGAGTCATGGGAGCAACTAAGTGTTTTTCTAAACACGCAATTTGGAGAAAGAAAACACTACGCTCATCTATTAACTGACTTACAAGAATGTCGGCAATTAAATAGTGAGCCAGTCAATAAATTCCCGTTACGCGTAGAAACATGTTTGTCAAAACTGTTAACTGAAATTACCCTATCAAATAAAAAGAAAAGCGAATTGCAAGGTCGCATAGGTGCAATGGAAGACCTAGCTTTGCATACATTCTTGATCGGCCTTAAGCCTGAAGTTTCTAACCTAGTGCGCAGTAAAAGTCCCGCTAACCTAAATCAAGCTATTAACGTAGCGTTATCTGAGGAAGCAATTATAAATTTATTTAATAAGCGTAATCCACATTCATCATCTTTGTCTCAGCGTCAATCCCCCTCTAATCGTTATGTCCAAAAACCTTCTTATCCTAACCAATTTTCTAAGCCTCAAATGCCAGGATTTAACGAGCGAAATGTGCACGGTCTATTTTGTAGGTATTGCAAAACCCAAGGACACACTATTGAACAATGTAAGAAGCGTGAGTTTAATAATAACAGATTTAAAACTAATACTTTCCAATCTCCACAAAGACCAAATCAGGAACCTTTTAAGCCTAGGCCCGCGCGTATTAATTGCGTCGAAAATGACAATGCATACTATGACGAGTCTCAACCATCCACTAGCCTTGATGCCCCAAATAATTATAATGAAAATGATACTTTAAACGAATAGTGGGCTCACGAAGGTGTCTCGTGAGACCCAACCATCAACCAATAATATCAATATCCACTAATGACACCGCTTCCAAATCCAAGGACCACACGGGTAACCAGCCCCAAGCAAGTGTCCATTCTTCTAAATCCAAGGACCACATGGGTAACCAGCCCCAAGCAAGTGTCCATTCTTCCAAATCCAAGGACCACACGGGTAACCAGCCCCAAGCAAGTGTCCATTCTTCTAAATCCAAGGACCACATGGGTAACCAGCCCCAAGCAAGTGTCCATTCTTTCAAATCTAAGGACCACACGGGTAACCAGCCCCAAGCAAGTGTCCATTCTTTCAAACCCAAGGACCACACGGGTAACCAGCCCCAAGCAAGTGTCCAGTCATCCAAATCATTGAATCCTGAAAAAGAAAAAATTCGTGAAGTATATGAAATACAATGTTCACCTAGCAAAGTATCCTTACCTCATATATTGTTGCAAACCTCCGTTTCCAATAAACCGCTTTCCTTTCTTGTCGACACGGGATCTTCAATTTGTCTCCTCCGGAAATCTGCTGTTGAATCATTATCTAAATTAAAATTAAAAAATAATAACATTAGTCTCAAAGGTATTGATATTACTGACGACCCTGTTCCTACCTTAGGAAGCTTAGACATAAATCTGATAATTGGCAGGGAATCAATACCCTTTACATTCCATGTTGTAGAAAACATCAATCTTCATTATGACGGTATAATCGGAAATGACCTGTTCAGCAAATATCAATGTTTCATAGATTACAATAGACAAATATTAAATCTCAGTAACAATAAAATAAAACTAAAGTTCTCAGAACCTGTTTATGAAATTCCTCCTAGATCCGAAATCACCTTAGAGTGTACTGTAAAAAACCCAGAATTAAAAGAAGGCCTAATCCTAGACCAACATTTAAGCGAACATTTATTTGTTGCTAATTGTGTAGTAAGAGTAAAAAATAATAATCGGGTAAATTTAACGATACTCAACACTTCAGAGGATTCAGTTTCAATCAATTCAGATCTTCGACTCATTCTACACCCAATCGATCATGCATGCTACCAAATTAATCATTCAAATACACAATGTTTAAATAGAACTAATGAAGTTTTAAAATTACTCCGAGTCTCGCATTTAAATGACGAAGAATGCAACGCCCTTTATGAAACGTGCTCTAAATATTCGGATATTTTCCATTTGCCGAATGATATACTTACCTCTACTGATGCCATCCAACACGAGATACGTACTTCCTCAGACCAGCCAATAAATGTAAAATCCTACAGATTTCCTGAAATCCATAAACAAGAAGTCAATTCCCAAATCCAAAAAATGCTTAGTCAAAAAATTATCCAACCTTCCTTATCCCCATGGTCCTCTCCAATATGGATTGTTCCGAAGAAAACTGACGCTTCCGGACAGAAAAAGTGGAGAATCGTAATCGATTACCGTCGCCTTAATGACATAACAATCGGTGAAACTTATCCCATCCCTAATATAGTTGAAATACTTGACCAGTTAGGTAATTCTAAATATTTCTCCACTCTCGACCTAGCATCTGGCTTCCACCAAATCAATATGTCACCAAACGACGCATGTAAAACCGCATTCAGTGTCCCACAAGGCCATTTTGAATTTACCAGGATGCCATTTGGCCTAAAAAATGCTCCTGCTACCTTTCAACGTCTCATGAACAATGTCCTCACTGGGCTCCAGGGAGAGCGCTGTTTTGTTTACCTTGATGACATTGTTATTTATTCAAAAGATTTGCTAACTCACATCCAAAATTTAACCTCTATTTTTGACAGGCTTCGCTCTTTCAACCTCAAACTACAGCCAGATAAATGTGAGTTTTTGAGAAAGGAGGTTGGTTATTTAGGTCACACTATAACCGAAAATGGTGTAAGGCCAGATGAAAATAAAGTTAAATCCGTTCAAGAATTTCCTATTCCTAAATGTCCAAAAGATATCAAATCTTTCCTTGGCCTTATTTCCTATTACAGACGTTTTATCCCTGATTTCTCCAAAACTTCTAAACCCCTTACGTCACTTCTTAAAAAAGATATTCCCTTTGATTGGACCAACGAACACCAATTAGCGTTTGAGACTTTAAAAAACAAACTTTTGACCGCACCTGTCCTTAACTACCCGGATTTCACAAAACCCTTTATTCTTACCTGTGATGCTTCCAATTATGCGATATCCTCTATTTTATCTCAAGGTCCTATCGGTAAAGATCATCCAATAGCCTACTCGTCAAGAACCCTAAATAAATGTGAAACTAATTATAGCACAACCGAGAAGGAATTATTAGCCATTGTCTGGGGTTGCAAAACCTTCAGACCGTATTTGTTTGGTCGGAAATTTACCATCGTTACAGACCACCGCCCACTAAAATGGCTATTTAATCATACTGACCCAAGTAGTAAATTACAACGCTGGCGTCTTCAACTTTTAGAATATGAGTATGACATTGTATATCGAAAAGGAAAACTTAATTCAGCAGCAGATGCACTGTCCAGATATCCTGTAAATCCTGTACAACCTGAAAAAACTGATTCACTGTATCCTAATCCTACTGAAAGTGATTCTAATAACTTAGATAAAGACCTGATGGATCTTTTAGTATCCCCTACCTCTTTTCATTCTGACGAACTTATAAACATAGACGACTTGAATCTTGACACTTCCGATCCTTTAGCCATTGAACCATTACCTGACATAGATCCACTACTTGAACCGCAACCATCGACAAGCGGACAAAACACTTGTGATCCTTTAGCCATTGAACCATTACCTGATATAAATCCGCCACTAGAACCGCAACCGTCGACAAGTGGACAAAACAATGTCCCACCTATATCTCCCAATGACAATATCCTGACAACTCCTCCTACGTTGGGTGGGTCTCCGACAGCACCTCGTGAACCTGAAACAGAAATAAATGATATTATAAATGAAAATAATACTTCTTTAGCTGATACTTACTCCGAATTCTTGAAAACTCCATCATCTGTGAAATATAATACTGATATAGTCGAACATAATGATAGCATAATTAAAAGTCAACAGAAAACAATAATAATACCTACATCACTTGATCTTGATGAATCCAATCCATATGTAGAAGAAATTCTTTCAAATTACACAGACTCTGAAACATTCATAAACTCAGAAAAAGAATTATTTACCTATAAAGAAATTAATTTAATGAATAAAACGTATTATTTCTTATTTTACAAAGTCCATCACTTTGATACATGTTCTTATAAGGACATCTTTGCGTCCCTATGTAACCTTAAAAATCATTTAATACTAAGAGACGAGCATATCGACAAAGTTAGTATTACAGATTTTAAGAATCCCTTCGACAAACATACATATATTAAAATTTATACAATGCTTGCTCATTTATTTCATAATACGAAAATACAAATAAATATTTATAAAAATAAAATTTATTACCCCAGTCCTTCTGAAGTCCCGAAAATTCTTCGTGAAAATCACGATATACCGATATCCGGACATCTTGGTTCCAGTAGAATGTATAACAGGATCCGTGAGCAATACTTTTGGAAAAATATGCGAAGTGAAATTGAAAAGTACGTAAAAAATTGCATTTCTTGCCAGACTAATAAAGCCCTTAGGAAAATAAATAGAGCTCCAATGCAGATAACTTCAACCTCCACTGCTCCTTTTGAAAGAGTATCCTTAGACATTGTTGGCCCTCTTCCTGAATCCGGTACAGCTAAACTCAAGTATATACTTACCCTACAAGATGATTTAACTAAATATTCAATTGCTTACCCTATCCGGAGCACTACAGCTGAAGAGACTAGTGACTGTTTAATACATTTTATCTCATTATTCGGTATTCCAAAAACTATACTAACAGATCAAGGAACCAATTTTACGGCAGACATGTTTAAAGAAACTTGTAAATTCCTTAAAATTAAGCAACTGTGGTCCTCTCCCTATCACCCACAAACACAAGGTGCTTTAGAGAGAAGCCATTCGACATTAAAAGAATATTTGAAATCCTATATTTGTGAAAACCAAGATAATTGGCCTAAGTATGTATACACAGCAATGCTGGCTTATAACACAGCTACACATTCAACAACTAACTATACTCCTTATGAATTACTTTTCGGTCACAAAGCTATCCTTCCTAACTCTCTCTATGAACCCGCTCTAGACGCTACTTACTCGGATTACATCAGGATGCTTCAGCACCGCCTGAAAACCACTAGAGACAAAGCTATTGAATGTATAAATAGATCTAAAATTGCTTCCAAAACTTATTACGACACGAACACTCGACCTGTCACTTATCATGCAGGTGACTATGTCTATTTGAAAAATCACCTTCGTATGCGTAAAGCTCTTTCACCCATTTGGAAGGGCCCATATAGAGTAATTAAGATTAATGGTAGAAATAGTCTCACTTTATTAATAAATAGAAGACACGTCACACATCACTATGATGAGGTTAAGTTAGCCTGGCGTGGCGATTCTTAGTTAAAATAACTGTTAGTTTAGGATGAGTGATACTTGCGGTATTAATTATTACTATTATAAAATTTAACGTATTTTATTATTATTTTACAGTTTTGAAAGCTCTGCACAGGAAGCATTCATCGATACATCTATGAATACTTCTGGAATATATTTTGATCCAATCGGATCACTCAAAATAATAGATGGACATCTTAATGTCTTAATACCAATAGATATATCTTTTATACAACCAAATATTAAGAACTTGAACGGTGTAATAGGTAGCTTGGAGATAATTTGTAAACAAAGTACTCTCTATGCAGATATCGAATGTCATAACTTACTGGGACCGTTGTCAGTCAGACTGAATGATATCATTCGCGACTTTGATTCAATTTCTCATTTAATAGAAATTAGATCTAAAAGATCTGCGTGGTTTGGTGCAGTTGGCACAGTATCCAAACATTTGTTCGGCACTCTGGACGAGGGTGATGCCCTCCGTTATAATTCAGCTATTCAAATTATTGAACGCGATCAATCCAAATTATCACAATTGGTAAAACAAAATATTTTGGTCACTACCTCAACCCTGTCATCTTTAAATGAAATTATTAATAAAATAAGCGTCAATGAAAAACATATAAATAGAGCCATTCAGGCTCTGACTCTCGGTCAGCAAAATTTAACAGCTGTTTCAAATAACTTAATAATAAAGTCTAATTTTAACCAATTACTAAATACTTTAGAGAGTAGTTTGTTGACGTTATCTTTTAAATTAGAAGATATTATTAACGCAATTATGTTTAGTAAATCGAATGTCTTGTATCCCTCTATAATAACTCCAACTCAATTATTTACTGAACTTGTTCAAAATTACAGATTTTTGGCTAGCTATCATCAGCTCCCTGTAACCCTATCCATAGAAAACATATATACACTGCTAAGTATATGCGAAATAGCTTCCTACTACAGTAATAATAAATTAGTATTTGTATTAAATATACCTCTCGTGAATTTAAGGAATTATTACTTGTATCAAAATATTCCATACCCTGTTGTAATGGCTAATAAAACCTATAACACAATAGTACCGACTACTAAATATATAGCGTTAAGTAGAGATAGGAATTTTTATTGTAAGTTAGATAGTTTAAATAGTTGTAAGTCCATATACTATTCGAATTATATCTGTAATGATGTTGATGTCTATTCTAGCTCGACATCCCCCAACTGCGAATCAGAAATTATTACAAAACCGTTAAAGTCTGTTCCCAATATTTGCGAAACAAAGTTTTTTGTTGGGTTTGTAGATATTTTTCACCGTTTGTCAAACAATAAATTTTTATATGTAAATACAGATGCTACAAAATTGTCAATAGACTGCAAAGACTCTGTTACATCAGAGATAGTGTTATTTGGTACCGGAATATTCAATTTACCTCAAAATTGTGTAGCCTTTAAAAATGATTTGAAACTCATACCTGTTAATTCGCAAATAATCAAAATACAACCAATAACCATGAATTTTAGTTTGTTAAATGATACCTGTTGTAATTCTGTTATGTTTAATAAGATAAAACCATTTGTTTCTGTTTTAAACCTATCTGATATTAATTTGGACTTAAAGAAAATTTATAAGAATGTAGAAATTAATCATGATATTGTTAAAAATTTAAATGAAATAATTGACAGACCTCATATAGTTCAATATGGGCAATATTATTCATATTCAACTATTATAATAATTTGTTTCATTGCAATTTTTGTTTTTATCGCGATTTATCGTAGATTTGTAAAGTCAGGCACATGTCGAATAAACTTTTATAAACGTAAAATCGAAATAAATAAGACTCAAGAACTCCCCGATGTCCCATCAGAATCCCATAGTGAAATTCCACTCGAAACCCTGAATGAAATTCCGCTTCCTAAAATCCGTTCTTCTCTTCCATAAACTTAACCCTTTAGGGATAAGTTTCTTCCTAACCTTGGGGGCTGTTATATACTAAGTTAGTATATAATAGTGCCTAGCACTACTCTTTCCATTTGATATATAATCCCTGCATTCGGCCCGAGACCTCAGTTCCTGTCCATCCTTCTACATCCGCGCGCGGCATTTGCCTGGCTATATTTTAAAATCTATTTCTAATTCTAATTGTGAATTAATCCAAGTGTGTTTAAATAAAATCCTTTTTTTTAAAAAGAGGTTTATAATTGACCGTCTAACAGTGCTCTCTCCAAGGCATCGATTTTCATTAACGTTTTTTTTAACGAGCGAAATTTGAGTTGAATTTCGACTGTGTGTGTGCGAATCACTGGCAAGCTGAAAATGGTAACCACGGTGGTGGTTTTGTAACCCAGCAATTTTTTTTTTGTTTTATTTATTTATTTATAATATAATTTATGGAGCACCAAAATTTTTTTTTAAACTCATGAGTAAAACTTGCCAAGCGACATGCAACTCTTTCAACCGCCTCAATATTTACGTTTCGATTGTCGATCGAAATTACTTTTGTTTTGTGTGGTCTTAGATTGACCTTTAGCATTGTCAAAATTTGATCTCTGGCGAGATCTATTTGTGTCGCACCTCGACTTATTCTGGTTCTGCTGGAACCTTTTATTTTGTGTGTACCCTTGTTGTGGGTAGTTTGAATTAGGGTAATTATAAAAAGTAGGTCCCGAGGGTAGTGCTTGAACCGGTTGATGATATGGGTATGCATTTTGTACAAAATTATGTGTAAATCTATTGTATGAACCCCACTGCGGGGGAAAACGAGCACCCTGCGCGGGCGTTTTATAATTTGAACTCGAGCTAGCCTGCGCGGCCGTTCTTTGTCTTGTAGGTACCGGCCAAAATATTTTACTACTACCGCCCGCTTTTTCAACAGCTAACGAAAACTGTTCCTTATTGAACAAATTATGGCAAGAGGGAGGTATTTTGCGTAAACTCGCTCGTAAAAACTTGTCTTTCACAGACCTTGAAATAGCGTCCCGTCTTTGTTCTATCATGTCTGCCCTGTGCCCGCAAGCGAGTTGTAACATATCGCTAGAAATTTTGTTGTACGTGCCTTCCACAAAAATCTCATTAATTTTATCTTTTATACAGGACACAGTCAAATTATCAGAATTTTCCACAACCCAATTTAAAAATGATTCAAAACCTGCCTGCGCGGCATCTTTTTGTTTTAGCACTGCCTGCGAAATAGCCGCATAGCTGCGTTCGGCAATACACAAATTAGGGTATCTATCGAATGGTTTTATTTCGTCGTTACATTCGAGTTCGACAAATCCGGGCATAGAACAATATGATTTCTGAACATCGGAATAGCGGACGTCACTCCATTCGGGAGTGTTGAAGTGTTGCGCCAACATAAATGATCTTGCGATGACCTCGGCAACGAGGACTCTTTTAATATTGTATTAATCGAAAAATTTATACATTTTTCAACTTGGTTGGAGCTCGAAGCTAAATTTTCATTATCGGAAAATAATTCGCCGCTGACATCTAAGCTCAGGTTGTCATCGCAATTATTATGCGAGGGTATATTTTGGAGCGGCTGCCCAGCGAAAAGTAATTATTATAGCCCGTCGATTGAGCCAAAAATTTTTGAATTTGACTCACCTGCTCAGCGAGTTTACTTAACTCAATGTCGGATGTCCGGCGACGCTTAGGTTGGTCTCTGCTCCTCGACGTTTTGGCCTTCCTTTTGTTTCGCGCAGGAGGATCGGATTCGGAACTCGAGGAAGAACTCGAACTAATATTTTTATCCGAACACATTATTACTTATTTCTAATTATAATATTATAAAAATTAAGAAGTCGTTCGGTAAACCGAAAAGTAAAATTAATGTGCCACGTGCACAAATTTAAACAAAAGATATGAAATTACGCGAAATCTAATATACCGCACAGCACGAAAAATAACCGCCAATGGTTCCAAATCCGTTGTGTTGTTAAAAGCTCAACTCTGCCACCTGGTGGAAAAACTTAGAACTAAACGTCAACCAATAGGGAGGCAGAAAGCGGCTGACGTAGGAGGATATAGAAGTCGTTTAGGAACTATTTCCGCCACACATACGAAAAATAGTGTTGCCACTCTCATTATTTGGCTAATTACGGTACAGTAAGTTAATACCAATTCCTCATGTCAAAAACATGTTTACACCCGACAAAATCGAAAATCGAATCAAGTCGATCTCAGTAGGATTTGTTACTCCCGAAATCTACACTAGCGCTCTATTGTACTATGGCTCAATTCGCAACTACAGCTCCAGAATTTGAGTATAATCAACACAAATTCAATCTTCCTTCGAGTTTGTTCAGAGTACGGATCACGATCGAAGATAAATCAAAATCAATATCAGATAAAACTCGTAAATCGAAATCATATCGTTTCAGGAGTAAGCCCGCAGCGTAGCAACTTAGCTAAGACATGTCCTGACAATGTTACAGTAAAGTGGCGCAGCTAGCGGTTGCGTCGGGGGAGTGGTCTCAGGCGTTCGCACTAGTGCGCGACCACCCCGAGTGCAAGCGCGACGTCTACCTGCCGTACGCTCATCAGATGGCAAAGGAAAATAAGTTCGTTGACGCCCAAAAAGGTGGAATATCTTTATTATTCTTTGAAATTATTGTTTTTTGCACTCTAAAGACCCTATCAGAAACCTTCTTAAGGGCTCCCACACATAACTGCGAATTCGCAGTTTTGTGTGGGAGCCCTTAGGACGAGACCGCACTTAGCGACACTATGCTGCAACGGAGCGACGTGACACTTGACGTTCCATAGTACTGACGTTTTGTGTCGCGTAGCTTGCATTGCATACGAATAATATTTGGCCGTAACGTGTCGTCTGTCTTTGCTGCAGTTATAGGTCTACCAGAATCTGATTGCAATTTTTGACAGCAGATTTTCATAAAATATCCTTGATCATTGGATAAATTTTTATATTTGCATGTTTAACACACAGAATCAGACGCTATAAGAAAAAAAAAAAGGATCAAAATGTTTTATTCCAATTACCCCGGTATTGCTAGAGTCAATTTATTTTCTCACTTTTTGCCATCAGATTCTGGTAGACCTATAGTTACGCCTATTGCGGTCTCACCTTTAGAAATTACAACATTTACACAGCGAATAAATATACAAGGTCTGCTTGTCTTTGTCTGGCATATTAGAAAAAGCTTCGTATCTTTTATGTTTCTTTATTAGTAAGTGTGAGGATTCTACTAGTAGAGCGGCTAGTTTCCATGGTTAAAATATGATGCATTAGGATTTTACCAACTGTCGAATTCAAATGGAGGTACAAATCAAACTATCTACTATTTTTATTAATATTTTTCAGCGTATCACATGGCTGGCGAGACGTCGACTGCTATGCGGGTGTTCTACGTGTTGGTCAATAACGCTATAGCTGAGGAGAGATTTGCCGATGCCGGATATCTTCATTATCTATTAGCCATGCAGTATTTGGAGTCGGCTGCGACCACAAGCAATAAGTAAGCATATTATTTTATGTCAATACATACTCGAAAAATGCATTTGTATGTTGGTGTATTTTAAAAAACCAGAGGCGGAGCCAGATGCATTTTTGAACAATTAGAACTACATTATAGAGGTATACCAACAGAAACCGAATCACATTCCAAACAAACGCTTAATATAAAAAGGATAAAGAACTAAGGGCCATGAATTTGTTGCTGTTTGCTATTTATAGGTCCAATTATTATTTTTTATTTATTTTACTATTTATTGCACACATACATTTTTAACACGAAATATACACAGAAGAAAAACGACACAACAGGTACTGCTTATCTCTAACAGAAATTTCTTCCAGCAGTCCTACGGAGAGAAATGTGATGGGAAATATCAGATAGGGCGTGCACAGATAAATTTTAGAGATATACATAGTAATACACATACAATAAAAAATTTATAATTATATAATGCAAATACATGACATAAATATACAATAATATACAAAATAATAAATATTATATTATAATAGTATAAAAAAATGTACTTACAAGTACATACCTACTTAAATAAACAAATACATACTATATTATGTATATTTAATAAGAGTTTTAGGATTCATTATTGAGGTAGTGCTCTTTTAGTCGCTTTTTAAAGACAGCGAAGGAAGGGCTGTCACGAATGGTGTGGGGAAGGGAATTCCATAATCTAACTGCATGAACGGTAAAGGAATAGGAGAAGAAATTGGAGCGATGGGAGGGGAGGGATAGAGTCGTCCTCACGTTGGACCTGCATGGGATGTCAATAGGTCGAGCAAAATTGAAACGATCTATAAGGTAAGAGGGAGATATGGGATTGTAAAGGATTTTGTATAGGAGAGAGAGGATATGGGAATTTCGCCGGAGCCGGATCGGGAGCCACTTTAATTTCGATCGAAAAGCTGATACATGGTCGTACTTTTTTAGCCCAAACACGAAACGGATGCAGAGATTCTGCAACCGTTCCAGTTTTGTTAACAGCTCTTCAGTAACGTCCAAGTAGCAGGGGTCCGCGTAATCAAGGATAGGGAAAATAAGGGTTTGAACTAGAAGGATTTTTGTAGTCAAGGGCAAGAAATTCTGGAGGGTCTTAAGCTTGTGTAGTGAATGATACACCTTTTTACTGACATCATTGACCTGAGCGTTCCAGGACAAGTTATTATCTATAATTATGCCAAGATTTGTCACTGTGTTTGCATAATCAATCGGAGTACCATTAAACATGATCTTGGGGATATTGTGCAAGCGCTGGGTCATATACTTACTACCGATGATGATGGCTTGTGACTTTTTGGGATTCACCAAGAGACCAAAAGAGTTAGCCCAATCTGCAATCCGCTGTAGGTCAGCGTTAACATCGCTGACTGCGGAACTAATGCTTTCAATGTGCGATTGGCGATAAATCTGCAAGTCGTCTGCATAGAGATGGAAGTTACATAATAATATGACTAAGGTTACTGTGTTAATAAAAATTGAAAATAAAAGAGGAGAGAGAACGCCACCTTGTGGGACCCCCGCATCGAGATCACACCAGTCCGAGGTAACCTCATCAGATCGAACCCGCTGCGAACGTCCCCGAAGATATGAGTCGAACCATTCTACCACTGAGGAGGACACGTTAAGGGAACGAAGGATGGAGAGGAAGATATCAAAGTCTACTGAGTTGAAAGCACTACTAAAGTCAAGAAGAACCAGAATGGAAACACATTTTTCCTCCATAGCTAGCCGCAGATCATCTGTGACTTTTAGCAGAGCAGTGACAGTGCTATGGCCAGGGCGAAATCCGGATTGGAAGGGAGAAAGCAATTTGTTGCTGGATAGGAAGAAGGAGAGCTGCTTGTGGACGATGTGTTCTAGGACTTTGGAGAGATAGGGTAGTATGGAGATAGGTCTGTATTGAGTTAAGGAAGAAGGATTGGAGGTTTTTGATAAAGGAATGACATTTGCACGTTTCCATGCTGAAGGAAAGGAACTCGTTGACAAAGAATAATTGAAAATGTGAGTAAGGATTGGCAAGAGTTCAGGAAGTGCAAGGGAAATCATACGTGGACTAAGATCATCATCGCCCACAGCAGTAGACGTAATAGCTCTAATATGTTTCATAACCTCGTCCTCGGTGACTTGTTTAAACGAAAATGGAGCGTAGGAGGGTAGAGGAATCGAGGAGAGATGGGAAATCGTGTGTGCTTTAGTAGCTTGGTCGATCGAAGTTGGTGGGTTGGAAAAAATAGCGTTAAGCGCATTTAAATCTTTAGTATTAGTGGGAAAAACAGAAGACTTTCCTATCCCAATCGTAGAAAGAAACTTCCAGAGTTGGGAGGGGTTACTGTGGCTGATAGTGGAGTGAATGTGGCGTCTTTTGGCATCCCTACACAGACGACTGCAATGATTCCGCAGGGACTTATACTTTTCCAGGTTTGCTTCCGTTGGTCGTTTTCTATACCGGCACAAAGCTCGGTTGCGCTTAGCCATCATTGAAACAATATCTTGTGACAACCAAGGAGCCGGCACGTGCTTTATCTTAACTCTTTTGAGCGGAGCGTGGATGTTAAATATTTTGGTCAAGTTGTCAGTTAGCAACGACACCTTTAAATCAATATTCGTGGCCGAGTAGATATGAGACCAGTCCGTATTAGAGATATCGTGCTTAAGAGCCTCAAAATTCACTGCCCTATAACTACGAAGGTAAAGGAATTTTGGTTTTCGACGGGGAGGATTGATTTTAAAGGAGAGGAAAACTAGGTCATGATAGGAAATATTCGAGGGAAACTGGCCATGGAATGCAACTAGATCAGGAGACGACGTAATTAGTATTATTAACATTATTAGATTCAAATGTTGTTACTTGTTAGGTAATACAATCTTTTGAAAATTGCGTCAAATTGATTTTGGCAACCAATAGCAATAATGTCAAGCAAACGCGTGTCACTTGACAAACAAAATCACTGTTTTGGACCGCGACTGTAAAAGGTCGTATAATACATTATAAATCTATTTAATATTGTTTTTTATTACAGGGAACAAACCACAAACTTATCTCAGTTCTCCACCAATGATCGTCTAGCACGTATCTATCACGCGTACGACACAATACACAAGTGCGTGCACGAACCGTTCTCGCTTGCACAGCCGGACGCATTGTTGAACGCAACTCGGTACGTGCTAGCGTCCATTGAGGAACCGCCCCCTGGAGTGTCTATGTTGTATCCTTTTTAAAGTTTTAAAGTAAATAAGATTGGTAAAATATTTGGCCTTTTTTGGATCATAAAAAGTACTTATATTGAAAAATTATGATTGTATACTATAGTGGAATTAACCACTTTGGTCGATATTTAATAAGTTTGGCTCATATGAAACTGTCGACTTTTTTGTTTCGATTTCGATTTGTTTGTTTAGTCAAGATGGTTACGCAAAGCTTTTTTTTGTAACATTCATGATGACCTTAATCATATAGTTCAGTTGTTTATACTTGTGCATGGCGAAACAAGCGAAAGCGTTCAACGCGAATATGTTAGCCCGACAAATGCTAGACAAGATTCTAGGACTTCAGATACCTCAAAAATTTCAGGTGAGTAAAGATAATTTCCGGTTAGCGCCAAAAGTGGCCACTCACTTTCGTCGTTCACCGAAAATTCTCTTCAACAATATATTGATCATTAAAAAGTTATATGTAAAGTTATAGTAACTTTAACTGCAATAAAGGGGTTGTTATGGGTTGAAAATGAGAAGAGTAGTTTGTCGATATATACCTATTATCTGTGAAGCTAGTCTACGAACGAGAATTTTTTCTCTCGACGTACGCATGTTAGGGAGATATATATCGATATCGACAATATCACTACGATCGAGAGTGAGATATCCACGAGATATCTCGTTGGCGTATGCTAGGACGGCTGGTTTTTAATCTTGAATCTTTCTAGGAGAGCGTAGAACTCCTAATACTGAAGAGCGGTTGCGGCGGGACCGCGGGTGACGACGACGTGTCGCCGCTCTGCTGGCGTTGTCGCCGCCACACGCCGCCGCTGAGTACCCAGTGCGCCAGGTGTCGACACATGTTGGCGCACTCTCTCGCCACATACGGTAATAGAAATAGAACTCCTAGTGGTGGCTTTCCGATCCTCGCGGGACGCGACCACGACCGACAAAAATTCAAATAAAGTGCCACTTTATGAACTAGGCTATATGCTTTTTTCTATCGACATAGGTCTAGCGACCGATGACATCACTGTCTTGTAGTGGCGTAGAGCAAAATGAAACCTATAGCCCCTCTTAGTTAAGCATCACGTGATTAGTTGACAATCCCTAAAGCGGCTAGACGATTCAATATCTTTGATTTTAAGTAGGGCTTGTCTAACTTAAAATGACGCGTCCCTCCCTTGTATTCACAGTACAATTTTTTTCATTTATATCAACTAGTGAAGTGGTGGGGCGCGTCATTTCAAATTAGACTAGCTTTAATATAATTTATTTAGAGGTCCTCCCGTTGGTACAATTCGAGCCAGCCGAGGGTATACCTTACGAAGAGGCGGTGGAGCTGATCAATCGTATGCCAATACCGGAAGTGGAAGTGCCCAGTGCGGGAGCAGATATACTGAGGATAGACCACGACGTGGACATCGCTGATCCATTCCTAGATAGAGTGGAAGAGGTACAGCACACTTATGGCTTATTAACATGCCTATATTATCTGCATAACAATAAACGTAACAGATTAACATATAAATCTGTCGTTTTGCCCCCAAAGTCCGCCGGTTATAGTTAGGTTAGTTATTTTTCCAGAAGTAGGTTGCTCACAGTAAAGACTGGAGATACAAAAGCATATCATATTATTCATTTACATTTCTGCTTAACAAAAACTTCTTAAGCTGATCGCACATTTGTCAGAACCGTAACCGTACGCGTCGAACGAACCGCATAGTACAGAAATGCGTCGCGTACGGTGAGGACGAATGTGCGAGGTTTCACATCATTTCATACAACGAATTATAAAATGCGGCGCGTTTCTCGCTTGCGTGCTGATAAATGTGCGATCACTTTTACGTACGTTCTTCAGCTTTACATTGTGCAAATTTTTTATAAATATTCTTCATCATACTTGAAAAACATATCGACAAACACTGTCTATAAAATTATAAATATAGGTTATATAGGAATAAACGGTTTGCTAATTCTTATACACTACAGTGTTTTTGCCAGAGCTTTATCGCGAAAAGCATTTTAGTAAAAGTAGATTTACTATCCGAAGGAGTTCTTTAAATCAACACAAATTAATTAATAATCAATTAACTATAATTATTAATTGATAGCAATAATTATGCCGGGAGATTTTAAAGTATTTTCGTTCCTCAGGACGACGACTCGGGCGTAGTGATATGCAGTCGAAACGCGCTGCTACAGATGAGTCCAGCTAACGTCGTCATAGTCAATCGACCGCCGCTACCGCCAACCTTCTATAGAAACATGTTGCCAGAGCTACCAGTTACTGTCTGCGAGAATTGCCAGAGCGTAAGTGATTTTGGTATTTTATTTATTTATTTTGTTATTATTATTTATTCATTTTAAACATACAAATGTTTTTGTTTTATGGGACAGGTAGCTGTAATAATATTTTGTGTAGTAGAATGGTAGTACTTACAAGGTAGTTAACGAGCAGGAAATATAGGTAGATCATGTCATAATTAAATATAAGCTACGAAGTTTACAAGCTAGAAGGCAGCACTTTATTATAAGTCATAAAAGAACGTGCAAAAAACGAACGAAACTGTAGATGGCAGCACAAGTTAAGTAAAAACTAAATAGAGTACAAGTTTCGAATTGGCAACACCAGATTGCAGCACCTCCTTTACACACATTCTCTATTTAATTTAGTTTAGTAAAATCAAACCTATTTCTAGTTTTGGACAATTCATTCGATGAAACGTTTTCGATTTATAATATACCCACCTCACCTACCTCATTTTACTTACAGTTGTTTTACATGGAGGACTATGAGATACAAATGGTGACGAAAGGCCAGTGTCCATTCTGCAGACATCGGCACGAAGCGGTCGACGACGGTGAAGACAACTCTAATTCGTCGACACCACGGAGTAACAACGGTAACTCGTGGGGATAAACACATACCCATTATAGCAGGGATGTAATGAGTTTTGTATGAAATGAGATTCCATCAAAGGGGCCGTTAAGGGCGCTTTTCTTATCATGCGTGATGTCACCCGCCCGCGGATGTGGTCCACATGCGGGTGACAACATGCAACGGCTGTAAAAAAAAGATTTTGCGATTATCGTTTGTTAACGTTTTCAATGTTATATCGCGACTTAGGTCTTTGTAAGTAAAGCTTTTAATAGTCTCCGTCCATATACTTGTAACAAATATGATGGTACAAATATTATACTTATACTATATATTTTATTATCTATATTAATATTATAAAGCGGAAGAGTTTGTTAGTTTGTTTGTTTGTTTGAACGCGCCAATCTTAGGAACTACTGGTCCGATTAGAAAAACTATTTCAGTGTTAGATAGTCCATTTATCGAGGAAGGCTATAGGCTATATTTTATCACGCTAAGACTAATAGGAGCGAAGAAATAGAGGAAAATGTGGAAAAAACGGGGGGAAATTATTTGAAAAGGCTTATTTGGCTTATTTGAACGCGCTAATCTCAGGAACTACTGGTCCGATTTGAAAAATTCTTTCAGTGTTAGATAGCCCATTTATCGACGAAGGCTATAGGCTATATTTTATGACGCTAAGACTAATAAGAGCGAAGAAATAGAAGAAAATGTGAAAAAAACGGGGGAAATTATTTGACAGGGCTTATCTCACGAACTACTAGAGCAATTTTTCTGTTATTGGGTCAGATAAGAAGTAGACCATGTGAAGGATTATTATAAGCAATTTTTTGTAGACTAATTTGTCTGTGAAATATCTAATTTACGCGGGCGTAGCCGCGCGGAACGTCTAGTTATAAATATAATTTTAATATAAAATGATGATTTATCACTTATTTACAGTATAAGTTTTAACAAAAATTGACGCATGTGGCTATAGAGTACTAAAATATAGTTTTATTAGGTTGTAAGTATTTAAAAAGTATTATAATGTAATTGTGCAAACGCCTAATTTTATTAGGTACCTATAAAAATATTTTTTTGTGTGAACTCGTTATAAGCGCCATCTTGTTTGATTCCAGCTAAATAACCTCCTTCAATAGGCACTCACAATTTTAGAAACCCTTGTGTAGAAACCCTTGTGTAGAACCCTTGGATAGATGTTTTGAGAAGGTTTTGATATAGATGTCGCTTTTGAAAATATTTTTTTATAGTTTTCGATTTCGCCTTTGGCCTTGTAGCCATCGCCGATTACAACGACTAATAAGTGCGAAATTATTGTGCCTATCTGTTAACTTATTATTAGCTCTTATTAGTTCTTGCTCAAACAGCTGCTGCCCTAGACAAAGTATCTTTCGTTAAAAACGATGACGAAATTCGTTATCAAAATGTATGCGGTTTGACATAAGTCATCGCTAAATGACATTTCGCTTGCGAAGACTAATGTCAAATGCCATACATTTTGGTAACGAATTTCGTCATCGTTTTTAACGAAAGGGACTTTGGCTACGGCCCCAGAACCTATTGCAATGAAATAACATGAATAGCGATAATTATTTAAAAAGTATAGTTTAAAAAGCAAAGTAATTATTGCACTAAAATGTACAGTTACTGGAAGCACATAAACGAAGCATGTAAAAAGTTTTATAATAATGTAATCTATATTAATGTTGAAATTCCAAACTCGCCTCAGCACTCTAGGACATACGCAAGGGTTATTACTTATTACACAACGAATTTTCGTGAGACCGTGTTATTTACCAGTGTTTAGAAGTTTTATTCGCGTCGTGCTTGAAACTGCACTCATATTGGTAGGGCAAGGTGGGATATTTAAGGTTCATTGCAATTTGTCTTGTCGAAAATAACTTTTCTGTTCTGAACGTTATGTTTGATGCTAGAGGGCAGAACCAGTATAGTAAACAAAAAGTTTTGTTCAAGGTTCGACAACGTTTCTGTCAATATGCTGATGTGTCGTGTGCAACGCGTCAGATTATTTACTGTATGTGCCAGTAGCGCCATCTACTCCGACCTTTGCGTAATATTCCCTATTGAGCCAGCTATCTACAGTATGTACTATTAGAGAAGTTGATTCATAGGCAGATGTCCGACCTACGAAATTTGGTCGCGTTGTGTCAAACCTGGCCCACAGCTCACAGCTAACATTGAATTGACATAACCCGACCAAATGACGTAGGTCCGTCAATTGCCTATGAATCAATTTCTTCGATGGTACCATCGGAGAAACTGATTCATAGGCATGTGACAAACCTACGACATTTGGTCGGGATACGTCAGTTTAATGTTAGTTTTAATCTGCCGTCTGGGTTACGGTTGGTAACGCAGCCGCCATCTGCCTATGAATCAACTTCTCTGATAGTACACATTTTGACATAGGTCATGGGCAATCATAGACGAATATACTCTGCAGGTGCATATCGCTTATATTTTTCCGTAGACCGTAGTAGCTAAGTTAAACTTACCTCTTGCCCCACCGTCGCAGGCATGTTTTGGCGAATAATCTTCATTATAATTACAACAATTTGCCATGTCGGTGCCACCGTATGTTAATGTTTATTACACGTTAAATAAGGGGTAGGGTTCACCGATGTGTGACGTTTGTGGCTAGGGGTGAGGCCATCTGCCGAACTTAAAATGCATCGGGTATTGTTATTACCTCGGAGTTCTATAAAATGAACCTTATCTTGTGGTAATAAAGGTGTCTTAGGTAAAAAAAGACAACGCTATTTTAAGTGTTTTTTGGTCTGTGCACGCGAAGTCTACTTCCGTGTTAAAATAGATCCGTTACCGTTCATGTACTGTGACAAATATAAGAATGTGCACATTCGACATAAAACATTATGTAATAGTTATAATATTACCTTTTTTCATTCTACGAGATGCTTGAGTAGGTATTTGTTAACTGTTATTATTTAAATGTTAAATACTGCTTACAAAATTTTACAATAAAATATGGGATCCTAAGATCATACTAAGACAAAACCGAGAGTCAGATTAAAAAAATATATACACGTCCGGGAAATATTATTAGCATAAAATTCTAGAAATCTTATTTGCAGCACCTTGACGGATCCCTATTAAGTCGCGCTCACCTGGCGTACAAATATTAGGCTTCCTTCATACTGTATACGGGAAAACGCAGCGGTACGTTGATATTGATCGCCAACATAATAGTACAACTGATATGCGACCTCTTCACGTTGGCCCATCATGGACCTATGCAAGCGATTACGAACGTGTAGACTGTAGAGTGTAGAGGAACATAATCCACTGTGACTGCCTATGTAAGCCTATGATCACCATGCATGCTGCAGACAAGTTAGCGATCATGGTGGCAATCTTTACTATCCATCATGGCTCAGTGTAAATATGTGAATTTAGTATTTACCATAAAACTAGAGACAAAGTTTGGCTCATCAAGCCCCATACGATCACCGGTGATTGCGAAAACAATAGAATACAATAACATTTCCAAGAATCCGCGATTGAAGGGTTAATAAAGCACAGAAATTAAATATATAAGGTTTAGGAGTGTACTACTCTACTTTTTAGAGTATTTCCAATTCCGAAGTAGTAAACATTATAGTTTCTTGTTTTCTGTTCTGTGGCCATACTCAAACGTACAATTAAATCGGTGGAGGCTCAAATCAGTGCTCTAACTCAACTACGTCGTTGCGACAACCGCATTCGGTGTGAGAGTACATAAACCCCGGGTTTTTCTGATAACATATGCAGTGATACGGGACGTCTGGCGAAACACATCTTGTTTTTGAATATTAATAATGCACCTGTTGGTAAAATGTGATTATTGCAATGTATTTATTATATACTTTCAATTTTTTTTTATTACTTTTATTCTGCGAAACACAAATGTTACTACTACAGATATTTTTGTTTGTTCATATTTCCGTTATTTAAATAATTATAAACTATTACAATGATTATTAAATTAATATAGCTACCGTTATGTAAATTATTATTATTTGATATTTACTTTAACATATTTTTGTTGATACATACAACTAATTTAAACGTACAAATTGCGTCCATATACCTAAATGAATATAAATGGTAGAATTAATTCGTTCCATATTTAATACGTTTATAAAATTAATGTAATTAATTTCGTTAAACATATAAACGTCGTTCTAATAATAATAAATATACATAAATGTCGAATTTGGGTCGTAAAATGATAATTTATTAAATAGAAGTCACACTAAAATGGTACCACCGTTTGGTAATTAATTAGTTATAATAAGCTATAGATAATATTGATGTAAAGTGACCGTAGTATATTATCATTACTGTGTTGAGGTAGAAATATTTATTTTTTTGTCGTCTGGATATTTTTTTCAGTCATAAGTGCCTGAAAAAACCATATTATAATATTATAACATATTGATCATCAGTGGTACAGCGCAGGTGCTTAATAAAAATAGAATATTATATTACTGTGAAATACCCCTTTTTTAGCACTTTAACAAATTTCATACCACAGAAAATCCTATTTTTTGTAGTATTTTGAAATAATAATCCAAGGTGTAAATAATAGAATGACTGTCAACGATTGGAACCTTATTTAAGGTAATATTTTCTAAGATTTTCTAAGCGTTAGAGCAGCTGTGTTCGCGGTCGAGTAGGCGCACAGCTGTCGCTTGGAACATGTTGGACAATATAGAGTTTCAGGTATCGCTTTCACTGGGCAAAGTGCCTTAACTATTATAATAGACGACGCCCGCAACTCAAAAATTAGTTTATTGCGCGGGAACCGTAATTTTTTCCGGGATGAAAAGTATTCTATGTCCTTTCCCGGGACTCAAAATGTCTCCATACGAAATTTCATATAAATCGGTTCAGCGGTTTGGGCGTGAATAGGTAACAGACAGACAGACAGACACACTTTCACATTTATAATATTAGTATGGACTCTATTGTATAATTAGAAGGTCCAGAATAATGAGCCCTATATTTTGTGACTGCTTCCCTGCGTTACTACTTATGCTCGATTTACACGGGTGACTAAAGCCGCACGATTTACGTCGCACGGCGAAAATCGACCGTGTAAATGGCAATTCGACTACGCCGCATGCGGCTAAAGTCACAAGCCCCAAAGTCGTGCGGCCAATGGCCCCATGCGGCTGGTGACTAAAATCGACCGTGCAAAAGCTCAGTCGCAAGCGATCGTTTACGAAAACATGGACAAAAATAATATTATAAATTTTTTAGTGTTATGAAAAACACCCATGTTTATGGAATCCGCGTGTAAACGATTATCGGAATAATAATATTCGTTTAGCGGGTAACTTGCCGGGTGACTAAAATCGACCCGTTAGTCACCCGTGTAAATGGGGTGGCGATTCGACTTGGACAGGCGATTCGACTGGTGACTTGCCGGGTGACTAAAATCGACCCGTTAGTCACCCGTGTAAATCGGCCATTAGTACTTACTGAGTGTAAGGTTCCGAACGAAACAACAACATAAGCCAGAAGGCATCTTGATAGAATATAATATGATTGGGAGTTTTAGCCGGTTTAAAACTGTTTCCGCCTTCAAACCACCACTAAATATTGTGTACGTTTTTTAATACTGAGGGTGCTCATCCATATGAAATAAGAATTGATTTTGGTAAATTTGTCCTGAAACAATATATGGTAATAGAGAAAAAAAACACCTTTTTGAAAATCGACCACTTTGAGTAGCTCATGGCTAGGAAATGATTGGAGATAGACACAAAGTGCAAAAGACAACTTTAATAGCATAGAGTAATAATTCTGTATTAACTTTCGAATAGTACAAACAATTTTATTTTAGAAAGCATGTATTTAAAATCATAAAATAACATACTAGTATTTTGGCATGCCGCCCAATATTAAGCAGGATTTAACTGAGTAAACTATATTATTAACTGTAACTGTATAAATACGGCACAAAGTGGTTTAGTTATTTGTACAAATTAATGTAAATAATATTTTTAAAGCTACCCATGTCTGTATTTGTAATTATAATATAGGTTCACAAGTTAGATTTTAAAACTATGAACAACGAAGTGTAAACTGGCCATTTAGCCGAAACTTTTTCGTTTTCGCTTCGTTATAGAATCGCCGATCAAAATGTATGGAATTGACATAAGGCGAGTCGAACGTCAACATCATATTAACGAACGCTTATGTCAATTCCATACATTTTCATCGGCGATTCTATAACAAAGCGAAAACGAAAAGATTTTGGCACACCCCCCAGTACAGTCGTGTACGGGCCCGACCACGCACAAGTTTAAGATCGCTGGTCAAAAATGGAAGGTAAAGGCACGAATCACGATGTTCCATTTTAGGTCTCTTTGGTGGGGTGAGGAGACAGCGGGGTGAGTGTGGGTCGTTATTGGTAGATCGCGATTAGATCGTGACACGTTATTAGATCGCTTTCCTGTCATGCGTGTCAGCGCCCGCAAATAGGAGTCGTATGCAAGTTGCCCGCATCCACTGACCTCCATTATACAAGTACGCTGGACTAATGATACCCTTTGAAATGACAGCTATTTTTTGTGCCTATTTGAAGCGGAATCAGCTCCCCCAATGTGAGTGATAGGAACTAAATTTGACGTAAAAATGACGTTTGAACATTGAGGTATATATTACTCTGTGCGTTTGAAAGTCGCCATATTGGCGCTGATAGCAGTAGTGGGAGTATTTGGAACTAATACTAGTGATGACAAACAATAACGAATAAGCGGCCATTTGCAAGTTACGTCAAATTTAGTTCTCTTCCCTCTCACTGGGGGGCGCTGATTCCGCTTCAAATAGGCACAAAAAAAGTGGGTATCATAGGTCCAGCGTACTTGTATAATGGAGGTCAGTGCCCGCATCCTATCTTTTGATAGATGTTTTTTCTGTCATGCGGACAACACGCGCGCGGCCAGGAGTAATTTGTCACCCGCATGCGAACCAGATTTGCGCCCGGACGACAATACGCATCACAGGATAAGCGCCCTTGGGGTCAATTCAAACCGCAACGCGACGCGTAGATGCAATTTCTTTTGTAAGTATGCATTTGACAGATTTGCAAGACGTCTCACGCAATTGAAATCTGTCAGTTCAGTATACATTTAGAAATGCATCTACGCGTCGCTTTGCGGTCTGAATTGACCCTTATTGGTAGAAATTGTATACGTAATACTTTTTACCCCCTCCAGTTTCGCCGGCGATCTTAAAATTGTGCGCGGTGTATATTTGAGAATTTTTAGGATAATTTTAAGTTATTGACCAAATAAATGTAAAACTAAGGCTTGGCTTATTCTGTATGTGTAAGTATATTATTTATTCCAGCATTACCCTATCTGTATAAATGGCCTTATTTTTTGTATGTTTTAGCCTCTACTACTGTAAATGAAGGCTAAGGCTTAACTTAATGTAATTTTCAAACTCGTTTCTTATTTAGGGTTATAATCACAGACATAGATCAAGATAGATACCCCATGTTATGTACTTCGCGTGCCATATTATCGCGTTCCCAAACGACGAGCAATGCTCGTCTTTCGAAAGTCTGTTCTTTAGTCTGCGCTCCACCATTCGGAATCGGACGTCAATCGGAATTTTAAAAATGCCTAATTGTGCCGTATTGAGCTGTAGAAATTCGAATAGAAACGTTGGCCTAGATAATGGACACGTTTCTTATCATAAGTACGTCACAGTAGGTAGGAAAAAAGTGGCACGCTCGTTTTCATACAAATGGAGGGACATGCGGTATCTATCTTGATCTATGTCTGTGGTTATAATATTATTATTATAAGAATTTGTAACATATTGTGATAGTCTCCACCGTCCATTTTATGAATAAACATAGCACATAATATTATCGACTTTAATTTTTTAACCTCATCTTTTGTTTTCACATTTATTAAGTACATCAATACTAAAATTATAAAGGTAAAAGTGTGTTTGTCTGTCTGTTACCACTTCAGCCTTATACAACTAAATCTGATAACATTTAGTATAGTGAAACTACAGAAAAATAGAATAAGGACATAGGACAGTTTATACCGGAAAAATGTACAGTTCCCAGTTCCCACAAAGAATTTCGGCACTGCATAGTTGCGGACAATATCTAGTTCAAAATCCCTATTCATATTATAAATGCAAAAGTGTGTCTGTCTGTCTCTTTACGCTTATATTGCTTAACCTATTTAGATGAGATTTGGTATGCAGATACTTTGAGTGCTGGGAAAGGACATATTAGGATTTAAGATACTTTTATCCCAGAAAAATGTACGATTCCCGCGCGATAATATGCAATGAGTGATTTTGTGTGTGAGGCTGAAAGATTTACCTGTTAATTTTATTATTTGATAGACTCTTGTGAAAATATGTTACCGTGAAAACACATTTAATGGACAACTTAAAAGCCCGCTTCACAGAATCACGTTAATACTGTAGGATCCACTATGTATAATATAGGTAATTCAAGAGCCAGCGACAGCCAGACTTTCGTCATTTTATCAAAGCTGAAAATTTACCTGTTTACGACTGCTATAGAGGTAAGAACAACCGGCAACTATGGGGATTCGGTCGCGGTTACTTTATGAGGTATGCAGTTCTGAAAATCTACCCTTCGATAAAGTAAAGAGCTCAATTATTATTTATATTATTTCATCAGGATAACTATTACATATAGGAATCCCGTCTTCCACTGCCGGAATTTATAAAATGACGGAAGTCTGGCTGTCGCTGGCTCTTGGGTTATAATACTGTAGGATCCACTATGTGTAATATTATATTGATGTTAGTATAATATATTATTCTCTTTCGCAAGAAGGTTTTCGTGGTATTATAGAAATTATTAGTGTAAGTAGTATATTGGTTTGTTACCTATTGTATCAATCATATTTTGGGAATAATAATAGGATATATTGTACTGCAATGTTTTCACGCTAGAGGCATAATAATACAGTACTATACTGTACTCGGCGAAATATGGCGATAGCGGTCATTGACTCCCTGTCAAAAACTTGTCATTTTCTATCATAAAGTTAATATACCTAGCCGAATAGAGAAACGAAAGGCCTGAGCAAGCGAGATGTCACTATCAGTAACACTGCGTGGTAAAAAGAGACGCGTGATTTGAGGTGTACGAACTGTTTTTTCATCTGTTTGACAGTCTGTCTGACCATGTCGGCACGTTGTCAATTTGAGCTTTCAGAAAAATTGTAATTTTTAACTAAAATAGTGAATAATTTTGAGAAATACTGCTCTAGAAACATGGTTACTTGTTCAGTGATTGATTTGGTACAACACAACGAAAAAACCTGGACAAATATTCATTTTACAGGTGAATTATTCTACTTCGACAGGACCTAATTTTAAGTTTATTTTTGCCAATTCCCTACGAGTTATTGGTATTGATTTTGATAATTCGCTTCTATATATGTTTATTTATATGGAAAACATAACTTGACTAGCCATGGTGCACAATTTAAGGATATTTTGTGTAAACAATTTTCATCTATTTTACACTAGGGCTGCATCAGGTTATCGATAAGAAGTATCGATATGAATCATAGAGATACTATGTACTACGTACTGGAGGCGCCATTGCAAACAAAAAACATGTCACACTTGAGGCATGAGCGGGGTGAGAGGCGGGGCGGTGATGGCTATAGATCAGTACCGCAGAAGTGACAAAGTTTTGTGCCTACACTCGAATGAACGCAGACTCTTTTTGAGTAAGTGGATAAAATAAAACAAAGATTTTTACTAAACATTATTAAAAGCTTTTATTTAACTTGCTCTGTATATTATTATGTACATATTATTAAATATATTAGTACATATTTTTATGTAAGTTCGGGTGGAATTTTTGAACCCAATTTCGAAGTATGTATGTGCATATAATATTTTAACCGATTGAGCTGGAATTTTGTATACACGTTTGGTTTGAATGACAATGCACGATACAGTATGACATCACTATAAATATAAAATGGCCGATCATCCAAGATAGCGGAATAGTTATTTTCTATGCCGTCCTATAATAACAGTATGGATATTAAATGAAAGAACTTTTTGGGAATAACTCGAAAACGAATGTAATGTCATTCTACATCCAATATGGCGGCTCATCTAAGATAGGGGAATACAAACAGAGTTTCGTTTATTTCTGAATGACTAAAAAATTGGATTTCAGTTAAAAATAGTTAAGTGAAATCCAACTTTTAAGTCATGCAGAAATAAATGAAATAATAATATAACAAGTTTTTTCACTAATCAACATCAAGTACGATTTCTCAAGGACATAGAAGTTAATTAGATTTTTTATATAAAATAACGGGGCAAATGAGCAAACGGGTCACCTGATGGAAAGCAACAACCGTCGCCCATGGGCACTCGTAACGTCAGAAGAGCTGCAGATGCGTGGGAATATGCCTTCTTCTTAAAATGCTTTTGGCGATAGTTCGTTCCACAGTTTTGCAGTGCGCGGAAGAAAGTTACGCAAAAAATGCACGGTGGAAGACCTCCACTTATCAAGGTGATAGGATGGTCCTCAGAGCACTCCCCGTGATACGACTGATAGAGGATGCAGAGCGAAGCTACATCTAGGCACAATTCCAAGAGGTCCAGCCTGTTTAAAACACTATGGCAGTCAACAATTCGAGCGGCCCTTCGTTCAAATTCAATACTCGTACAATAATACATAATAGCACTTATTAGGCAGCGTAGCAGTGGCACGGCGAAGTGATCGTTGAACATACAAAATATATAACCTCCTCATTTTTGGAAGTCAGTTAAAAAAAATCATCATCATCACTCTACTCCGAAGGCATCACTCCGAAGAAATACTCCGCAAATTGCCGAGAATAGAATATGACGTAGCTTCAAAATTCCGAAAATTTCAAAGGTGAGTACAACTCGGTCGAGTTAACTCCGTACCTGGCGGCCATACTTATACAAACCCCCCAGTTTTGGAGCTACAAACGGTCGAGTTAACTCCGTACCAAGGATTTCGAAAATCGGACCACAAACGGCTGAGTAATCGTTGAACATACAAAAAATAATAAAAATAAACATACATACAGCCAAACGTATTACCTCCTTTTTTGGAAGTCAGTCAAAAACCAAAATATTACATATCAAAATTTGGAAAACCGTTACAGCGGCTTGGGCGTGAAGAGGTAACAGACACAGAGAGAGACAGACAGATAGACGGATGGTCAGACAGACGGACAGACGGACAGACAGAAAGATGGACGGACAGACCGACAGACGGACGGATAGACAGACAGACAGATACACTTTCGCATTTATAATAATTATATTATAATAAGTATAGACCCAAAGTCCACTACATACGTACCTTATTTAAATTACTTAAATATTTATAAATACAATTATAATGTACGCATGTATAATGTACACGTAATACCGTATTTATATTACCAAAATACAAACTCGTCTACGTGAATACTTCATTCATCGTCGTCTCATCATAGATATCTGTATTCTGCCTACATTCCCCTCTGAATCTACTACCCTATGACAATGCGAAATGGCGCGCGTCTTCACCTAGTAATTTAATGTTCGTATTTTAATTGAAAATAATTAAATAAGAATACTAACCGATGAAATGTTATTCCGTCGCATTTGGAAGTGTTTTTGGAATTATTTTTACAATATCTTAAGACACACCACACACGGCATTTTTGTGACTTTTATTTTGTTTTTTTATAAATGTCATACGTCTAGTGCGCATAAGAGTTTGCGGCCGACTTACGGCCGTTCCCAATATTCAATCTATCTCTGGTTTGACATACGACCGATCGCAGCTAACATTGAATTGACATAAAATATATGTCTCTAATGTCTAATGAGAGCTATTCCTATCTCTAGTAGGGCAAAACCAGAGATAGATCAAATATTGGGAACGGCCGTAAGTGCGTTGCGGCTATATAGATTCTGTTGAATGTGACCAAGCATTGCGTTGCGGTGTCAAGTCTAGTACGTAGTACTTATATGTCAGTGATATGAATATTTTTTTTTATTTATACTAATTATCTAGGAATGTTGACATGAGAACATAACCTATCCGTAGTTTATTATTAGTTTATATTAATATACTATCATAATTCATACATAATTTATCGTTTTTACGGTTCCGCACCCAAAGGGTAAAAACGGGACGACCCTACTACTAAGACTTCGTTGTCTGTCCGTCTGTCCGTCCGTCCGTCTGTCCGTCTGTCCGTTTGTCCGTCCGTCCGTGTCGCGTCTCAATACATTTTGGATAACGTAATATATGTTAGAAAAAATATAAGTAAATTTAAAGCTATTATTTTTAACAAAAAATTAAAACCGACTTCCAAGGTAAAAACAATAATAAAATCCTAATAATATGAACTAAAAACTATTAAATAATGTTTCCTATCTAATAGTGCCTTTTTTTGAAACAACATTATATTTTTATTAAAATCGCTATGAAAAGTACCAATTATTATTTTAAGGACATAACGTGATGATATAACTATGGTGTTGTGGGGGCATATTGTATCCATATACAACCATGTGACACTGGTGACCCTGACGTGGTAATGATGAATGTAATTTGCATAGTAGCATATGCTTTCAGTTCTTAAAACAGCGCCTAAACCCCCAAACTTGTATCTATAAGGAATCCGGAGTTCTCTTAGTATCTTCGGAACCATAGTATACCCTGGTGCAAAATCTTGCGTTTTGGTAGCATATGCTTAGGATACTTCTCATAAAACCAAAATCACCATATGTTTCCATATGAGAAATAGTTGAGGTTTAGCCGAATTCGGAAAAAGGCACTATTAGATAGGAAACATTATTTAATACTTTTTAGTTCATATTATAAGGATGTTATTATTATTTTTACCTTGGAAGTCGGTTTTAATTTTTTGTTAAAAATAATATAAACAATTTTTGTACTACAAAAATTTTTAATGATAAAAGTCATATTTTACTCCAAAATTACAATTTTATTATATTATATCTATGCAGTTTTATTTTATCCCATTTTATTTTATTTTTTTGTCGAATTACAACTTACAAGATGTATGTAGGTACATCACTAACACGCACACGTAAACATAATTGTATACACAGATGTAAATCAATTTTGGTGTCGTTTGACAGCTCGGGATTGTTTCTCTATTCCGCTAGGTATATTAACTTTATGTTTTCTATACAAAGCCGCGATTGACAACATCTGACACTTCATTGTCAATCGCGGTTTATATCACATAGAAAATGACAAGTTTTTGACAGGGAGTCAATGACAGCTACCGCCATGTTTCGCCGAGTACAGTATAGATAATAATATTTCGGTTTAGTGTCGCTAGTATGCAGCACTTTCTTTGTATATGAATGTAAAGGAACTGTTGGTGACAACACGTGTCAATTAAATTAAAGAGAAGGAGTTTCATGCAGCAGGAGGAGTTTCAGATGCAGGAGACATCAGTTCGCCCTTGTTGCGCACATTCTCTATTATATTATAATTTATAATATTATATAGATTGGCACTATATAACATTTTTCATTTTCATTATTTTAACTTTCTTCTATTCTTTCTGCAGTCGAAATTCAAATGCACTATGAAACTAAAATTTCAATAACGATTTTTTGTTATAAACTTAATCTTCTCACTTTAATATAAAGTAGGGAGCAAAGTTGAGAACTTTGTTAGTTAGAAAGTACCGGGCTGGACTACTAGAATATTCTGAGATCGATGCCAGCATATACTATGAAGATTAAGGTCAAGTAGTATTGGATATAACTATAACTGCCATTAAATTAATACAGTATAATAATAGGCATTACGAAAAATTTTTTTGCTTGTTGGTAAGTGAAGGACTATTCAAAAATAGAAATATCAATGAAAAAACGACTCTGATAGCATAAAAACTCTCCAAGATATCACAATTCAAAACTCACATAAAATAGACCTTCCCAAAACGCTCCACACAAAATGTCAGCTAACTGTGACGTCACGCCTAGCTAGTTTGTTCGATAGCTATGTTAAATATTGAGTTTATGAAAGTGGTTTCGTAAGAAAAAATATTAAAAATTGCATAACTTATCGAATGGTACACAAAAATTAAGGAATTTTATAAAAAAATATTCGACTTGACTTAACTTGACGAAAAAACTTTGAAGGCTTAAAACAAAAAAAAAATAAGTTATGAAGCTGAAATTTTGGGAATATTTTTCATCGCTATGTCTTTATTTTATTTAAAAAATCAGCTAATCTTTGACCTTGTCGTCATCCCTATTGTACCATCGAAGAAATTGAGTCATAGGCAGATGACGGGTCCACGTCATTTGGGCGGGCTCTGTCAAACTTTGCGGCTGTCGACTGGGTTTGAAATAATGTCACCAAATTACGTAGGTTCGCCACCTGCCTATGAATAAACTTCTCTGATAGTACAAGCTAATGAGGGGTACAAAAAATGTTGGAGTATTTACTATTTAGTAAATCTGTTTTTTTTCTTCAGATAACTAAACGCATTTTGCCTGAAGCTCACAAACGCTGTGTTTTGACTTGAACGCTTTTACCACAATAGACATAACTACTCTGTCTACTCTGCTTTTACTTAATATGCTTCTAAAATTATGAAACTTTATTTTATTTGACTGTTTTTCACCACAAATTAGATCTTCCTGTGTCTTTTCCTTCCTTTTTAGGGTTCTATGGTAAACAAGGAACCCTTATAGTTTCGGTCTGTCCGTCCGTCTGTCCGTCTGTCTGTCTGTCTCTGTCTGTCTGTCTATCCGTCTATCTGTCCGTCTATCTGTCCGTCTGTCTGTCCGTCTGTCTGTCCGCGGTTTTGCTCAGAGACTATAGGACCTACAAAGCTGTAAATCGGCATGAATGTAATTTTTATTAATTTTTATTAATTAATAATTAATGATGCCAACAAAATGGTACTTACATAAAATCTTAAAAATATATTTTTTTTTATGGTACCTCCCCTACACATGAAGCGGGGATGGTTTTTTTTCGCATACATGGTCGTTAGAGTCCAGTGTCCCTCCCTTCTACCAGCTAAACGGATGCTTCTGGAAATGTGAAAAAATTCACGGGAATAGGAAATATGCTGAATTTAAAAGGAAAATTATCATGGCTAAGAAGACTTCATAAATTATTGAGTAATAGTCGATCAACTAAAAAAAAAAGTATTCAGCGAAGTACAAAGGAACTTTTCGTTCAAATTCCTTTGAACGTAACTGAAATGATGTAGTGTAAAACACATTATAAATGTATATTCATTGACTATATAAAAAATATCAAAAACAAGCGGTACTACCTATATTGCGCGTGGCCCGACACGCACTTGGTCGGTTTTTTGAGTAAGATACCGCAAGAGATGGAGGGCGAAAATTTGGCAATCGACGTGTTCGATTAAGCGGTTGTTCGATTAATCGACGTTTGTATAAACGATGGTACACAGTGGTCGCTGGCAGAGAATTCGTTCTAATCACGACAGGTTACTTAGCTGTCTGAGATTTGTGCACGAAATAACGTGAAATAGAAGGAAATGGGATAGGAAGTAAGATAGAAACACTAGTGAATTCATATATATTAACAATTTATTAGGTATATTTTAAAATGAGAAAATCTTAGGTATGTATTTACATAAGTTTCTTAATTAATGTAGGTAATCGGTATCTCAAATATAAAATATTTTTGCCTTTTTTATCACGTTTTTACAGGCCTTTTGCCCGCCCCGGGCTGAGGATGTCCTTCAGCTAGGTTGAAACACCCCGGGGTATACGGGACTGATCGAAGAGAATCGCCAACCGACCCACTATAACCACCTGCGGTTTGCCATCAGCAGTTCGAAAGGAGGGTGTCCCAAAACATCTGTATAGCACAGGACACCTCCTACGACTGGCCATACCTGAATGGTACAGGACATCCACCACGAATCATGATAGTAATAATTATAATGGTGCCTGCACCTACAGCTGATTACTAAATAGTTACTACGTAACTGTAGCAGTTACATAGTAACTATTTAGTCCTGTTTGCTAAAGTTTTTTTTTTCTCGCGGTTGTGATAACGGGCAAAGCTACCAACTATTAAAGTGTAGCCTTGACCGCAATTATGGTGTTACGGTCGAAACGTGTGGTTTGTCGAATAAATCTTATCATCTGTAAGTTTTTGCATGAAATAACAGATAAAATATACACAAAAACTAGTTTTTATTATTCGTAGACAAAAACATAGAAAGAGAAAAGTTTTATTTCTGTATAAACTTTAATATGCTTTTCTCTCAATGCCAATAGCGAGTACCTACTTCTAAAGTTTGAAAAGCTGTTACAAACTACTAACTAGCACAAGATTTGGTGAGTCACTTGTATCTTGTGCGGAAAAGTAATGGGTATGCAAATTTGGACAACATCTGTTCTACCGGTCCTTTTCACCTGATTATAAATTCGCGAATTAAGTAAATAACTATTAAATATCATTAACTTTTACGTTTTATTTATCAGTGAAGTGCATATTGCAATTCAATCATGGTATATATTAATAGATGTGAGTGCGGCAGGTGGTGTTGGTAGTTTTTGGCGAATCAGAGGCAGAGGGCAGGTGCGCGTGCGCAGGTGTCGCCGCGATCTCGGCCGATATCGATAATATACAGGTTGTTGCTGATTGACGCCAGCGGATGAGGTAATATAGTATTTCTCAATCAATACTTTGTCACAAAATGGTGAGCATACTTTTTGGTACATTTTATCTTGATATTAACTTCCAATGTTTGAAAATAGGTATTTAATAGGTAAGTTAAGTAAAAAAAAATTGTGTGTCTAACTTTTTACAACTTTCTATTAAAATTGATATTTAAATATTATTATATATTTTTTATTATTATTTCAGGAAAAAGCAATGACAGAATTAATCGGGCCACCACCAGCACCACACCACGTGGTCGGGATTATATTTCGCGTTGTAAATGAATAAGGCTGTTCACATGTACCACATTTTGCAGTCGTTGTCGACCGCGTGTGTGATACCGACCACATCGCAACCACGGCCGACCACATCGCAATTTACACAACGTTGCCGCGTAGTGTATATAATAATTATATTCTTTGACGTTGCGTCGATGCAACGACAGTGCGCGCACGCCGCCCGCGCTCTCGCAAGGATAGCAATAATAAATTAGTTTCCTCTTCGAATTTCATGAGTTTAGTCAACACGTGTTTCCGCTATAAAAGCCGGAGACGAACTATGTCTGCACACGACGTAATCACATCGCATCTACTGGCGACAACGCAACCACGTCGACATTTTGTCGGTACCACAACGCAACTACAAAAAGCTGCAGCGACGCTATTCACACGTAACCACTGCTTGACGGGATTTTGTCGTTGCGACGTGGTGTGGTTGTGGTACGTGTGGGTTGGCCCTAAAAGTAAAATAAAGTGTTGACAAAGAATTTAAATTTGAAACCCAGGCGCAGACGACATATTATTCTGTAAATAGGTACGTAACCCTTACGTAAAAAAATATTTACACAGCGAATAAATTAGATACAAAGTCTACTTGTTTTTGTCTAGCATATTGGAAACCTCATATTATGATAGACAAATCACAAAGTAAGCATATCTGAACGCTGCGCAATTTTTTTTAAATAAGGGGTTACTTTTTTCACGACTAAGCCCAATAATATTTTTAATATAATTTTAATAAAATCATAATATGTTTGTACCATATTCCTAGGCATAACACTGGATTGTAAGTTACAATGGGGTCCACATATTGCAAAACTGGCAGATAAGCTTAGTTCTGCAGCATATGCTGTTAAAAAATTTCGTGAAATCACTGATGTAGAGACCGCGCGATTAGTTTACTTTAGCTACTTTCATAGCAAAATGTCTTACGGCATCCTCTTGTGGGGAAATGCGGCGGACATTAATATAATATTTGTGCTGCAGAAGCGAGCTATTCGTTCTATTTATAAGATGTCGTCTTTTGAATCTCTAAGAGAAAAATTTAAAGAAATAAGAATTCTGACCGTCGCATCTCAATACATTTTGGAAAACCTCTTATATGTTAGAAAGAACATAAATATTTTCAAAAAGAAAAGCGATAATCATAATGTAAATACTAGAAACAAGAACAAGTTAGCAATACCAATGTTCAGACTAGCCAAAGTAAGCAATTCTTTTAAAGGCCAATGTATACGCCTATAAAATAAAATCCCAGAAAATGTTCAAAATCTACCTTTAAACAAATTTAAAAAAGCAGTTAAAGTACGTTTGTGTGCTAAAGCGTATTATTATAAAGTCAATGATTTCATCGAGGACAGCACACCTTGGGAATAGGGTAGCTTCATGCAGGTTACTTTTATTTTTGTTACATAGCTGTAAGCCATAACATTGTTATATTATTTTATTTTAAAATTGTAATTTTCCATTTTTTTAGTAAAAGATGGCCCCGTGCGAGTTTCTTACGCCGGTTCTTCTCGGCGGGGTAGTTCCCGAACCGGTGGTAGGCAACGTAGTTTCTTCGTTCTTTCTACGACTTTCAAAAAGTGTATCATGATACCCATTTTGAATAAAAACATATTTTATTTATTATTTATTTATTATTTATGTACATGAAAGTATCATAATGATAATATTATCATTTAATTCATCAAGCCCCATACGGTCACCGGTGACCGAGACACAATAGAATATCAATTGTGTCTCGTTTTCCCACGATCGACGGGTTAATATTCGATCAGCATCATCCTGTACAAAGTATCTCGACTCGTGCGCTACTTTGTAACATGCGCGAGATGGGAGTTGGGACAGATGCGCCGCGCCATATGCGCCATCTTCGATTCAACTTTATAATCTATCATGGTGTATCTATAGTATACCATATTCTCTATGGACCAGTCTTTCGAACGTGTTTAATAATTAAACGAGTATTTGAAAAACGAGCTCCCAAGTAAACAAATAATTATCATGCATGACATGCCTTTTTATATAGTCTTGTAAGTTGTATCATTGTTAGGAGCAAAGGACTTATCCTTTGCTCCTAACAATGATAAAAGACTACAAATACAAAAATAAACGAATACAAATCCTGACAAATCCACGGGAAATGTGGGGCCACCGCAGTTATGGGAGCCCCCCTAAATTTTATATTTTATTTTAATATTATTATTTTTATTAAATATTAAAGTACACATAATATAATAAAGGATTTTGTGAAAAATTCAAGTGCCTACCTGTTGCCATTATTGATATAGATCAAAAAAGGCCGAAAAAATCACGTTTTTTGTAAATCACCCTTATTTTTTTTTCTTTTTAATATTTGTTGTTATAGCGGCAACAGAAATACATAATATGTGAAAATTTCAGAAGTCTAGCTAAAGCGGTTCTTGAGATACAGCCTGGAGACACACAGACAGACAGACAAACAGACGGACAGACATCAAAGTCTTAGTAATAGGGTCCCTAAAAAAATAAAAATATATATTTAATTCCTTTGAACGTAACTGAGATGATGTTGTTAGTAGTGTAAAACAGGTTATAAATGTACATTCATTGACCATACAAAAATTATCAAAAACTAGCGGTACTACGGAACCCTATATTGCGCGTGGCCCGACACGCAATTGGCCGGTTTTATATATATAGATTTTGACGGCATCATGTGTATTTATGCCGAATTACAGTTTTGTAGGTCCTATAGTCTCTGAGCAAAACCGTGGACAGACAGACGGACAGACAGACAGACAGACGGACAGACGGACGGACAGAGCGAAACTAGTCAACAAGGAACCCTTATAGGTTCCTTGTTGACTACGGAACCCCAAAAATAGCGTTTTTTTTTTGAATTCATGGAGGCTTTAGGGCCGGAAAAATTATTTTAAATAAAAAACTGTGCATTTTATGTGTAGCCAGATATATTAGCCAGGTAATGAAATAGATAAAATACAAAGTTTTTTTTAAATTATAAGGGAAAAAATGAATAAATGTCCGTATGTTACAAAATGTTAGTTTAATCGTGTTGTTTCCACTCCCGTCTTCAATTCTCATCCATAAAAACCGTCTGAAACCTTATAATAAGGGTACACGCACATTTAAAGTAAGTACTTCGCAAAAAGTATGCAATATACTTTTTAGGGTTCCGTAGTGAACAAGGAACCCTTATAGTTTCGGTCTGTCCGTCCGTCTGTCCGTCTGTCTGTCTGTCTGTCCGTCTGTCTGTCCGTCTGTCTGTCCGTATGTCTGTCCACGGTTTTGCTCAGAGACTATAGGACTTACAAAGCTGTAAATCGGCATGAATGTACATATTAATGATGCCAACAAAATAGTATTCTTAGATCATTTTCCGATTAAGGGAACCATTTGTGAAATATGAAGTTTTCAAGTGGAAAAAATCGTTAGAGTCCAGTGTCCCCCCCTTCTACCAGCTAAACGGGTGCTTCTGGAAATGTGAAAAAATTCACGGGAGTAGGAAATATGCTGAATTTAAAAGGAAAATTATCACGGCTAAGAAGACCTCATAAATTATTGAGTAATTGTCGATCAACTAAAAAAAATGTATTCGGCGAAGTATAAAGGAACTTTTCGTTCAAATTCCTTTGAACGTAACTGAGATGATGTTGTTAGTAGTGTAAAACACGTTATAAATGTATTATTAGTACGGGAGCCCTAGAACAATTTTTTTTATTACTATCAAGCTAATTTTTTGTGAGTAGCTTCATTTTGATAAGACGAACAACATTTTTATCTGCGAAAAATCTTGATTCTCGAAAGAGGTAGCTAACAGAAATAGAAAGAATTTCATACTGACTTGATGGTCCTAAAATATGGATTGTTCTATTTGTAGGACAATGTTACTCTTAAATTATATAACTATTAACCTATGAATATACAAAAAAACAGCTTGTTAGGGTTCCGTTTTAGGGTTCAGTAGTCAACCAAGTTTTGTTGATTACAGAACCCTATAACGGAACCCTTACGAGCTGATTTTTTGTATATTGATAGATTAATAGTCACATAATTACAGAGTAACATTGTCCTACAAATAAAACAGTCCATATTTTAGGGCCACCAATTCAAAGTATGAAATCCTTTCTATCTCTGTTAGCTACCACTTTCGAGATTTTTCGCAATTAAAAATGTTGTTCGTCTTATCAAAATAAAGCTACTCACAAAAAATTAGCTTGATAGTAATCAAAAAAATATTTGTTCTAGGGCTCCCGTACTATATATTCATTGACTATACAAAAATTATCAAAAACTGGCGCGGGCGGCACTATTGCGCGTGGCTCGACACGCACTTGGCCGGTTTTTTTACTCATCGCTTGATGCGGACCTCATCGCTTGATTCAACAAGAATTTTCTAGAATAATACCTAATATATTTGATAATTCTCTTAGGACACCTATTTAGGCTACCATTCAGAGCCCCTAACCAAAACGTTTTCGTTATCGCTTCTTAATTGAATCGCCGATCAAAAATGTATGGAATTGACGTAAGCATTCGAAAGTATAAACTCGTCATTTGACTCTGAATGTCATGTTTTATTTATTTTATACATAATCAGCGATTCTATAATTATTCATAAGCAATAAAGAAAACGGCGTAGGCTAGGGGCTCTGCATACTGATGAACATGATATTTGATTGTAACGAGATATCCTGTAATTGACAAACCAATCTAATAGGGTTTAATCTTCTAATGTAATTTGATGCTACCCAAACTCCAAAGACGCTGTGTGCATGCAGCTTGAAACGCACGCTTCATCCTTGCGGAACCTCACGCATGTTAGCTTCTGTGGTTGAGTGACTGAATAGCAACTAAGTAACAGAGAGATCAGCATTAGCATCTGGGCTTTTAGTCTAATTGCATCCGATATTTTTGACAACGAAGTTAAATATTAATGTTTGAGATTTGACATTTAAAGGCATCGTAAGCGCTACTTTTTGGAAGTCGTTTAAAAAGTGGCCCCATGCGAGTTTCTTCCGCCGGTTCTCGCCGGGTTAGGTTAGGTTATTCTGAAAATATTTGTATAATTTACTCAAAACTAATTGGTGGAGTGGTTCAAAGCTAATTTGTGGAGCTCAAGCTTACAGGCCATATGCTATTGCTCTGAAATAGCCTCGACTGGATATAGTCATTAAATTGGTAGGTTTGCTACCACTTATTTTATACAATCGCGCTAAATCGACCATATACACGTAATGGGCATTAAACAGTCGCAATAAAATTGTTTATGCTCATAATATTATTATACTAACTGACGCCCGCGATTCCGTTGTAAAATTCGTTTATCGCTCGGGAACCGTACATTTTTCAGGGATGAAAGTCTCCTATGTCCTTTCCTGGTACTCAAAGTGTCTCCATGCCAAATTTCAGCAACATTGGTTCAGGGGTTAGAGCGTGAAGAGGTAACAGACATACACACATTCATTTCGCATTTATAATAATTAATATTAAAGTTCTTGATTAGAAGTAAAGTGCTTAAGTCCCATCTGAAGCATAATCAAAATAAGTATATTAAGTTCGTCTGTTTGTCTATCACTCTGTCTGTTACCTCTGTAAGTTTAGAACTCAGCTGTTTTATCAGCCTGATTTACGTCCGTGTTACGTTCTTTACGTTGGATATGTAGATAATATTTGTTCCGGTAAAGGACACAGGATAGTTAAAATCACGATTGAGGAACCTCTCCCTTTTTTGAAGTCAATTAAATATAAGATTTTAGGAGTGCTCTCATAAATTCGCTTATAGTTTATTCCTAAAGTATTGGTAACCTGCATAAGATATGCGGTGTAAAATACCGGATCGTGCTCGGGAATAATTCAATAAAACTGTAACAAACTTGGTTAGGGCTCGCCAGGAATTGTATTAAAATATTGTCTTTGGAGTTGAGTCGACAGCTTCCGCAGTTATAAAAACTCTTTATAATAAAACTCTTTGTTAAACATTAAAACTCTTTATAATAAATCAGGGTTTATACAATGTGTTCCGACACCGGTGTCCGATCCTTTAATGATGTATGGCATATTTTATCGACAAATTGGCTCTCAAATTTTTTCTCTCTCTCACGGTTGTAAAATGGCAGCCATTTTAGTTTTCCTCGGGTTTTCACACTAATTTGACCAATACGTCTCATGTAAATATTTTATGAAGATAAAAAAAGGTCTCATTTAATAGCTAAACTTGTGGACTACGCTCACACAGGCAATATCTTATGAATTAAACATAGGAAAAACCAAAGTTTAAGGAAAAAAAAAAGTGTATTTTTTAATTAATGGCTTCTTGTAAAAAATCTAGCGCATTAAACTGGTTCTTTTTTATTTTAAAAAGATAGAGGATATTTTCATCTTAAATAAATTCCTTACTTCTATGCTCTAAGTCACATAATTTAGAAGATATAATAACGATTTTCTTATGAAGTATTGGTCAGATTAGTATGAGAGTAAGAGAAATTTTTTTTTTCAATTTTCAGAAAAAAAATGGAGAGCTTATATGTCAATAAAACATGCCATACATCATAACATTAAGGGATCGGACACCCGCGGTGTTGGGACACATTGTATATGAGACTAAACGACGCGACGCCCGCAACTCAATAGTACCAAAATTAGTTTTACGCGGGAACTGTACATTTTCCGGGATATAAAGTATCCTATGTCCTTTACCAGGACTCAAAGTATCTTCATAACAAATTTCAGCAAAACGGGTCAGCGGTTTGGGGGTAAAGAGGTAACAGACAAACACACATTATATTAGTATAGATGGACGAAACCACGGGGCGTACTTTATATTTGATATCCAGATTTATATCAATTTTTGTGGATATTCATGTTTTGGACGTTCACTTGTTAAATAAAATCTTATATTAATAAATTGAACTCATAATATTGATGGATATTATGATTATGTATTTATTAACTTAGCAGTTAATTTAAAAGTTGGACGGCACCGAAATTAAACGCTTTTATATTAATTTGATATTGTTAATTCTATATTATATTTACTTAATACCGTTACTAAATACTACAAGACGTAATAACATATTCTTAAGTGTGTTTAGTAAACACCGTGATGATACTTACGTTCGAAATACAAGTTTTTTCGGTAGTGATAAAATCTTGAACGTGGCTCGAGTCTAATCTCTGGCAGCTGGTTGCCCACGCAACCGCCAGGTGAACCGGATATAATTAGACAACCAGCAACAACCACCAACCAATAACAACCCGTCAGTAGCGAGAATTAGAACGCCTATAAGTTATCCATACTAATATTATAAATGCGAAAGTGTGTCTGTCTGTATGTCTGTCTGTCTGTCTGTTTGTCTGTCTGTCTCTCTGTTATATCTTCACGCCCAAACCGCTGAACCGATTTTGCTGTTTGGTACGGAGATACTTATAGTTCCGGGAAAGTACATAGGATACTTTTTATCCCGGAAAAATGTGCGGCTCCCGCGCTGTTAACGAATTTTAGTGCAGTTGCGGGCGTCATCTGGTGATCATAATGTAAGCAAGTGATAAACTTTATCTCTTTAATTTCGACTTGTCAGCAGCTGCTGTAGAAAATCTGTCGCAGATTAAAATATGTAATTTATCTCAAGGTAATATGGCTGGTTTAATTATGAGATTTTAATCAACTCAATCAAGAAAGGGCATCAACTTGTATATAGTTTACTAAATACAAAAATATTTATCGTTCGAAAAGAAATGTTTTTTTATGTCAATTAAACTTGATGCATATAGTTTTTTTTGTAAACCTTAAGGGCACCGTCTTCCAAATTCACGTTTCTAGAATGAGTAATTTTTAAAGAAAGCGCCATTCAAAAAAACTGAAAAATATATACATGAATAGATACATCTTTTAACTAGTGACTTTTTTGGTTAGAAACACAATACAGATAATTTTACTCGATAAAAAAAAATCCGAAACAACCTCGATTTTAAAAACATTTTGAGTTTTATAGGACTTACAGGGACTTAATCAAAAAATAATTTGGACAGTTCGATAACTATTAAAATTTTACAGGGAAATGATTGGATACATGTTTAATTATAATATTTTTTATCTAAGTAAAAAGGTTTTTTCTCCTATCGCCCTATCATGGACGCGGCGAGCGTCGTAACCGCCACCGTACAAGGCGCGCTGATATGAATGTTATTTTAATGTCATTTACGTCGATGTTCGCACTGAACAGACATCGACCTGCTAATATAGGGAGAAGGTGCCCTTAAGTTTGTAATTCCAAAATCTATTAAAATAGCCCATTATTTCTATTGGCCTTGTTAAGATGTTCTATTGGTCATACTAATTCGTAGCTCCGCGTAGACACTCGTAGCGCGTAGCAGTATGCTGCATAGTTCATACAACAAAATACGTTCCGCGCGGCTTCGCCCGCGTAAATTAGATATTTCACAGACAAATCAGTCTACAAAAAATAGTCTATGATCTTTCACGTGGTCTACTTCTTATCTGACCCAAATAACAGAAAAATTGCTCTAGTAGTTCGTGAGATAGGCCCTTTCAAATAATTTCCCCCGTTTTTTCCACATTTTCTTCTATTTCTTCGCTCCTATTAGTCTAAGCGTAATAAAATATAGCCTATAGCCTTCCTCGATAAATGGGCTATCTAACACTGAAAGAATTTTTTAAATCGGACCAGTAGTTCCTGAGATTAGCGCGTTCAAACAAACAAACAAACAAACAAACTAAAAAACTCTTCCGCTTTATATATATAGTATAGATGAGTATAGGCCACTTTAGTTTTGCCGCCCGAACCGTACCCGATTTTGCCGTATGAACTCTGCCGCCATCCTAGGACGCTGCCGCCGCCCTTGGACACCTATTATATACTTCCTATACATAAATCCAGAGCTGACCGTAAAAATACACATGAAATTACTAGTACCTGACTACATTATACGTTTGTTTACCAAACTAGCAAATAGATTCCATATAAGGACCCGAGTAAGACCATATTTGCGTAGGCGGAATAATTTTTGTATTAAAACGAGAATATTGAGGCCGATCTAATATAAATATAAATACAATTTTAAACGTAAAACCTCGCTCAAGTAAATATCGTCTAAAGTACCTTTTTATTCCTTAATTTTTTGTCTTCTTGGCAGCTTGCTACCCGCATGCATTTTTGCATAACGCTCTTATAAATTGTATAATGCTGTACCCACATTGATTGTGTTAATTAAAACACAGATGTTCTGTACTTAAAGAGGCTTTGAAGGTTGTAGCCCAGCACGAGGAACGAAAGTAATATATTATTTTAATGTTCGATCCTGGGTCATGACTCATGGCGGATGTGTATTAAATACCTGATACAATAAAAATCCATACTAATCCTTATCCTTATTAATCCATACTAATATTATAAATGCGAAAGTGTAACTGTCTGTCTGTCTGTCTGTCTGTCTGTTACCTCTTCACGTCCAAACCGCTGAACCGATTTCGCTGAAATTTGGTATGCGAGCCAGCTAGTTAATATTATAAATGTGAAAGCGTGGATGTTTGTTACGCTTTCACGCAAAAACTACTTGACGAATCATCATGAAACTTTGTACACATACTCTTGGAGGTAAGTATTAGAAGTAGCAAAGGATACTTTTTATTTTAAAAAAATATTTTTTACGAAAAAAAAAAAATGTTGAAGTTGTCTTGAATGAAGTCGCGGGCAACAGCTAGTACAAAATACTCAACCGATTTTGATTAAATTTGGTGTAAAGAATACGTTGAGTCCCAGGAAAAACATAGGATACTTTTTATACCGAAAAATGTACGGTTCCGATAAGCGAATTTTAGCGCAACAGAGTTGCGGGTGTCATAATATCTAGTCTTAAATATATGTATAGTATAAAAGTAGTAAGTAAACATATTTCCGTTGTCTGGTATCCGTAACACAAGTCCTGGTATTTAGCACGGGGCCAGACTGACGTGGTATAAGCGTGCATAGATATTATAATGTCACATTTTGGAATACAGAGAGAAGGGCAGATGTTTGTGAGGCAAGATGCCGCGTGCGGAGGTTTAGGGCCACATTGTTATTAAGGGCAGCTGCGGCCTCATAGTAAAAAACGCCCAAACTACCTGAGATGGCGCACGCTGCTCACAATACAAAATATCATACAGTAAGCTAAAGGTGTTCTTGAAATCAAACTGATGCACCATCCATACTAATACATATTATGCGAAAGTGCGTCTATCTGTCTGTGTGTCTATCTGTTACCTCTTCACGCCCAAACCGCTGAGCCGATTTTGCTAAAATTTGCTGTGAAGATACTTTGAGTCCCGAAAAAGGTCATAGGAGACTTTTTATCCCTGAAAAATATATGATTCCCGCGCGATAATTGAATTTTGGCGCAACGGAGTTAAGGGCGACATCTACTAATATGATACTTCGTGCGCGATGTGCTACCACATTATTCTAAGAATAAAGCTAAATTGCAATCCTTATATTATTGCGTTGCGTGATGTGTCCTCGCACGCGGTGTTTTGATAGAATGAAGGGTAAGTTCCGAACTATAACCCAGTACTGGCCAGTGCTCATGACTTCAAGAATTGGCGCCATACTGATGTTTCGTCCGAAATATTCTTGTCAGTGCAAATATGTAATTAATGACTTTGTTGCGTAGTTATTATATTGCACATTTGAAATCATGCTAATGTGCGCGGTCCCAATCCGAGCGTCTAGTATCAATGTTACCTACTGTATATGATTTATACTGTGCTGGTCAATTTTTAAAAGCTTTTGGCTCGTGGTGATTAAATGGTTATCTAATACGCCATATTGTATAGAGGTGCGTATGTTTCGTAAAAAAGTTTATTTGGTGAAATACAACTACTTATTTTTGTACAAAATATTTTACAAGTATAATATATTACTAGCTGTCCCGGCAAACATTGTTTTGCCATATAAAGTATTTCGCCCATATTAATTTATTGAAGTGATTTAATAAATATATGGCACCATGGCAACGTCCATCGCTATCCCGTCGCACAAACAATGGTCATCGCCAGTCTCGAGTTGTAATAATTTACTATTATTTATATAACAAATGCACTTATCAATATAAAAAGTAGCCAGTAGCCGATTCTCAGACCTACTGAATATGCATATAAAATTTGGTAAAAATAAGTAAAGCCGTTTCGGAGGAGTACGGTAGTCGGTAACTAACATTGTAAGATTATAATTTATAATAATATGTAACTAGATGACTTCGTTGCACAAAAATAAGTCAATCACGCATAAACTGCACTTTTTCCGGGATAAAAAGTGATTATGTCTTTTCCCGGGACAACAAATTTCAACAAATTCGGTTCAGCGGTTTGGGCGTGAAGAGGTAACAGACAGACAGACTGACACATTTTCGTATTTATAATATTGGTATGGATAATTAAAAATTGCCATAGGTAAATAAGGATTAGTCGTTTGATACGTTAGAAAACACACAAAAAGGCTGCCTTCACATTATGTCGCGGCTGCGGCGGTACCCGCGACATAAGTGAAGGCAGTCTTTAGACTTAAGCCAAAAATAGCCGAAACGGCTGGCCCCATTTTGACAAAATTTTGTGTACTTCATACCTCGTAATGTTAGGGTTTTTTTTCTTTTTATTTTTTGCCAGTAAGGTATGCACATAACTTAAAGTTTTCAACCTTATACGATTAAACCTTGATTTAATAACGATAATAAATAATAATACATATATGACAAAACAATGCCGGCTCAGCTAGTAGGTAATAATATTATGTATTTACCCAAATATCCAGGCACCCTGATGATATTGAGTTACGAAGCTCTTATCGATCATACAATTCGGGTATGAAATTGAAACTTCCATTTACTGATAAGGCCTGTATTCACTTTGATTAGTGATAAGTGCAGGTGATTAGTAATCAGGGGGGTGTGCCAAAATCTTTTCGTTTTCGCTTCGTTATAGAATCGCCGATGAAAATGTATGGAATTGACATAAGCGTTCGTTAGTATGACGTTGACGTTCGACTCGTCTTATGTCAATTCCATACATTTTGATCGGCGATTCTATAACGAAGCTAAAACGAATTTTTATTAGACGCGGTCGCTGGCCGCTTTTGATCGGGACGGTACCTTAACGATTTATTCCTCTACTATCTTATATAATATCTCACCGGGATGCCATGGCGACGTGGCCAGTGACGTTACCATGGCAACGTCTGGCGTCTCTACGTCGCCGCAAAGTGGTGGTTTTTTAAATTCTATGAAGATTTAAGAAAATACTTTGAAAAAATGTTCAATTATCTAAGAACTTAAAGAATTTCACTAAAATCAGCGACTGAATGAGTGACGGAGCATACAAAGACATGCAAACAACTGGCAACGTCAACAGTCGGTCGCCAGGTGAGTTACCCGTCATACATCTCAATAGAACTAGTTGGCGACGCTGGCCACGTCGCCATGGCGTCCCGGTGAGGTATGGCCCTAAGGAGTACCTCGACTTCAAACAAACGGGCGAATATATGCGAGTTGGGCGTGACTGTCACTTTCAACATGTTTCACAATGCTTAGTAACGCATTAGTACTGCGCACGCCGCGCCGGCCGATATGACATACTACGTCAAACGTATAAACGAGATCTCTTCTTAGTCCATTGAAATGTTACATGAGCTTTGCATTTTTTAGAGAACGCAATTTTATTTTTGGGACATGTGTGAGGAGGGGGGGGGGGGGGTAACAGAAGCTTCTAACTTTTTGCTTATAACTTTTTAAATTTTTAATTTAGGCTTAAAAGTTATATAAGCATATTTGTCGGAAAAATAATTTGCAACAAATTATAATTCACATTTTTTTAAAGACGTATAGTTTCCGAGATATCGCGAAAATAGTGTTGTCACCCCTTTTTTCAAGATGGCGGCCGGGGGACAAAGGTTAAGCTTCTATTGACTCCCCCTCACATGTCCAAACAATAAAATTGCGTCCTCTAATAAATACAATATTCGGTCCATAAATTGTAACATTTCAATGGACTATCTGAATCGGCCTACTCGTTAGTTCTGTTTACTCTGCGGTCGCGTTGTCATTTACAAACAATTGCTAGTGATCTCGCGGTGTGGCCGCTAAACCGCCCGTTCGGGCGGACGCTTGTAAATCCAGCCTTATACCACAGAATAATATATATTAGTAGTACCAACTTATAGTAAACTTGATTCTAATCCTGAAATACAAATAGCGCAGAAATTATATTGGATAATACTGTTCGAAACTTGAAATCCGTTTACTAAAATACGAGTATTGCTGACTTCGCACAAATTGTAAACTAAATGCAATAGTTTGAGTTTGTCAAATAGTTCCTCTGCTAATTATACTTGGTATACTTGAGCATAAACCGGGTAACTTAGTTAAAATACAATTTCCAAGAAATTTATATCTCTTTGAATATTATACATAATATTCAGAGAAATATAAATTTCTTTCTTAAAGATTTCATAACGAATGAAAATAAAAAACATGTTTTTTAATTTTCATCCGTTATGAAACTTTAACGAAGTGAAGAATACGCATACTAAGACCCCTCTCCACGATCCACGGACTACACTCCATGCCATGATGAACATCTACCTAACCATGGTCGGTGATGATGGCGATCATTGACAATAATTATAGACGAACTAGTCCAGATGCCGCCCGTAACTCCGTTGCGCCCAAAGTCGTATATCGCGAGGGAACCGATTCCGCAACAAAAACTACCCTATGTCCTTTCCCGGGACACAAAGTGTCTGTACCTATACCAAATTTCGCTTGGTTCACCATGGGCTGAAAAGAACAGCCGAGCCACATAACACCAACAAATAACACACAACCACACCACAAAAAGTAAAGACTACAACTATAAATGACCTTCGCGGTTTGAAACCCAATGTTGTCAGTACATTATACAATGTATGTAATTGCTACAATTACATGTATTTTCCTAGTATTTTCCCATACTAAATAAGTAATTAGCCCCGGCATATGTCAACCGACATCATACTCTTTTGTCTCACGTTTGCAATCTGGTGTGCGAAGCCGTTTTAGCGGGCCAGTGACGAATATTATAATACATACTCGTCTTTTTACATAACACTTTCCAAAAAAACATTTTCCACCATTCGCTTTCTAAAATCTGTCAAAAAATATTATATTTTGTGATGTTCTTATGCGCCGTCTGCCTATATAAGAAATTGATATTTTATAGGCAGACGGCGAGCCAACGTAATTTGGTCGCCTTATTCGAACCCAGCCGACAGATCACGATTCACGCCTAACATTGAGTTAACATAATCCGAAAATAACGTAGGCCTGTCAAACTGCCTATGAATCAATTTCTTCGATGGTACATAATATACTGCATGACTGGTGAGAAATGTGCAATACTTAAGGAGAGTACTCGGTACTCGATTCTCGTTATAATTATGTATTAAAATTAGGTACTTAATTTTTTACCAAGTTTTCCTTTAAATAAATGGATCATGGATCCTAAGTGAATTACGCGGCTAGGCAAGTAGGCGTGCGCCATCAAAGAAACACCGCGCCGCTACCCTTCCCGGCGTGGTATCCATGCGTTGGGTAAATCTATACTAATATTATAAAGCGGAAGAGTTTGTTAGTTTGTTTGTTTGTTTGTTTGAACGCGCTAATCTCAGGAACTACTGGTCCGATTTGAAAAATTCTTTCAGTGTTAGATAGCCCATTTATCGAGGAAGGCTATAGGCTATATTTTATCACGCTAAGACTAATAGAAGCGAACAAATAGAGAAAAATGTGAAAAAAACGGGGGAAATTATTTGAAAGGGCTTATTTGAACGCGCTAATCTCAGGAACCACTGGTCCGATTTAAAAAATTATTTCAGTGTTAGATAGCCCATTTATCGAGGAAGGCTATAGACTATATTTTATTACGATAAGACTAATAGGAGCGAAAAAATAGAAGAAAATGTGGAAAAAACGGGGGAAATTATTTGAAAGGGCTTATCTCACGAACTACTAGAGCAATTTTTCTGTTATTTGGGTCAGATAAGAAGTAGACCACGTGAAGGATCATAAGCTATTCTTTGTAGACTGATTGTCTGTGAAATATCTAATTTATGCGGGCGAAGCCGCGCGGCACGTCTAGTCATTAATAATAATTATTTAACTTTAAGCTGCATTTACTCAGTAATCAATTGATATTATTTTTTTGTATTATTTTTTTTCATCTAATACAGGGTGTAACAAAACTAAGTGATAATACTCAAGGGTGTGTATGTGTTCCTTGTAGAGAGTTCAGTGTGAAAGTAGCAGCGCTGAAAGACGAAATCTTTTTTTCACTTTTGTATGGGCAAGCGCCTCAGTGTCGCGAGTTACCCCATACAAAAGTGAAGAAAAAAAAATTGGTCTTTCAGCGCTGCTACTTTCCATTGAACTCTACAAAAAACACATGCACACCCAGTATTATCATTTATCACTTTGTTTTGTCACACCTTGTATAATTGTAATAGCCAAATATCACGTCGTCGAGTATTGAACATGTCTCACCAGTCATGTTGTATAAGATTTAAGAACATAATCTATCGGTGTGTTTGACCAAACGCTTAAAATGCATAGGTAACAGATTTTATATGAATAATATTATGAATACATATTTTTAATTAGAGGCCAGCACCAGCATAGACAATAAACGAAAAGTTTTGTTCGACGATTGACAACGTTTCAGTGGGGCTAAAATGGTCGCTTTGGAGAATCATATTATGAATCATAATATGAATATTTTTTTTAAATCGCAAAATGTTCACTGCTTGCAATTCATGTCTAGTAATTCGTACTAATTTGACATTCGTCTGTTTGACAGTTTTGACAATTCATTTGCTGAATTGATTGAGAGGAATTGCTAAATGTGACCATTTTAGCCCCGCTGTGAATATTCTGACGAGACGTGTGCAACATGTCGGATTTTGGTCGGATTATTTACTGTATGTGCAGTAGCGCCCTCTGCACCGACCTTTACGTGATATTCCCTACTAGGATAGCGGTTGTCATGGAGATTTGTAAGAGCATCCTCAATTGTAGTTATATCGCGCAATAAACGATATCTTCTGTTCAAATGAAGCTGTCGTAGACCACAAATTCTAGTATTATCATATTATACCTAGCATACACAATGCTCATAAAAGTTTTTAATCAAGAGGATTCTTTGTATCTTATCATAAACGACTTCAATAAAAGAAAAAACAACAATTAATAATAAAACAATACTATTTTTCATCATATTCCATTATAATTTATAATACACACGGCTTACATATACTCAATCTTCAATATCTCAACGCTTTAGATCTGTTATTTTCAGTTTTGAAGATTGAATCGTAAACTTTATGACCTTGTCTTATATTCTGCATGGATTTTAAAATATTTCATCTTACACAACTTCTATAAACATTTGTTAAATATTATTTTCTATAAAATATAGAATAGTTTGCCAAACTTCAGTACATGATAAAAAGAGAAAACTATTGTGACAATCATAGTACTTTCAGGAACGATTTTATTACAAACTAGCTGTCCCGGCAAACGTTGTTTTGCCAGATAAAGTATTTCGCCCATATCAATTACGTTTAGCTTCATGTCAAATTTTTTACCATACTTAACCATAGACAACATAGACAAAATTACGTTTAGCTGTCATTTTTGTTTTGTTATTCTATGTCAGATGCGTTTTTGTTATACCACGTTTTATACTGACTTCACGGAAACGCGGTCGAACGGGATAAAATATATCCTATATCCGTCTCCTGGTTCTTAGCTACCTCTCAACCAATTTTCAGCCAAATCGGTTCATCCGTTCTTGAGTTATAAGTAGTGTAACTAACACCACTTTCTTTTATATATAAATATATATAGAATATAGATTGCTTTGATGTATCAACCAATTGGACGAAGCTTATTATACAGCTTAATCATTTTATGCTACTGATTTCTATTGAAATGCCTCAGGGAACTTATAGGAGTTTTAAATTGATATTGATGACTTTATTGCAAAGTTATAACAACTTTTTTCGACTGTGAATCATTCTCCTCAGCACAGCGCAAGATGTCGAAAGGATGTCAATTGTGATCTTGACTGTCTCGCGCTTGAAAAATTGTGCAGAAGTGTTCCTGTGGAGATGGGCAAAAGAGGCCCAATAATACCCAAAACGCTCGAGCTTTCTTGTTATCTTATAGATAAAAACACTTATATTTTATTAATTTATTTAAAACACATAATACAATTTGATGTTCTAGAACTTAAACTAGGCCTAGCCTATATTTTAAGTAGGTACTAGTTACTTCCAGTGTAACAAAATAATATGGATATTATAATATAATGAAATGCCCAATGTCACCGGGCTTTCTATTACTTTGTGGTTACTTGGGTTCGTCACGGCTCAAGATAGTGACGGGTCTGCGCGATGTTGACAATCGCTGGTAGAGTTGCGGTAGGTTAGAGAGGCGTCAGAGATTGACGCCAGATTGATAGTTATAAAAAGTACATATTAAAAAAATTATCAGTCCATCAATCCGTGGGTTAAACGATCAATTTCGCGTCAATCTATTTTACCAGATTGATGGATCAGATTGATGAAAAACTGATCGTGTAACCTACGTCACGAATCAATTTCCTCGATGGTACGTCACGGCCTCACGGGCCACGGCTCAGAAATGTGACACACGTGACACGTGTCAAATTTCTGCCTTCTATAGAATGTAAGGTCCGTAAATATTGTAGGTAAATCGCTACAGTTCAAGTAGTATTTGTGGTAACGATAATACCTTATTGGTTTACAGAAGTAGGCCGATACAGAAACTAATTGTAGAGTCTTTGGCTTTGTGACTGCGAAAGATAAGATCCGAGAATAATAAGGATAATTTACAATTAATGATACTTACTTTAAGACATAGTCTTTGATTGCAAACAAAGTTTTATTGTATTTATTGATAAACTAGATGACTCGTCAACCTCGTATCACTTAACTACTAAATTTTTCTTACCGTATAAACCTTTCTGGACTTCCATGAATATTTTTAGACTAAAATCAGCCAAAACGGTTCAGCCGTTCTCGAGTTTTAGCGAGACTATTAAAATTAAGAATTCATTAAAACTACACTAATATAATAAAGAGGTAAAAGTTTGTTTTTTTGTTTGTAGGAGGTAATCTCTGAAACTACTGCTTCGATTGCAAAAATATTAACACCGATAGAAAGCTGGTGTGTTCTGAGTGATATAGGTTATGTTTTATGTGTAAAAAGTAATTTTCATGTTTTTAATTTTTTTTTACATAATGAATTATTTTTCCTGAAATTATGTCGTTCTCAGAATTCCACGCGGACGAAGCCGCGGGCTAGTACAGATGTATTTTGACAAGAAGCATCTCATATTTTGGCTACGAATAATAAATAGTTTTTAATATTCGTAGTATTTTGGTAAAGCAAATAGCGCTACATAAATACGTAGCCAATAAAATCAGTTTTTTTTTTTAGATGCAAATAAAATTATTTATTCATCTTTACGATCGAGATAAATAATATTAAATACCATGTACCAAATTCTACCTCTACAAATTAACTTTTTTCTAAAATAAAGATCCTCGTTGCGATATAATAGTACTGTGAATATAAGACCAAAACCTGTCGTTTATGTCCAATACGAGCCAATACGATTTTAATGAAACCTCTCGTTCCAAAATCCGACAAGCTGTTTATGCCTATGACTATCTAGATTCTTAGAGTGTGCCAAATACTCGGAAAACTTACATACATTTTATTTCATACATTATCGAAAAACATAGCCCACCTTTTGTCACAGTCGGGTAAAAAAGGAATTATGTTTTTTATGTTAGCTAATGGAATGAAGTAGAGACAGCGATTAACTGCACCTAATAATTAATATGAAAATACTTTATAATTACACTTTCAATATGTTTAAAAAATTCTATTCCTCATACTCGCTTTAAGAACCAGAATCTTACTATCCTACTAATATTATAAAGGCGAAAGTTTGTGAGGATGTATGGATATGTATGGATGTCTGGATGTATGGATGTTTTTTACTCTTTCACGCAAAAACTACTGAATGGATTTTAATGAAACTTTACAATAATATAGCTTATACATCAGGATAACACGTAGGCTACAATTTTAACCGACTTTAAAGGAGGAGATGTGATGTTCGTTTTTTTTATGCTCAACGATTACTCCGCCGTTTATGAACCGATTTTCAAATTTTTTCTTTTGGTGTATAGGGCATCATCCCAATTTGGTATTATGTTCACAAAAATGATGACCTGATGAAGGAATCCATGAGTAATTGAGGGAACTCCTCAAAATTTTTATGGAAACATGTGCTGACTTCGGTTTTGTGAGAAGTATTCCGAGCATATGCTAACAATAACAAGTAAGATTTTGAACCCAGCGACACCCACCCATGATTCGGAAGCTGCTGGGAGAACTCCTGACTCTTTATAGATACAAGTTTGAGAGTTTCAGCGTTGATTTAAGAACGAAAAGCATATGCTACTATGCAAATTACATTCACCTATTTCATCAACATCATCATCACTACCATAAACCATTATACCATGCATCATCCTATTATGGCCCTATTATTGGACTTTTCATAGTCTTTTAGATCGAGACTCGAGTTTGTCAAGCGATTTAAAAAAATCTATACTAATATTATAAACCTGAAGAGTTTGTTTGTTTGTTTGCTTGAACGCGCTAATCTGAGGAACTACTGGTCCGATTTAAAAATTCTTTCAGTGTTAGATATGTGGATATGATAGTGGCACAGATATAGAGTAGACCACGTGAAGGGACATAAACTATTTTTTTGCGGGAAAATGTACGGTTTCTTTCAAATTCCTAATTTACGCAGGCGAAGCTGCGCGGGACGTCTCGTGAAGTTATAATTTCTGCCTGATAGAGTCTAAGCGAGCAATTTTATACTTGTTAAGGCTCTTAGCTTAGAATATTAGAACTTTTCTGTACAAAATGCGACGATACGTTGATAGAGTTTTAAACTCATATCAAAGAATAATGTTGTAGAATTTGTAGACAGAGCAGAAGAAAAGTGTGCATAGCGATCGTGGTGGTCGCGAAGTTAAGCTCTTTTTGTCGATAGGAAAATTAAAAAACTTATACAGTAAAAAAACACAAAAATATACAGAAAAGTTTATACAAACGTCACAAAGGTCTACAAGCAATGGGAAAAGAAATATTTACATTTAATACACGGGTTGTCATGAAAAGAAACCATGATATAGTATATAATATGCTATGCTAATATGCTAATACTCTACATTTGCAAATTGTGGAAACTATTTGATTTTACTTTTCGTTTAATTTAAAATTCTTTACAGAGACGAGGGAACGATATATTTTTTGGTTTGTTAAAATGTGGGGACTGAAATAGAGAGAATTTTGTAATTTGGTTATTTTACGCTGATCTTTTTAACTTCTGTGATCTGTCATAGATACATCGTAGAGCCAAATGCAATCTTCTATTTTTTATAATACAGTTCACCATGAAAGGTTTAGGTTTTTCTTAGGAATTTACATTATTACTTAATGAGTTTTTACAGCATATCCCCCATTAAAGTTAATTTTGTAATTACCTATAGCCTGCGGCTCATCTCTACGAGTACATATTCTCGGCGGAACCATACATTTTCCTATGACAACAGGTGGCAAATTTCATTATCCCTTGTTTGGTTCCTTTGAGAACAAAGTACCGAATACTGAAAAAGGCTTTTCGAAACTGACAATAATGTGACGTGATTAGTGATTTTCGCTCGTAATTAGTATGTACTTTGGAGGCTTCGGGGCTCGGGCAACTGTTGGCCGCATCTGCGTCGCACCCTCTACGTATATTTTACATCTCACACCACCTCTACCGGCTACGACATAAGGACTATTCCCATAGAACATCGAAGGCAAAATAAGTGTGGACGCCCCGTACTTATACTGCCGCGAGTGCTACCCGCAGCCATTCTCAGTTGGACCGTCGCGCGGGCAGCACATGCTCCCCGGAACTCAAAATGCGGTGCTTTATTTTTTGTGTTTTTCTAATGACTGTTGGGTGCGCTGAAATCAAAGTTAAGCAGGAGTTGCAGGCGTTGGCCGAACAGATTGAGATCCTGAAATCGCTCCACATGAACGATGTCAACAACCTGAAAAGTGAAATCGAGGAGCTTAAGTAAGTTTAGCATAAGTTTTCAGTTTTTGAAACTTTTTTAGTTGTTCTTTTTTGAAAAATTTTGGTAAATGAATAATGTTTTTTTGTTTTCTTTTTTTTAAATTAACTGTAGTGGTATGTAAATAATTATTGTAACTTTATTATGCTACGCGACTGATATAATATTTATTACAAAGCGAATTATTATTTTCTAAATCTTTGTATTTGATATTAAATCAAAAATTAATTTAATTTTTATTTCATATTTGAAACGAATTTCTCAAACTCAATAAATTAAAATAAAAAAATAAGATTAAGTATTTTTTCAATTATTGTCAATGTCATGTTGCTCTTTTTTGGAAACGGATTTTCTCTGCTTAGCGTTAATACTAAATTGTTTATAATTATATTTTTATTTCAATTTCTTTATATTTTTACTCCATTTTCTGTTAAAAACTTTTTTAACAGTTGAGGTCCGGAATTAAATTGATGATTAAAAATCGTCCTGCATCATTGAATACAGAATGAAAGAGGATTTTCGAAAACTGGCTCTACTACCGCCATTTAATCATATAGCGGCGCGCTCTTTGTAGCCGCAATAAGACGAAAAAGTTTTATTGCAATCGATGAGCATTGCGTTAAATGCGAATGGAAAACAATTTTTACAGAGGCTCATAAAATAAATCCTGTTTCGAAACTTATTGACAGCTCAAAATGGCGGATTCTCTTGAGTGCGTTTAAAAAGGAATCCGCGACTCTGGGGAAGATGTCTCGGTGTTGCCTGTTCCTTTATGGTAAATAGGTACGCCAATAAAAGTTTTGAGATATATAGAAGAATTCTATACCGTAATATTATAAATTGCGTTTCATCGAGAGGAGGAGGAAAACTTTCGGAAAGGCCCAGCAGTGGGAAAGTAGGGGGACAGACTCTTAGAAAAATACATATTATAAATGCGAAGGTTTGCATGTGGATGTTTGGTCATTGTTGCTCTTCCATATGAAACTACTAAAATTTTAATTACATTGGATCAATTACGATCATTTTCTTAAAGTCCCTCAGACCCAACAAAATGCTTTAGCCAAGGGTTAAACTTTAGTTTGCTCTTGATTAACACATTGATTATGTATGAGTACGCCAAAAGTAGAGTTTACATGGGATATGTACTGTACCTTATTTCGCGGACGTTATTTCTCAATAAAAACAGACTAGATATCAAGAAGATACTCGCGTCCGCTAGTTTAGCATGAAGAAGTGGCAATTCGAGCCGAGGATCTAAAGTGCTCTTGACATGAACCAGGCTGTCCTCATCAGGAATACATTATCTATTTCGCAATTATCTAAGCCACTTCAAGACGCAATAAAAAGACAAGAGGGTCGCGAAGTTATTTTAAGAAGTGGGGTTTTAAAAAGGAACGTAAAAATTCAAAGATTTGAACTGAGGGTGTATCGATATTGGTTTTTTCATGATAATGAGTCAAGACAGGATTTTTAGTAGCTTGTTTATTTTAAAATGTCAATGCAGTTTGCAACTTTACAAGAAAAAATATTGTAAAGCCATGCTTATATTTTTTTTAATTCGTGTACTTTTTATCACTGATAAAAATAATATTGAATAAATTAAAAAAATATTCTCCAATTTCCACTCTATGAAATGTTCATCGCATATAAAATAAATTATTTACCCAGAAATAAATAAAATTACTGCTCTACTTTGGTTAAATTGTAGCTAATTAACTCTTAACACTGCGACCGGGTAAAATTTCACTTAATCCCCCGTTTTTCCTTGCATTCTGTTTTTGTTATCTTCGCTTCTTTAGACCAATGTTCTTTAATTCCTACACAAAAAGCTGAAAGGAGTCTCGTAATGAGACAATGCGACCGTCTGTAATAAATATTTTACTTCGGAAAATGTTGTACTCGAAAAAAGATGGAAGCACTCCCTTGACAATTGTAAATTTTCAGAGTTCTGAGACTGAAAAAGGATAAAAAAAGTTTTCTATAGTAACTGCGCCGTGAAGTTCACCCGTAGGTTAATACATTTTGTTTAAGGCTGGTTTTAGTGTCACGTGGACCGTCGGTACGGATCGCTCCGTATATATGCAATATGTATTACGCTATAAGGAGCGTTTTAGAGTAACGCGGAGGGGTCCGTACGGACCTGTCCGCATTACTCCTTAAAGCTTCATACAGATTGGTCTACGGAGCGATCCGTACCGACAGTCCGCGTGACACTAAAACCAGCCTAACAGCGTTAACAAGCAAAAAGTTGACTGAATATTGAGTATAATGCGATAATTAAGTCGCTATATTTTATAAACATATCTGATCATAAAAGTCTAGTACTCCACTTTGTAATTAATGTACGAATCAAGATCTTCTCTTTGGAATTCAAATTTTATGCCGCCGTAAAGTTTTATTCGACTAGCGGCGAATTAAAATATCGGAGAATCCATGAGGTGCAGGCATTCACAAAACACCTGCGCCAGTGGACGCGCCGACTCGGGAACAGGCTTTGGGCGCTATATGTTCGAACGTTCTTAAATAAAAAACCTCACCGAGATATAATTTGTAACCGACGAGGCAGAAATATCGCAATTGTAGCTCTTATTGCGAAGGGATAAGAGCGAAATGACAAGTTAAACACCAGCCCGCGCGCAACATTATAGTAACCGATTTGAATGCAATGTCGCCAGCTGTTTTCTGGTTTTGATAATCAATTTTGCGTATATCTGTAGAGCCTTTTAGTTTTGTATCACAATTATTGTCGTGTATACTTTTTATGCGGTGTCATTTTCTTTATACATTGCTACTCACCAGCCGTATGAAAGCTTTTATTTAAAATTAAACCGAATTGAAACCTTCAAATGTAATATGCAAGTTCCTGTTTGTATTCAACGCATCAATAATTATATTAAACATAGTTATAGATTTACATACTTTAGAAAGATAAAAAAATAATCAAAATTTATTTAAAAACTGAAACAGCTTCACCGAAATCTATAATACGTTTAATATCATCATTCATCAATTTGTAAATTCAAACTTTATATCGAAAGTAAAACAACATTCCGATTCGTCGTGAAGCCGCACTCGTTAATTACAATTAATTAATTATGATATTCCAATCTACATTTCCAATTTATTATTAAATTTAATGTTATTATAATCAACTCTTTGAGCAGAAATCCTTCGACAATAATGTAAATCATGAAAATTGGGTGTTTTCAACAACACCTTGGAACTCGTGAAATGAATTCAATGCATATTAATTAAACGCGTTTTTAATGTCTTTATTAAAGTTTTACTCTTTACGTGTCTTAATTGCTTGGCTAGTTAATAATAGACTTTAAGCAGACTAACAATATCCAAAATATATACTTAAACAAAGAAATGTAGGTATAGTTTTGTTTTTATATTGAGTATCGGAGAGAACCAATATAGCAGATAGCAACAGCTTAACTCTTAAGAGATTATGTATTAAATTATAAATAACAAAGTTTACTAGCGCATATACCACTAATGCTCTGTAAAGCTATTTCATGAAATAATCGCTTAAGCCACGCGCGCACTTGCAACCGAACTCTCTATTAACTTTCGTCTGGAAGAAACCACAAAAAATTGCAACAAATTAATAATACTTTTCATTGAAATAAAAGAAGACCAAGGCCATAGAGTTATTATGTACACCAAGGCTTACAAAGTAGAGCATCATTATGTGAATTAGGTACCTACCTGAGTGAAACGCAAGTAACGCCGCGGGGTAAAAGCGAAGAAATCAAGTCAACGGGTGTATGGAGCGAAACATCTGGCTGTAATGGCATGTTTATTTATATCCCAATCGGAAGCGAGCGAACCCACATCCGCCAATGGCACGTGTGCCCAACGAAACCAAATAATATAATAAACGCGGCTTTTTTGTGTATACTCAAAGAAATATAGCGGAAGGCTTTATAATGCAAAGGTGTGTAAAACTTTTGACAACTAAAACCTTTGCCTCTTTGACTATAATACGGGGTGTCAAGTTTGCTAAAGCACTTTATTTTTCTGAAAATAAATAAGCGGATGTTATGTTTAATTAATTTTACAATATTAAATCAATTTGTCCTTCTCTATTTTGGAGCAAACAAAATCTGAAATTACGATTCTACGAGTATTTTTGACTGTGTAATGAATTATTATTATTAAACATAGAGCTACTTACTTTTAATATTTAGCACTATTGCACTTGGCTAAAACCTTACAAAACGTTACGTTTTCGTTATTTATAGAAGCGAAAGTATAACTAATTTATAAGGTAAATTATGAATTTATTTACATCTAACACATGGCGTTAGAAATCGAGGAGCGCGTTAGGAGTTTTTCTAACATGTAATAGTAGCAGGTGGTACATTTTTATTCAACGGCATTTGGTCTATGTAAATTTTTTTGAGACGCGAAGTTTGAAATGTAACCTTATGCGCTGCCAATACAACCTATACAACTTTTTAATTTTGACCAAACGCTTTCGTACACCTGTATAATTAAATATATTAATGCGGCGCAGGCGATTTTGGGCTTTATCTCGTGGACGCAGATGCTATTATCGGATCGAGGGCGTTCGTTTATAGATGCGAAGGGTCGTTTTTTTTTTAATAAGTTCGGTGAACAAATGTCGCTTCCATATGCTCGTAAACGAAAACAGAACCAGAATGAATTATGATAAGGGATCTAATTAAATGATAATTTAATTTCCTTGATAGTACGTGGCGGTGCCGCGTTTTTTATTTTTATATGCAAAGCAGTTTATGATACTTTTTGCGAAATGTAGCACGACTAATTGCTTTATATACATTTAACATACCATGATATAGGCGACATAATCTATACTAATATTATAAAGCGGAAGAGTTTGTTAGTTTGTTTGTTTGAACGCGCTAATCTCAGGAACTACTGGTCCGATTTGAAAAATTCTTTCAGTGTTAGATAGCCCATTTATCGAGGAAGGCAATAGGCTATATTTTATCACGCTAAGACTAATAGGAGCGAAGAAATAGAAGAAAATGTGGAAAAACGGGGGAAATTATTTGAAAGGGCTTATCTCATGAACTACTAGAGCAATTTTTCTGTCATTTGGGTCAGATAAGAAGTAGACCACGTGAAGGATCATAGGCTATTTTTTGTAGACTGATTTGTCTGTGAAATATCTAAAATACGCGGGCGAAGCCGCGCGGAACGTCTAGTTCAAGATAATTGAGTAGATATTAAGGACTTTTAATTTCAATAATTGAAAAAAATACTTTTGCACTATAACTTTTAACATTTATCAGAACTTTAAAAATACCTGATAGAATTCAATTTTATAAAGTTATTCCATCGAAATATCGTCTTCACTAGGTGTGAGATATTCTATGGAAATTTCCTTAATATGTTTTCTTTTCATCTCGCTAGTATATTGTAGATTTAGAGTATGAAGCGTGCGGTGATCCACTATAAGCATGTAGCTCAATCCTGCATTCGTGTAACCAGTATAGTATAATATGAATATATTCTATCAAGAATATTATATTCTATCAGAGAAATTGAACCATCGGCAGATGGCGGATCTACGTGATTTGGTCAGGCTACGTCCCATCCCACAGATCTCTAACATTGACTTGACCAGACCAAGTAACATAGGTCCGCCAACTGCCTATTACCTTATTTTACTGACGGTAGAAAAAAATGATTATAGAATTATAATTTTAAAACTCGATAACAAAATGCGATAGTTTATGTTTCTAATGCTTTCTAACATGTCATACTTAGATATTTTTACATAAAAACCTTTTGCAAAATTTACTTTATGCTCTATCTCACAAGAAGAAGCTTTGAAAGGCAAAGCGTAGATAAAGCTAATCTAACTTAGAGTGGGTTGCACCAGAGGCATGGTTATAGTTACAGTTATGGTTATAGTTAAGGCTAACTGAACTTTAACCTTGACCACAGAATTTGACAGATGTCTGTTGCGTTTATTTTTAGCTACAGTTAATGGTATTGAGAGTATAAAAAATTTAATTATCCGTAAAAATCGTCAGGAAAAATATTTGTTATATAACAACCCTGTGAGCCATAGTAAATTTTCATGAAAAAAAATCGATATAAGTATGAGCGGTTATGGTTATCGTTAAATATGGCGTCCTTAACCAAAGATTTGACATTTTGCACTGTAGTTATAGTTGGTTGGTTGGTTGGTAAGTTGGTGCAACCCACCCTTAGATTATATTACATGACATACCCATCAGTTTCAGTATTTCCTTATTCAAAATGATATAACTATAATATTATAGTAGATATTGGTTTCACTTTCGCATTCTAAGTTCCGTACATTTTAGTTTAAGTACAAAATTTCTAACGCAATGTTGCGAATAAAATGTGAAGTATGCTTCAGCAAGTTTTTATTTTTTACTTGCTCTTAACTATTTAAAATACTTTTATAATAAAATATAAACTTAACGGTTTTAATGGAAGAAGCCTCTATATTCTGAGATATGATCCAACGAGATCTTTATACTCAATCGAAAACTTTTAATTGGTTCGTTATAAGTGACGACATCGATACATTAACTTTCCAACTGTACCAATTATCAAAAGTAAATATACCTAACCAAGTTTCGGGTAAATATTTGAGTAAACTTCTATTAGGAAACGATAAGAAACGGCACCTTGCTTATATTGATTTAAAAGAGGCACATCTATTTGCACATTGATAACGACACATAGGGTTGCCAGGCGTCTGGATAAACCCGGACACAGTCAGGTGTTTTTGATTACGCGTCCGGCCAAAATTAAAGGGTGTCCGGCTTTGAGATATATTTGAATATATATTTTTTTATGAAAATCCTACTAATTTTACACGGATTATACACCTACAATCATGTAAAATTTTATCATTAGTTGTTTTATTGGTTTATTAAAACAGAAAATTTGTACAGGCCCTGCCGAACGTATTGCTACACTGTGAGTTCAGATTCTAAGTACGAAATAGCAGGGTTTCCGGCTTTTTTAACCGACTTCAAAAAAGGAGGTTATCAATTCGACGCGTATGTATATAATATTTCCAGAACTGCCCAGTTTTCGTATATGTTAGTGTATATCAGCGTCTGAACAAATGTGCCAAATTTGAAATGTGTATGTATGTTTTTATGTTTGTGTTCGAATATCTCTGGAACTACAAGTCTGACTTCAGTAATTCTTTTTTTATTGTATTAGGTATTGTTCAAATTAGAGAATAGTGCAAGTTTCATCAAAATCGGTTCAGTAGTTTTGGAGATAGAGAGTTTTATTTCTCAATTACGTACAATTTTGAAGTCGGTTTTATCTTTTTAAAATACAGTTATTTTTAAATGACCGGCAGAGCTGGCTACATTGTCCGGCTTTACGGTTGCGACCTTGCAACCCTAATGGCACATCTATTTGCTCAACGTGACCGAAATCATTGGCTATCGAATGCTAAACTGCTTCCGAGAATCGGCAGGTGGTAGATTCACGTTTCTAATTTATTTGATCAATTTGACAGTGCCAGGTGAATGTTTGATGGAAATTTTATCTCGCAGCTTTTGGTCACCGACTCGATGTCATTTGTACCAATTAATATTATACAGTATGTAGATGGGTGTTGCCTACAACTTTGTCGCGCCAAATGTTCTTGGTATATAAACTTCTCTATACCCAGGGAGTCGGGACTCAAAGTATTTCCATACGAAATCGGTTGAAACTTGAACGCTTTCAGCATGAAGAGTAACAGACACACACTATCACATATCAGCAAGGATAATTACCAACAAGCAGCGGAAACACCATAATGAAGTGATTTAAACGTTGCCCTTTTAACTGCCTTTGAAACCTTTGGTTTTTATGGTTCATACGGAGCGTGCAGCGTGACGCAGGGGTATGTTGAGGTGTGGTGGGGTAAGGGGGGATACAGTACAGTACAGAGGAGACACGGTCGGGGCCGCCCGGTCTTGCATAACATAACATCCTCTTCCGGTCACATGCGCCCGAATTACGGATACGGGCCTAGTTTACCCGATCAGTCCTCTGACTACTCGTCTTTCATATTTGTTAGATTCTCTTGTAATTATCTCCCATACTTGTGCGTTACTCTTTGAAAATCTCATACTTAGTTATTTCTCATATGCGCCCGAATTACGGCATATAATTTACCCGATGAGTCCTTTTAATCCTTGTTCGATTCTTTTGTCTTTCACATTTGTATCTCTTGTTATCTATACTAATAATATAATCTATACTAATAATATAAAGCGGAAGAGTTTGTTAGTTAGTTTGTTTGTTTGTTTGAACGCGCTAATCTCAGGAACTACTGGTCCGATTTGAAAAATTCTTTCAGTGTTAGATAGTCCATTTATCGAGGAAGGCTATAGGCTATATTTTATCACGCTAAGACTAATAGGAGCGAAGAAATAGAAGAAAATGTGGAAAAACGGGGGAAATTATTTGAAAGGGCTTATTTATAAAGGGCTTATTTATTTGGGTCAGATAAACAGTAGACCACGAATATAGAAGGATCATAGGCTATTTTTTGTAGACTGATTTGTCTGTGAAATATCTAATTTACGCAGGCGAAGCCGCGCGGAACGTCTAGTCTATTATACTTGTTTGTTACTCTTTTAAAATATCTCATACTCTCTTTTAAAATATATTCTCATTTCTCTCTTGCAAGTTGTCATAATTCAAATTCAAATACTTTAGGTAGCTATCAAGTTACCTTTTCGGCATTCCTTAACACAGTTAATTAACGGACAAAATGTGGTTTCCCCTGTTTAACTAAAAAACCACAAGTCTAATTGACAAGAAGCCAAGAAAAAAAACGAACTTTTTTATTAGCAATCTTATAATTGGTAAGGGTTATTAACTTTGAATAATAATTATATTTTTTACCTGATACGATACGGTGATCTGACTTTACTTGGAATCACCAACCCTAAAATACCTAAGGACCCCATATGCATTAATTAATTACACATTCAACTTTTATTTATATATTTTTATCTTAAGTTTTGCTCGGTAGATCAACTTTTGGGGTCATTTAAACCCTTTTATCTTTACATCGGAATATCGTTGAGATCCGTTAATACTTAAGGCCAGGTAGTACCTAATTTACAAGACTTTGAATCAATAATAAACAAACAAATAGTGACTTTTAAAAGCCAAAAACAAATACACATTGTTGTGGTTCGAAATATATTAATATTGAAAACTTCACTCGATCAAAAATAACTCTGAAGAGGAGGCTAAATTCGAATATTTTGTGATATTTTTCATGAAGCTTATGATAGTTTTACTTTAAAAAATCATGTCTACGAAAAGCTCATAACATAAAGAAGAATAATTTGTGGTTACATTTTGCAGTTTGGTCTTTATCTAAGTGAAAAGTGTAATTTTCTCCTATTTCGCCCTATCAAGGACGCGGCGAGCGTCGTAACCGCCACTGTACAAGGCGCGCTGATATGAATGTTATTTTAATGTCCTTTACGTCGATATTCGTACTGACAGACATCGACCTGCTAATTTTAGGGATTACCTGGCCTTAATACTTATTTTTATGTATTACTCGCTGAGCCGCGCTGCTATGCCTGCGTGAACGTGGCTTCAAAATACCAATTTCAAAACAAACCCTAGAACAAAGAAAAAATTTGAAAATCGTTTCACAGACGGCGGCGTGCTCTAAATAAACTTTCATCCCCTATTTTTCACCCCCTTAAAAGCAACATTTTTAAAACTCCGTATGCCGTATATATATTTATATAAAACAATAATCTAAACAAAGGTTTTAAACTTCTATATTTAAAAATACATCGGTATTAACAAATATACCTTCAAAAGCTTATAAGCTTTAGGCGTGCAGCAGTAGAAATTCCTGGTAACATAATTCACAAATTCCAAGCAGAGCCGGAGGTTAGACACAGTGTTGATATAAAGTTATTTACGCCCAACTGTTATGCCAGCAGCTTTAGCGAGCTCAAAGTTACTCAAAGTTAGCGACAAAAGTATTAAACTGTTGGATACTCTGCTACTACATAGCCTAAATTATCCATACTTTATATTATAAATGTGAAAGTGTGTCTGTCTGTCTGTTACCTATTCAAGTACAAACCGCTAAACCGATTTTGCTGAAAGGTTTGGAGATGCTTTTAGTACTGGGAAACTAGGATATTTCTTATCCCGAAAAAAAGTACGGTTCCCGCGCGATAAAGTAATTTTGGCGCAACGGAGTTGCGGGCGTCATCTTGTATTACTATATAGCCTTATAATCATACGAAACATATTGTTAACAATGTTTTTGGCATTGAGCGACTTCAACATAACTATATATTTTAATTAGTGTTGGTAAGTATTGGTTGGTGTTGCTTTTGCCCATAAATAAATGACTAATAAATGCATTATTAGATTAAAGCCTATAAAGTGAATTACGTTAGCATTTTTTTCTGAGTAATATGATCAGTCAATTTACACGAGTTAATTTCTGCTCTGCGGCCGCACTTTGTGATAAAACATTTTCTGTCAAACTCTTCACTTAATTGAAGCTAATTGATAATTTAAGGTCTCTGTGTCTAAAAAAATGAGTGCTAAAATATCACTAACCGTGCTATTATAATACTAATCTTACTTTATCTTCTAGGCAGCACTGTGCCCCGACCAACAACCACGAACGCAACGAGCAAGCTACCCTACAATGGGCGAAGACCTCCATGCAGGAACTACGAGTGGAGATGAAAGAGTTGAGCCGAAGTGTCAATAGCTCGCTTCTACTGCGCCAACTTCACACCATTCGGAACGAAGTGAGTATTATCAAAATAGGTCAATTAGGTACAGGCTTTCTAGGATATTTTGGTAGATATTGTCATGTCAAAAGACGCCAGTGTTAGTTGCCATTTCAGTTATATGCGAAATGCACCAAAATGTCACATTGACAGGAGATATAGCAGTTGTCTCTTAAGTGACATTCAATGAGACGGCGGGATTCCGATTTTGGCTACACAAAAGCCTTGGATGGACATTATCTGCACTATCATTATCAAAGGATACAAAAACATTTTTGTTATTGCCGGTTATTTTTACTTTATTGTGTTTACATTATACATTTACAATTAATTTCATCAATCACGTATTTAAAGGCAGTTTAATACATTACCACCCTGTAATAAAGTGTAATATTACTACAAATGGAAGCATTTTCCATGAAGATTGAAGACACGAATCGGCTTTGCAAGTGCGAGAGTGCACTCTCCATAACACCTCTCCATTAAAATTACTCACAAGTCACACCCGTACTTTGAGTGTGGATACAAAATACTACTGCGTATTTAAGGTCCTTCTCCACGTTGAGTCATGATGGATTTAAACTATGATTACAACGTCAGTATCCATGCTTAAGTACAATACACGATGAATATGACCAACGTTCGTCATAGCATAATGATCAATCATAATAATTATTATTGTACCAAAACGGAAAGGCCGCATTACGGTATTATCCGCGCGCTATCAGAATGGGATGCGTCTGACACGCGCGATGACAGCTGGCCAGCCGCAGGGTCGGCTAACAAAATAACGTTTTTGTTCACGTACATTTCTTTCAAGTGTTGTTTTAATTTTTTTGTGATAATAATAGGTAAATATATTATATTATTATAGTTATTGATTAATAATGAGTGGAAAAAGGGGTAAGATTTTGTATGGTCAATCACGATTCACGCCAAATAATTCTGCCAATTGATAAATATTTCGATAAAGAACGGAGTTTATGAAATATTACCAAGAAATCTTTTTCATGAAAATTTTGGGTTTGCTCAAAAATAAGAAAATAGAAAATAAGAAAATAGCAAATAAAATAGCAAGAAATAGAAGAAAATAAGGAAATAAGCTAATCTCATGAATTGCAAAATCACCAACTTGTGAAAATGTAGTTTGAACTTAATGATGTCTTCGTGAGAAAAAAAGCATATTTCTATAAATTTGCTGAAACTTGTGTAACTTTAATTAGTCTTAGTATAATTTTGTTTTATTAAGTATAATTTTGTATCTATACCTAAAAGCAAATCGTATGTTTGTGCGATACCAGTGCCCAGATAAACTGATCCGGTTTATAGCGCACTTGTTTTATGTTGTAAAAACTGTGTTTAAAATGATAATTGAATAAAAAAAGTAACTGAAAGAGTTGTAGCTGCCGCAGGGTTGACAAAAAACACAGTAATTAATATCTTTAATGTACAGAATCAGTCGATTACGTATTTTATTATTAACTATTATGTATAAACTTAAAAATTAATGTTCAGAATATTTTTGCTAACGCTACTTCATTAGCAAACAAAACTGTAATTCCCATGTCATTCTGATCCCATTCTGATCGCGCGCGGATTATAAATGGAATATTATGGAAAAAATGTCTATCACTTAAATTAGTAAAAAAAAAAACTTTTGGAATATTTTTAAAAATTGAGTTCGAATTTTGAAAATAAAAATACCTCACAAAAGCAGTTGTTACTTGTTAACCGATTATGCAAGTATGGAATTTGGAGTGGACAGATGACTGGAATGGCAAATTTTATTGATGAAAAAATAAGCATAAGTGGCACGGGCGTTCACCTGCCGTAGGCCTCGTTTGCAAAATATACGATTTCTCATTTCGACTTGCGATTAATGTTGATTGATTACAATATTCGATATTAATACTGGATTATTTAGTCTTCTTGAGTCAATATTCGATTAGGTACGGCAAGTTCTTGAATCTTAATTTTTCAATATTACGTATAACTATTAAAGAAATTTCAAATTATCAATTTCTATACAAACTAGATGTTGCTCGTAACTTTGTTTAACCGAAATTCCTTTTTTTTGCGCTGAACGACAAGGAGCTAAATATTTTCTTTTTTTCAAACTTTCCTATATATCCGTACCCAGAACTCAAATTATTAGCTCTATTCCAGTTATAAAATCGGTTTAGCAGTTTAAGCGTGAAGAGGTAACAGACAGACACAATTTCGTTTATATATTTGTATAGCAATAAACATTTTAAATATATTGAGCTACAAAACTCAAAACCGCGATTCCATTCCTTCAGCCTTAAAACCATAATACCTAGAAATCAGATATTAGGATATATTAATTATGCAATGATGAATTAATATTCAAGTATAATTTCACGTGTGGTCAGCTAACTATTAATAATTATATGATCTAAAGCTTTGCATTCACTAATTCCTAATGTGATTCTCTAATCCATACTGATTAATCCTCCGCTAATATCGTTTAGTATATGTAATTGTACATGCATCTGATTTACATAATTGTATACTAATATATTTTATGAGAGTGTAGGTTCTAATTATCCAAATCTTATGTGTAATTCTATATTATGTTTCTTACGAAAGCAATAGGTAGGACACATTCTATTATGTTGTTTGGTTTTAATCATACCATACTATTTAAATAGGCTTTCAAAACTGCCTGATTACAAATTAAAAATCGGCCAAGTGCGAGTAAGACTCGCGCACGAAGGGTTCCGTACCGTTATAGAGCAAAAATAGGCCAAAAATTGTGTTTTTTGTATGGGAGCCCCCCTTAAATTTGATTTTTATTTAAATATTATTATTTATTATTAAAGCACACGTATATCTAAGGCCTTTGTGAAAATTTCAAGTGCCTACCTGTTGACATTATTGATATCGAGCAAAAAAGGCCAAAAAATCACGTTTGTTGTATGGGAGCCCCCCTTAAATATTAATATTATCTTGTTTTTAGTATTTGTTGTTATAGCGGCAACAGATACACAATCCGTAAAAATTTCAGAAGTCTAGCTATAGCGGTTCTTGAGATACAGCCTGGTGACATACAGACAGACAGACAGACGGACAGACGGACAGACAACGAAGTCTTAGTAATAGGGTCCCGTTTTTACCCTTTGGGTACAGAACCCTAAAAAATAACACATCATAATTTTTGGAGAATCCATGTTTTATTTCATGTCCGCTTTGTATTGATCATAACTACTGATGAAATTGTAACAACACCTTCCTTCACCAGCTCAAGCAAGCTCTACTAGAGACTTCTGACCTGGCGCAACTGACCAGGACTCAAGAGGCCAGGGTGGACAAGATGGACAGCGAAATCGGCAGACTGAAGTACGAGGGACAGCAGATGAGGGCAATGTTGTCTCAGATGAGGAACCACGTGGGGAAACTGGCTAAGGAGGTAAGTTAATTTATACTCTATGCAGTAGATAATAAGAGTTAGGTTGGAATCAGAGAATGAGGTAGGTATGGTTGTTTTTGTGGAAGGAATTTGAACTCTACGTAAACATATAGTCTACCTGAAACCATCGAGGTACCTTTAAACACTGAATCTCTCTTTAAATAATCGGCCAAATGCGAGTCGGACTCGCGCACAATGGGTTCCGTACCGTTATAGAGCAAAAATAGAATTGTGTTTTTTGTATGGGAGCCCGCCTTAAATATTTATTTTATTTTTATTTTATTATTAATTATTAAAGTAAACATATAATTGACGATTTTGTGAAAATTTCAAGTGCCTCCATGTTACCATTATTGATATTGAGCAAAAAAGGCCAAACAATCACGTTTGTTGTATGGGAGCCCCAATTAAATATTTATTTTCTTTTATTTTTAGTATTTGTTGTTATAGCGGCAACAGAAATACACAATCTGTGAAAATTTCAGAAGTCTAGCTATAGCGGTTATTGAGATACAGCCTGGAGACAGACAGACAGACAGACAGACGGACAGACATCGAAGTCTAAGTAATAGGGTCCCGTTTTTACCCTTTGGGTACGGAACCCTAAAAAGAAAGATAATGTAAGCGAACTCTACATTTTCTACCATTATTTGACAATTAAAAAGTTAAGTCTTCAAAGTTTGGTACGGAGTCTGTACAGCCTAAGAATAAGCTTAGAGTTACCAGCGGCGAAGATAAAATTATCGCAAAGTTCTACCCAGTTTAAGGCTAAGTAGTTTATTCGTTTTACATTATACTCTCGGGTCTGACTTTTAATCAAATTTCACTGGCACATTGTTAAATACACCTGGAGTTTCCCAGTTTAAGTTAAAAAAAAACTAAAAGTCTTTTTACACTACCCTTACTCTAAAATCTAATCCATGTTGCCCTTGTCAGTCACTTGGCTTTTCCAATCAATAAGACAGAGAAAACAATTATGATCAGCATGAGCATTGAGTGTGGATTAAATGTTTCTATTAAAGTAGAAAGAAAAAGCTACTGTAGTAAGCTTTTGCTTCTTTAACTCGATTTTTTTCAATAGAGTTATCATAATGCATTATTAAAACTTTTATATTACATTCAACAGCGAGGAGTGAGCGACAAAAGTTTTATATAAAACTGCAATCGCTAACAATGTTACAGATGCGTCAGTTGTCAACTAATTGCAGTGTAAAAACTTTGTTCTAAAAGCGTGTTTAACAATACCCTGGCCTTATTTTAATACAACATTAATTCAGTTTCGTTCATTGCTCGATCCACTAGGTTTTCTATCTACTTTTATATATTTTTATATGTATATTACAAAATGGTACAATAGAATATTAGAAACGTTTAGTTGACGCACATGAAAATTATATTTTTGCAGTTTGACAGGAAAATAATGTTGCGATAAAATAGAATAAGGGTAAAATATTCTGAGATTCAAGTATTTTAAAACAAAAGAGAAAATCTTTTCTGATTCAAAACGAATTCATTTACTTTACAGTTAAGCTGGCAATTGTTTTATATTTTCTCTTATTGGAAGGATAACATGTAGCTAAGATACCTTTGTGTTGAGAGCTTTGAGTTTTTGTTACGCCCATTGTACACATGGTAGAAACCGTTGAAAACTTTTTAAAATACTTCCCATTGTAAAGCAGTAAGTGAAATGTATTCTAAACTTCTAACTTAAGAATTACGAAACCTACATAAAGATAAAGCCTCAAAAATTAAGATTTTAATTGCAGGCTCTTAAAAATACAAGTACTAATTAATTGCTAATGTTTTCAGAAAGATTTTCGCATGGTAAGAATGTACAGTTAGGCCCATAGAATCCTTTGTTAGCAATAAGAACTTTCTTTTCTCAAATGAGCTAATAAAGATTGGCTAGATAAAAGCTACTGCTAATTCTAGCTTCCTGTTATTATTGTCTGTTTAAACCAAATTTAAAATATAGATTTTTGGAATAATTATTAACTCTATACTACTTATCCGCTAGTTTTTCGACAGCTAAGTTAGATGTCAAATCCCATACATTTTTGATATTTAACTTCGCTATCTTAAACAAGTGAATGGATTAATGATTATACTTTAACTTAACCCTTTTCCTTTAGTGGGGCAATTATATCCTTATTTACTGATTTATTTCAAAATTATGTAAGGTTTGATACAACACAGGAGTAATAATACAGGTGAAGTTCACGCTCGGTGCCTCTAACCGTCCACAACCGCCGCGCTTGGGAGTTTTTACCGGTCGCGTGGGGTGTGCACTCTGCATAATGTAGGGTTGACTAGGAATCGTGAAAAAAATGTATTGTATCTTTACTCGTTTGATAAAGGAAAGGTCCTTACTTTAGAAAACTTTATATGTTAGGTGTAAGAAATCTGAATTCTTCTAAATAGTGGTGTATCGTAAATGCCAGATAACAATTTTTAGTAGCGCGCGACAGATACGCTGCCACCTGTTATTTTGGATTTTGATTGCGGCAGATATGAGATACGGCATGCATTCAACCTCCGCTAGTCGCTACTGGTTTGCAGATTTCACATTATTATTTTATTAGTATCATCTTACTGACCGCCTAGACGAGCAATTTCACGCTTCAATTTTATTGAACAGCTTATTTGACAATTAGATTGAAGGCGCGCGATGTTCAATATCAACCCTAAACCAGAGTAGACAGAACTAAGTCTGTTAGTTAGTTCTATTTACTCTGCCTAAACGGTCAATAATATTACGCAATACGTAATATTGTTCAATATTATTGTAGGTCTAGGCGCCCGCTAACCCTTTGTTTGTTTTTTTTTAAACAAAGTCGCTTCAATTTGTCATGTTAGATCTTTGAAACTATTAAAATTGATCCTTGAGGCAACAAATGCAAAATTCTTCTAACCCATCCGTGCGTATGAAATTATTCGCCACAGATCAGAGATACAATTTCAGGTACGGGACTGAATAATAATTTTTATATAGTTAATTAATGTACATAATATAACGTGTTTTACACTATTAACAACATCATCTCAATTACTTTCAAAGGAATTTGAACGAAAATTTCCTTTACACTTCGCCAAATACATTTTTTTTAGTTGATCGACTATTACTCAATAACTTATGAAGTCTTGTTAGCCGTGATAGTTTTCCTTTTAAATTCAGCGTATTTCCTACCCTCGTGAATTTTTTCACTCGCCGCGTTGATCGGAACGGTACCTTTAGAATTGAAGTATAATACCGTTTAAATACCTTCTATAGAACATTTCACGCAACGGACCTCTTCATTTTATTCAATTTGGCAGGTAAAGTTTGATAAAAAGTTACGCATCTTTTGATTTTTGGCAATACGATTGATTTTAAAGATACTTGATAAAAAAATTACCTATTTAATGTTAAAGTATATTCGTCTCGTCTCTCGATATTTTTTTGTTTATCTCTGTACCTGACAGCGTATTTTTTTTTGCGAAGCCGATAATAACATATTGCTCACCTGCGATTAGAACTATTTCTAGATGCCACATGCTTGTTAGCGTCGAATACACATTCATATAACGTACTGTGCCTCAATATCTTACTGGTTATACAATTTATCAAAATTAATTGGAATTTGTATATTTTATGTATATTATGCGATTATTCAGCTATTCCAGTAGTTGATGCTTTGAGTTTTAAAAATTACTTAACTATTCTTCTAAATTAAATACAAAACAAAAAACTTTTTCTATTAAAACAAAATTGAAGTACCTAATTGTATTGTTAACTACTTTTTAAGATTTCTCAGAAATTAAAATCAATCCAGTTTCAACACGTGATTATTGCTAGACAAACTAGACAATTCTATTGCCTCTGGGTAAAGCAAACTTTTATTTATAAAATCTGTGTTGATCGTGCAAGATGTCATACAAATTCGTTGCAAAAAGTGGACCTCACACGATCACCAGATTTACACGAAAACTGATCACTGGCAGTAATTAATTCACACGGTGAGATTTTTTGTGCGCCCGCGCATATATTTCACGGTACACAGAGCACGAACAATTTGCAGTATTCGCAGTTCACAGATTAAAATGTAACTAAATTACCGAAAACATTAACGTAATTGAAGACGTGAGTAGAAGAACCACATAACTAACATTTTATAACAGGGACAATTCATTTTTCCCTTATAATTTGAACAAACCTTGTAACATATCTACTTTGTCATCTGGCTAATGTATCTGGCTACACATAAAATCCATATTTTTTATTTTAAATTACTCTTCCGGCCCTAAATCCTCCATTTATGAAAAAAAAAACCGGCAATTTTAACTGTTACTTATCTGGTTCTTCCACTAACGTCTCTAATTATATCAGCCTAAACTCAATTATGAGACGTGAAAAGGAAAACCAAGTAGTCGGAACGATGGTACCTACTTTATAAAAGTACCTAAGTATCGCCGTATACGTAGTACGTCCGCAAATTCAGCTAAGTATTTTAATCCAACATTAATACAGCTTCGTTGCAATTTTGATCCAGTCAACAGCAAAATAGTATTCTCATTAAACAATAGTTCATAATATTTTAAATGATCACATACGGAATTGATCTACTGGTACGATTTTTTTTTAATCAATTTTAGTGCTAAATTTAAGCTGCGAATTTAAATATTAACAGCCATGTTATGTAGGTACATGTTGTGATGTTCATATAATTAATGTTCAAAACAACAAATGACATATTACGGTATAAAGCACAACAGTATCAAATGTCGGTGTACTCAAACTCTGTGAGAACAGAGCACCCTCTACACGGCTTAAATAATTTGGGTTTTGGCGTTCTAATCAACTAATTATAGATGTTTAACGGATATAAAGTGATAATAATGTTGAAAAAATATTAATTCTTTGAAATCTTAGAACTTCATGATGATAAAAATCTGTAACGAATAGGTAGTATAATGTACGAAACGTGCCTATACTTACTTTTGCATGATTATACTGATTTTTTGAGTCCTGGGAAAGGACATAGGATAATTTTTATTAAGGCCCTTCCTCTACGGAGATTCCGTAATTTACCGTATTTAGAGCCTTATAAACTCATAATTTAAAAGCTACAAAGTTATAATAAAATACAGCAATAATCTTCAGTATATCAACATTCCTTTCCCCGTTTTAAATTTTCTATTTTTGTTTATTATACTCATGATATTAGCTTCCAAAGTAATACCAATTTTTTAAAATTGAAGCATACTTTCAGGATAATAATAGGGAGTAGTATTTACAAATGACGTTTATTTGAAACACACGACAATAGATAGATAATTTCACTAACTACATATTCCCCGTTTTAATTTTTTTAAGATCAAATTTGAACTAAGATAAGTAAAAAAAAATAGGATTTTTGTGCGATCTCGGCAACGCGTCAAATGTATGGTCAAGGTCGTTTGCTCGGGGGTTGGCCTTAAGCAAAAACTCAGGGTTCCGCACGTTTCAAGATTTTACAACGCGATGAAATTGGCGACAAAGTAACTTATAAATAAAATAAAAGGATCATTTTCACAATATTTTACAATTTTAAGATCTCGTTGAAAAGTTGTTTAGTTAAGCCTATTAATTAATCATAGCACGTGGTCTCAGGCGTTGCATCTGCCAGTTCGCTGCACCGAACCGATCCGGTTTCCGTGGCATAAAACATAAAGACATACATACACCTCCACAATGACAACGGATACGGCCCCGACAACCTTCACAAACATCCAAACACGCCAATTACACGCCTGGGAAAACGCACTCATCATTTTTAGGGTTCCGTAGCCAAATGGCAAAAAACGGAACCCTTATAGATTCGTCATGTCTGTCTGTCTGTCGGTCCGTGTATGTCACAGCCACTTTTCTCCGCAACTATAAGAGTTATACTATTGAAATTTGGTAAGTAGATGTAGTCTGTGTACCGCATTAAGATTTTGATATAATAATGGAAAAATTATTAAAAATTTTAGGGGTCCCCATAAGTACAACTAAATCAAAAAAATTTTTTTTTCATCTAACCTATGCGTTATGGGGTATCTATGGATAGGTCTTCAAAAATCATATTAAGGTTTCTTATATCATTTTTTTCTAACCTGAATAGTTTGCGAGAGAGACTCTTCCAAAGTGGTAAAATGTGTGTCCCCCCCCCCCTCTAATTTCTAAAGTAGGGGCACGATAAGTCTAAAAAAAATATATGATGTACTTTACTAAAAAAACTACCAACGAAAATTGGTTTGAACGAGATCTAGCAAGTAGTTTTTTTTATTCGTCATAAATCATAAATGGTAAACCATAAACCAACAAAAAAAAATTTTTTTCATGTAACCTATGCGAGTGGGATATCTATGGATAGGTCTTCAAAAATCATATTGAGGTTTCTAATATCATTTTTTCTAACCTGAATAGTTTGCGAGAGAGACTCTTTCAAAGTGGTAAAATGTGTGTCCCCCCCCCCCCTCTAACTTCTAAAGTAGGGGCATGATAAGTCTAAAACAAATATATGATGTACTTTACTATAAAAACTACCAATGAAAATTGGTTTGAACGAAATCTAGCAAATAGTTTTTTTTAAACGTCATAAATGGTAAACTTAATTTAACTTTCATTAAATCAACTGAAATATAAAAATAAATCAAAAACCTTTTAATTTCATTTAAATAAACCTTATTGCTGCTGCGGAACCCTTCATGGGCGAGTCCAACTCGCACTTGGCCGGTTTTTTTGTCACTCAAAAGCTCGAAAAGGATTGCTTGAAAAGGATTTTTGAGGTGACCGTGGGAGACATACGTATGATGCTACAGAGTCCATGGTTTCTGGCCTTGCGAATAAGATCTTAGTCTCACAGAAAATTAACGTAACGAAAAGCTTATTTCCATTTATGTTTTTATTTGGTTATTTGATAAACAGTGGCGTAGCGATGTGGGGGAAGACTGCCCCAGGCGACTTTTTCTAGGGGTAGCAAAATTGCCGCAATTTCAAAAAGGAAATATTTTTGACATAGTTAAAAAAAAATATCATAGACACCAAAATATACCACCGAAGAACATAAAGAATATGTACTACGTTATTTAGGTAGAAGTTTTTTTTTTTAATTAACACCTTATTCTTGGATGTTATTCTTAATACAAATTAAGAAGTCAAAATATAATCCGGTCGATATTAGTCTCATGTTTATTGCCTAGAGCTAGACTGTGCTTAAGCCATTAGTAAACTAGGAATATTCGCCAATTACGCAAGCAAAGTTACTCCCAAAAACTAACAGCAACACACTACAGTAACTGCCGCATTCAGAGACAAACATTACTTAATGAGCTGTAATTAAATGAAGATTTTGACATAATCTCAATACATTATCTGCCAGACTCTTTGTTAAAATGAAGTTTAATCATAATTAAATGTCTCTGAGTGCAGCAGTTAGAGTATAATAAGTATAAAGTGATAACTAATGCCTTGTACAGAAAGCGTTAGATAATCATCACAAATTAGTAACTATAGTATTTTTTTATTTTTAATTTATTTTGAAAACATATACGGTCTTACCACAAAAGATTTAAACATCTATTGAACAGTTGTTTTGAGACCATTTTGTACTGATTTTTTCTCTAATCAACTGTTCAACAGGTGTTTAAATATCTTGTGGTAAGACCGCAAGTGTTTATGTAATTTATAGAAGGCTGTTTAAAATCTAGACACCATTTACACGTTATCACATTTAGAAACAAATTAATTACGAAAGCTTACAAAAACTTACAAAAACTCACTTATTGAAAAATAATAGCTTATAAGAAATTCGGCATGACGACGTCAGAAATGTCAAACGCCTACAATATAACGCGACGGAATTTCGGCATGGTGTGTCATCGGTAATTTAAAATACATTGCAGGCAAGCCGAACTCCTGCCGCGGAAATTCGGCATAGTGTGTTTAGACACTTAAAGTTAACTAAAATCACTCTAACGTGTGCGTAAAAATCGTTCGGCATTATTCGGATGGCTTACTGCAAAATTATGACCAATATCCTATTAAAAAAAAAAAGAAAAACGCCTCTGGCCTTTACAAACCAAATTGAAAGAAAATCCATTTCTCAAGTTATCTCTTCAACTTTGGTTAAATTACCGATGTCATAAACATACGAGATTCAAGGATAAAATGAAGTAGCACGCGAAGGCAATTTTATATATTTTTATTGCCGAAGCACGTTCCTACTGAAGATTATTTTTATTGCCTCAAGTAAAGTCTGATTGCATATTAATTTCTTTACGCCTATAACCTTGTAGTGGGTCACACTCATAAATAATATAATATTCATCCAAAAATGATAGGCCATGTGTATTTTAGTGTTGATATATTTTATCTTTGCTCTACATAAAAAAAGCTTTTATTCATATCAAGAAAAGTTATAACTTATAACTCTAAAAAGTGTGAGTATAGTCTATAAAATATAAATGCCTTAGTTATATCTAATCTTAATGTTATCGAAAATTATGTGTATTCTATCAGATTTCATACATCTGATAAACAATTAGGTTACGATTACGAACTCTACAGGAGTACTGCTCATACCTCTGTTCCCAAAAGAAACTGCGTAGAAATATATCGAGATGTTTAGAGTTGAAGGTGAAAATACGGGACCCTGGGCAACACCTGCTAATGTAAATGTGTGTAAAAATAGCAGGTTTCATCTCGCTGGCCCACCTGGTCGATGAGCGCAATAAAACACGACTATTTACTGTTACTTTTATAAATTTTAATAATCCACCCATATAAGAGCGAAGCCACATTGCTGCGTTGCGTTGCGGTACGTCAACGATAAGACGCTTCATATTTACGTATAATTATTTGATAATAACCCACAACTACGCATTGCGTTTTTGGAAGCAGTGTTTCAAAACGATGGACTGGAGATGAATTTACTGTTGCATTTATACATTTTAGTAATCCACCAATAAAAGGGCGAACACTTTTCTACGTTACGTTGCGGTGCGTCAACGATACGACGTTTTACGACGATATTATGCCACATTGATGCGTCACATCGTCGGACGCGGTGCTTTAAAAAGTCGGATAGAAGATGGAGTGGCAGGGTAAATGATTCGTTATATGCTCCTTGTGTTTTATTGTGTTAACGTGCGTCGCCGCAATGCAGCTACGAGGCATACGATGCGTTGTTCTAACGACGCAACGCATAGGAGCATATGGCCTCGCTCAAAAGCCGAGCTTTGTGAGGGCTCGCGTCGTCACACCTTGACTGACTGATGATAACACATATCTACATATAAATAAAACCGGCCAAGTGCGTGTCGGGCCACGCGCAATATAGGGTTCCGTAGTACCGCTAGTTTTTGATAATTTTTGTATGGTCAATGAATATACATGTATAACGTGTTCCTTATTCAGCATATTTCCTACTCCCGTGAATTTTTTCACATTTCCTGAAGCAACCGTTTAGCTGGTAGAAGGGGGGGGGACACTGGACTCTTAACGATTTTTGCCGCTTTAAAACTTCATATTTCACAAATGGATCCCTAAATCGGAAAATGATCTATAAATATTCGTAATATTTTTAAAAAACCTATCGTCCCCGCTAAAAAATATCATCCCCGCTTGATGTGTAGGGGAGGTACCATAAAAAAAAATTATATACCATTTTGTCGGCATCATTAATATATTGTGCATTCATGCCGAATTACAGCTTTGTAGGTCCTATAGTCTCTGAGTCAAACCGCGGACAGACAGACGGACGGACGAACAGACAGATGGACGGACAGACCGAAACTATAAGGGTTCCTCGTTGACTACGGAACCCTAAAAATATCAATAGGCGTGATAGTTCTTCCGTAAAGTGTACCACAAAATGTTTAGGTTGTGGGATATACTAGAGCTCGCTTCGCTCGCCCTGATTATACATTCTTGTGCAATTTACAAATGAAGGATGTATTTGCTTAGAATTTAATTGAGTATGATAACGTTGAAGATATTCATCTTGCATTTTATTTATACGGCCAGGTGTTAGGAAAATTTCGCAATGTAAATAATTTTATATTTCATAACTTAAAACTGGGTTTCTAGACAATTTATAGTCTGTCAAGAAAGTGAAGAAACTAAAAAGTGGCAACATCGTAGTGTCATCCCTTTTTTCTTAGATTGATTTGAAATGGATGACACTACGATGTTGCCACTTTTTAATTTCTTCACTTTCTTGACAGACTATAAATTGGATAATTTCTACATCGAAGTTAAAGGTAAAAAATACTCATATGGATAAGTACCATAATATTTTTAATCCCGCTTTCAATTTCTAACTTCGGTATTGATCGTATCGAATTTTAACTCTACTGTTATATTAAAGCACAACGCTTCATTTAGACTTGAAATTTGGAGCTTCACGAAAATAAAGCTATTACCCAGCCTAATAACTGCTAATTAAATGCTAATCAATATTTCTAATTCGAAACAAGTTTATTAAGTTAACCCAAAACAGGAATATGATTATCGTACACCTGTTGTATCTTCGTTAAAGTTAATTAAAATTGCTTATGACAGATAAATTACAATTGTAGGATCAGCTCAAGTCACCCATCTGTAAACCAGTTTCCGTATGACTCTAATTACTACGATTTATAGCAGATGGATTTTGCGTTCGCCTTGAAAAGTTACGTGCGTGAAATGCACATGAATATTTTTTCCTTTTAGGTGGACGTCATAAGTCATAACTCATAGCACAATAATTCTCGAGCAAAATATTTTTTTTTTTATGAAATAAGGGGGCAAACGAGCAAACGGGTCACCTGATGGAAAGCAACTTCCGTCGCCCATGGACACTCGCAGCATCAGAAGAGCTGCAGGTGCGTTGCCGGCCTTTTAAGAGGGAATAGGGTAATAGGGGAGGGTAGGGATGGGAAGAGAAGCGAATAGGGGAGGGAAAGGAAGGGAATAGGGTAGGGGATTGGGCCTCCGGTAAACTCACTCACTCGGCGAAACACAACGCAAGCGCTGTTTCACGCCGGTTTTCTGTGAGAACGTGGTATTTCTCCGGTCGAGCCGGCCCATTCGTGCCGAAGCATGGCTCTCCCACGTATTAGAACGTATTAGAATTTGAAGTACAAAAGTTCTTTACACATTAATTTCACAGTACATATTTCCGGGTGAAAAAATTATCTACTCTTTGTTCTTTCCCGAGACTCAAAAAATACCAAATTCAAAATCATCATAATCGATTCTGTGAGGTAGGTCGACAGACAGACAGACAAACAGATAGACCGATTTTTGTAGACATTCATTTTTAAATGTTCACTAATTATCGTGAACTAGACGTTCCGCGCGGCTTCGTCCGCGTAAATTAGATATTTCACAGACAAATTAGTCCACAAAAAATAGCCTGTGATCCTTCACGTGGTCTACTGTGCCAAATAACAGAAAAATTGCTCCAGTAGTTCGTCAGATAAGCCCTTTCAAATAATTTCCCCCGTTTTTTCCACATTTTCCTCTATTTCTTCGTTTCTATTAGTCGTAGCGTGATAAAATAAATCCTATAGCCTTCCTCGATAAATGGGCTATCTAGCACTGAAAGAATTTTTCAAATCGGACCAGTAGTTCCTGAGATTAGCGCGTTCAAACAAACAAACAATCAAACAAACAAACAAACTCTTTCGCTTTATATTATTAGTATAGATGTGCGTATTTTATCCAGCATAAGTAGAGTTATAGTTACGTAACCACAGATTACTAAATTGTTATTACTTAGGCTTTCACGTTAATTACAAGGTAAATCTGTTAACACGATACGGATACGTAGGTTTTGTTCGCCTTGTTTCCATGTGACATACTTGGTGAAAGAGGTCGCACTCATTCCTAATACTTACAGCCTCGATTTTTCTTTCAATCAGCCCTACAGCTCTCGTCATTATGATGATCATGGGAGATTCGATTAACGAAATTAGCGAATCCAAGTCTATTAGTTTGCAGTAGTATTTTTTTTTATATACCAGTTAAAACTTAAAACAATCATTTTTAAGAATATTCACCAACGAACCACAGAGGTCAACCACCAGAAAAATCTATAATTAAAGTTAATATTCAGCTTCTTTTTCTACTTAAAATTTTACATAAAACTAGATAAATATTTAAAATCTCATATTTGGTGAACGCAATCGTATGTATGTTAATAATTCAGATGCAGTAAATTCTTTTGTAGTAATATGCTAGAAAATGCAAAAAGATTTGCAAAGTAGGTTATCTATAATTGGTATCTCAAATAATTGTCTTGTTCCAGATGAAAGCGAAGCAGATAACCGAAATGAACAACGAGAGCTACAACGACGTTTTGGATCACGAGAGGTCTGGGGACATGAGGCACGCGCACAAGTACCGCCATAACAAGATGGTGCACGCCCAGATATCCCGCCTGGCTCGCAGCCAAGACCAACTCGATGAGTACCAGCAGAACCTTCAAACCCAGATTTTGGACGTCCAACGACGCCTGGACCGTTTCGAGGAACCCAACTGGAACTTAATGTCCGCCAAAATCGATTTCCTCGAGCTCGAGAACAAAGTTCTGCGCAGCGAACTCCAAAACATCTCGCAGAAGGTCGGCGACTTTGATAGGATTCACGCCTCCATGTTGGAGCTCCGCGAGGATGTCGAGAGCATCGAGAACAAAGCGGACAAAACCGTGCCAGAATTCAGAAAGGAAATATCCAAACTCGACGTGAACTTCGCACAGGTAAATTATTGTGTTACTTGAATACAATGGCGGCAAATTCCGATTACTCGCTTAATAAAAAGTTTAAAAGCGCAATTTATCAGCCCCAAATACTCTAGTGTGGTACAATAATGGTTGCATTTGCCTTTATATCACAAATATTTCTAGTAGGTATAAAATTCCTCAGTTTATTTTGACGACAAAAGTGTTCATTGACATTCATAGAACCATTGAGGTTTTTTGCGTGAATCAGGTAACATTATAGAAAGCGCTCAGGTATAAACCGTGCTCTTTTCATTACAATAAATCTTGGTCTAATAGGAATGCGCATATTTTTCGGGTGAAAATACTAAGCTACCGTAGTTGCTACACTAATTTTATAAAGTGCATTTGGTTTTGATTAGAGATGGCCAATACCGACGAAATACATTATTTACTAGCAGTCGGTATTCAGATGGCTTTTATGCAAATTGCTACTCTGGCTCAAGGACCTTTAAGTTACCTCTCCTTGGCACTGAAGTAAACTTTTTTGTTTTAGCTCAACGCTCAATCCTCTTACCTAAAGGAAGATCAGGAGAATCTCCGTCAGTCCGTGAAAGCAATAGCCGTGAGCGTCAGTAACGCTATCGACCGGGCGGAATTGGACCGGCTTCTGGTGAAGAAAATTAATGAATCCATCTCCGACCTGACCTCGGCGACCAAGCAGCACTTCTATCGTCTGAACGACCACATTCTTAAGGTAATTTATACTGAATAATTAAGACTGGAATCTTTAAATTTCTCCAATTATTCAAAATGTTTTGCAACGATTTAGACTTTAGAGTTTAGTACGGCTTTCTTTAGCGTCAAAAATAGCAAATGCCTTTTAGCATGAATATAATATCATTTTCTTAGAAAATACTAATTTCTTGTTAAAGTTAATGCTTACATGACAAATCTATAGAAAACATAGATACGTACCGATCGACCTCGTACATTACTGCAACTAAAGATACATTAGATATAGAACTGATAATACGGTTTTCGGTCACGTCTTCGCATAGAAACGTGTTCGTTGCTCCCCCTAATTTCAGATAACACGAATGTATTAAACTTCATAATATGAAGTTTAATAATTTAATAATTTAAAGTGTAAATAATATTTACACTTTAAATTCATGCAGCACAGCGCTCGCCGAGCGAAACGAGCCCTATAGTATATCCCACAACCTATATATTTTGTGGTACACTTTACGGAAAAACTATCACGCCTATTGATTTGTGCTTTAACATAGTAATTTTTATTTATAATATGTAGATGTGTGTAATTACCAGTCAGTCAAGGTGTGACGACGCGAGCCCTCACAAAGCTCGTGCAATTTGCAAACACACACTATCTGCTATTATATATATTATATATGTTACCATTAATGTGCGTAAACCAGTTAGACTGCAGATTAACAAGGTATTCTGCAGATTACCTGGGTGAGTCAGTTAAAGTGCAAAAATTTTATTCTATTCTCATTAAATTACATAAAACAGGTTCTTGTTTGAATAAAACATGTTATTTAGTTGTAGAGAATTATTTAATATAATGTCTTGGACATAAACAAAGGAATAAATGAATAAATTTTAAGTAAAATTTTACTCCACTAATAAAATAACAGATCGTATCAACTAGAAAAAAAAACAATCAAAACAGCAACAGTCTTAGGTAGACAAGATTAAGTCAAAGTTTTTAGGACTTTTACGAAGGAAAAGAATACAAACTAACTAGGTAAAGTGCAAATATAAGCTTTTTTCATTTAAATTTCACACTTTAACGGATCGTATCAGGGAATCTGCAGATTACCTAGGTAATGTGCACGTTAACGTATTCTGCATTCTAACGGTAACAGATATACTCAATACTCAGTTTTATAAGTTATTTTATTAACATTAATAATTTCTTTCTTCTTTTCCGTTTCTTTTCACAGTTAATTATTATTTATTATCATAACGTTCTGAATTCACTTTTCTAACATTATTTACATATATTATTACATTATGTGGTTACATCCATAGTATTATTACTTTTTTGCCGCTTCTTTTCATAGCAACTTTAACGATTTTACCGGTTACTTCTAATGAAAGGGCATCAATACACAAACCAGTATTAGGCTTTGCAAGGTTTTCTAAATATACCTAAATGTTAGAGCTCACAATAGATTAGCAAAGGGAATGACGCGACAGAGGTCTCTATATTTAACGCACGTTGCTCTAATTTACTTGGATCGAATATAGCTGGAATAGGACCGAGTCAAATGAAGATTACTCTTGTCATTACACTAATCTTCATTTGACTTAAAACCTGTATTTATTATTCATAGTTTTCAACTCTACTACGCAAATTTTATATTTACAACAATGTTTGGTACCCACGGTACTATTTTCAATCCCTCTCTCTCTCTCTAACTCTCTCTCTCTCTCTTAGTAGTTTATTTGCTACAGTGACAATTCATAAACATAGATTCATATACTGCTAAAATCAGTACCCTCCGTTTCACCGTAGTCGGGTAAAAACAATACACGTAGATTGCACTCACAGGCAGACGTGACGTATCTACATGAGCTAAGTATTTATAAGTGGCGACAGGATATCACACAGAAGCAATATCGTTAGCAGATATTGTTCCGGGCTACAATATCCTTGGAGATATTATAAGCTATTTTGTCTAGAAATTAACGCCTTTGATGTATTTTACTTCATCGCGATTTAGAGATCGTAAGGAATTTAAATCTTTCAGGAATTTGTGGAATTATGCTTAGATTCAGATATCAAGCCAAGGGCGTGAAAAAATAATAGTTCCATTCACACTTTGTCGAGTCAGGAAAATTAATTTACCTATCTTGTTGCAGACGGAATCCAACCGCATGGAGACTAACGGAACCCTCGGCATACCGCTACCGGAGCTGATCGGGGAGGTGAAGGAGTTGCAGCCCGTGGAACACGAGTACGAGGACCTCGTCAGCCAACTGCCCAAGGACTGCTCGACCGTAACCGACCCCCCCAACACCTACCTCATCCGCCCGGCCCACACCCCCATCGAGACCTGGTGCAGCAACGGAACGACCCTCCTGCAGAGACGCTACAACGGCTCCATCGAATTCAACCGCAACTTTGGCGAATACGTTTCCGGCTTCGGTGACGCCGCCTCCGAATACTGGCTCGGCCTCGAATCCATGCACCAGATCACCAAGGACAACTGCTCTGCCATGAGGATCGACATGACCGACATCTACGGCAGCAGCTGGTACGCTGAGTACGACCACTTCTCCGTCGGCAGCGCGGACTCCGGCTATGTATTGGACGTCAGCGGCTTCAAAGGTAACGCCAGCGACGCTTTCGAGTACCAGAACCATATGGAGTTTTCGGCTATTGATCGTGATCGGGATATCTCTAACACCCACTGCGCTGGTAACTACGAGGGGGGCTGGTGGTTCTCCCACTGCCAACACGTCAATATCAACGGCAAGTACACCCTCGGACTGACCTGGTTCGACTCCGCGAGGAACGAATGGATCGCCGTCGCCACCAGCGAAATGAAAATGTACCGACGACCCGGCTGCGTCTAAACTATCAAATAAATGTATTACATATTATACCAAAGATAACATAGTAGTGGTTCTTATTTGTTCGGTTACTTGGTAACAAATACGAAAACCTTTTTGTTTCGTCAAAAAGTCGACTATTTTGTATTATAGTTATGTTTAAGTATCGGTACTGTTTCTTAATGTAAGACTTTTCTCGATTTATTTGTACCTAATTAGTTTAATACTTTCGTATCGAATTCTCTGTTAGACGACTTCAAAACAAAAATGTTATATCACTGAAACATAATATTAGATGTAATAATAATAAAATAAATAGAAACTTATATCATAGGAGAGTAGAACTTATTTTCTGCGGATTTATTTCTAAGCAGTGTATATGTTTTTTTCTGACCGTCATCTTATTTTATTTTTAATCTAGATACTTTTTCAAATTTATTTAACTTGTAGATTAACACTTAGATCATTCCACCGGTCACTTTATGAGTGAAAACTATGTAAATATTATAATATATATTATTATTTAGGTTTCTTCGCTTCTAAGCTTACTATCGGATCTATTTCATTATTTATGTTATGTTAAGTACAAGTTTTGCTTGTAAAATTTACCATTGTGTAGGATAGTATATTGTGTCATAAATCATAATGTGTTAGAATTTATTCAAAAAGTGATAAAAATCACATTACTTACAATAATTGTTGTCTATATCAAAACTGTAGAAGACAGACAGCAAAGTTTGAAAACCCCGATTCTATTAGGTATTTAAATGCATAAATACATAAATACGCATACGTCGCGTTGGTTCGACATTTTCGACACATTTGAAACGGACTAAATCGAACAAGGAATGAATTCAATTCATGCCAGTTTAAAATAATACAATTGGGATATAGAAAAGGCTTTGTTTTGTCTGTTAGGTGTTATCGAAATAGCCATACTTAATGTAATTGTAAAGTGAAAATGTGGTTTCAGTGTACCCAGATTTTAAGATAAACTTGATATAGCCACATCTTTACTAGAGTATATTAAATAGCTACATATTAATCTTTGTAATCCGTATATTCAAAATATATAATATCTACAATAAGGTTTTAAGCGCGCTTTTTTTACGCGCGTTTTAGTCAAAAGGAAAAAGTATAATCGCGGTACGCGCGGTACGAATATATAATGGGCCGGCTCGACCGGAGAAATACCACGTTCTCACAGAAAACCGGCATGAAACAGTGCTTGCGCTGTGTTTCGCCGAGTGAGTGAGTTTACCGGAGGCCCAATCCCCTACCCTATTCCCTTCCTTTCCCTCCCCTATTCCCTTCTCTTCCCATCCCTACCCTATTACCCTATTCCCTCTTAAAAGGCCGGCAACGCACCTGCAGCTCTTCTGATGCTGCGAGTGTCCATGGGCGACGGAAGTTGCTTTCCATCAGGTGACACGTTTGCTCGTTTGCCCCCTTATTTCATAAAAAAAAATGTATTCACCTTTTTTCCGTTTCAATAAAGTCGAAACGAGATACACACAGATTTTCTTCATGTGTACCACATGGATGAAAATGAAACTTCGAAAAAACGCGAAAAAAGAGCGAGCTTAAAAACATTCAGTGTAACAACTATTAGGTTGAGACTGTACTATTGAATGGCATTTACGATTGTATTCTAATATCAAAGGGTTCTATTTCCAGTACTCTGGACATCCAGGAGCTCCTAGCCAAAACGTTTAAAATGTATGGAATTGACATAACACGAGTCGAACGTCAACTTCATATTATCGAACGCATAAGACGTCAATTCCATACATTTTTATCGACGATTCTATAAAAAAGCGACAAAGAACACATCTTGGCTAAAGGGCCAGATTCTGCATCGTATAGTCTCAACATAATTGTCGTAATAATAATATTAAGTCAAGTATTTCATCATATTCTCGTTTAGTCAATATAATCAATATTGTGCTTATTGTAGACAACATTGTATTTCACTGATATTTACCAATAAATAAAACCAAATAGATGGAACATGTTTTAGACTTTTATTTATAACTAGACGTTCCGCGCGGCTTCGCCCGCGTAAATTAGATATTTCACAGACAAATTAGTCCACAAAAATTAGCCTATGATCCTTCACGTGGTCAACTTCTTATCTGTGCCAAATAACAGAAAAAATGCTCCAGTATTTCGTCAGATAAGCCCTTTCAAATAATTTTCCCCGTTTTTTTCCACATTTTCCTCTATTTCTTCGCTTCTTTTAGTCATAGCTTAATAAAATAAATCCTATAGCCTTCCTCGATAAATGGGCTATTAATAAAGAAGAAAGAAGAAAGAAAGAATTTTTCAAATCGGAGCAGTTCCTGAGATTAACGCGTTCAAATAAACAAACAAACAAACAATCAAACAAACAAACAAACTCTTCGGCTTTATAATATTAAGTATAGAATTTTGCCTCTCATAAATAATAAGAAATACATACTTATCAAAAAAAATTTTTCTTAATATGACTACGTATCATTGTTGACTTTTATTTATAATAATTTTTACCTGTCATAAAAAATAAGGAATACATTACTTTTTTAGTATTTTTTTTTTATTAATATGAAACTAGGTATATCACGGTCTATTTATTAACCCCCGACGAAAAAAGAGGGGTGTTATAAAGTTTAAACTGTCTATCTGTCTGTGTGTATGTCTATCCGTGGCATTGTTACATCCAAACGGGTGGACCGATTTCGATCAATTTTTTTTTAATAATCGCATGAGCCATAATAACTAATCATTATCAACCCGCAGTACTTAAAAAATTTATGATGTATGATACCACCGACAGGCAGACAGCTGGGTAGAAAGGAAAATTATCGTGAAAATTTTATTTGGAAATTGGATTTTCACGAAACCATTAGCGAAAACGTATCACAGATGTATCCTTTTATTTTAATCACATTAATAAAATTACGTTTGAATTATGAATTTGACGCACACCATTTAATTAAATATTAAATGTTATTTTCGACATAATCTATGATAATATTAAAAGCTGAAGAGTTTGTTTGTTTGCTTGAACGCGCTTATCTCAGGAACTACTGGTCCGATTTTAAAAATTCTTTCAGTCTTTTATAGCCTATTAATCGAGGAAGGCTTTAAAGTTTAAGCTGATCGCACATATTTTGTCAGCACCGTACGCGCCGTATGCCGCGCCGTTCGCGACGCATTTTAGAATTCGTTGTATGAAATGACGTCAGTCAAGTCACGAAATGCGGCGCGTACGGTGCGGATTATATTTTATGGAAGTTTAAGTATAGACCTTCAGGACTGGATACATCCTAAAGTTACCGCGACCGAAATTCCACTGTTGCTGGTCGTTCTTACCTCTATGGGGGTCATGTACTATCAGAGAAGTTGATTCCTAGGCAGATGGCGGACCTAAGTAATTTGGTCGCTTTAAGTCATACCCATCGGACCGATCACACCTAACATTGAATTGACATAAGCCGACCACATGACATAGGTCCGTCAACTGCCTAGGAATCAATTTCCTTGATGGTACTTTGTACAAGCAAACTTTCAGCTTTTAAAAAATGATGAAAGTCTGTCTGTCGCTGGCAAGGGTTATAAGGATAAGTTAAAATGATCTACATCTACACTATTATACAATGTGTCCCGACACCGGTGTCCGATCCTTTAATGTCATGATGTATAGAATATTTTATTGACAAATTGGCTTTCAAATTTCTTTTTCCCAACTTTTGAAAAAAAATTTTTTACTCTAGCTCTCATACTAATCTGACCAATACACCATAAGAAAATCTTTGTAACTCCTAAACTATCTGACTTAGAGCATCTTTGCTCTAAGTCAGATAGTTTAGGAGTTAGTATAGTAAGTAAAGGCATTTATTAAAGATGAAAACCTCTATTTTTTAAATAAAAAAGAACCAGTTTAGTGCGCTAGATTTTTCACAAAAAGCCATTAATTATTTAAAAAAAAAACATTTTTTTTCCGTGAACTTTGGTTTTTCTATGTTTAATTCCACGAAATTTATAACATATTGCCTGTGGGAGCGTAATCTACTTTTATATCTTCATAAGATATTTACATAAGAAGGATTGGTCAGATTAGTGTGAAAACCCGAGAAAAACTAAAACGGCTGCCATTTTACAACCGTGAAATTTGAGAGCCAATATGGCTATAAAATATGCCATAGAAGGATCGGACACCGGTGTCGGGATACATTGTATAAAGAGGATAGAGGAGAGATTTTTTTTTTTAAATTTCAAATCATGTTCTGCTTCCAAGGCTTTTTTTGCTTATTCATTATTAATCCTTACCTAAATAAAATATTAGACGGCGTAAAGCTTGCTCCATGGAGTTCTTCTTTTCTTTTTGTTTTCTTACTATACTCATCATCCACAGTGTACATAATTACATTCCTATTTACATAATGTATTTTCTTTCTTTTCCCCTTTGCATTTTCTTTATCATTGAAATACGAGGAGCATGTGCCTGTGTGTTCTTGCTCTATAATCATTATTCTCGTCTGTTTTCTAATGTCCGTTACCTCTACATATTTCTTTGACTTATTTACACTATTTACATGAGGAGTACAATCTTCCATTTTGTAATTCTCGTTTCATGCATATTTTTTCACGTCTAAATCGCTTTCTAAATTATTCTAAATTTAATTTAATAAGTAATAGTTAATGTTATTTGTAATTTAAAAATATGATCTGCTGTGGGGTTGAAATAAAGATTTATTTATTTATTTATTTTATTTAAATAAATGTTAAAATATTAATTGGCAGTATGTAAAGAATAGAATTGTGCTTTACAGTATTCGAATCAGATAAATATTTTGTAACTTAGGTACAGAATACATATTATTAGTACAAGTACTTAGGGCAGTTTCATTAAAACTTAAAACGCGATGGCCGATGACGGCGGCGCTACCGCGAGTGTGTAATAATAATATTTTCCAAGTCGAACGACTGGCTACCGATCTCATCGAGATCTTCCAAATACGCTGGAGAGATGAAAGTGCCCAAATGTGTGCGCAATACAAAGGGTGCACTCTCTATTCTATCACTCTCTTCCATCAGGTCATTCATCTCAAATGCGCTAAAAATAATAACAATAATATTTAGTAGGCTTACCTACTATAGTTACTACCTATTATTTGGACCATGAAAAATTTAGGTAAGTAAGTATAATTTTCGTTACATAATTTCATTGTTAGCGAAACGAAGTTTGCGAGGTCAGCTAGTTAATTATATTATTAGAATACTTAATGACATTGATCGTTTATAATATACTCAGGTTTGAAACGGAAAATATGCACCGGTCTCTGGCCCTCACTTTCTCGGATGTCATTGAGGATATTCTGCTTCGCTTTCTGATATGTTTTGTTACGGATGTAATCGCGAATGTCATACACCTTTCCGTCCAGTCGGGCAAGTAGATTGTCTATCCTGGCGGCTTCTAGCGGACCGTCCCGTATCGTATCGTTGTGTCCAAACTGTCTTGACGTATTCAGCCAGGTAAGCAAAGTGTAGGCTCTGGTAGCTTTGAATAAGGCTTTCACACTTTTGTCATTATCTATTTTTTGCATTACTTCGATGGTGTTTATGATCCAACTGAAAATATAAAATTGAGCTGAAATAGCCATCTATAGGCAACACACGACTTTTTTAAGATAGCTTGGCGTAAATGAAGACGGCTATGATGCATGGGTACAATATCTACCAATAACGTGTCACCGTTTGATCACGATCTGCCAATAAGGATTAAGGACCCGTCTGATCACTGATCAACCAATTGCATCTTTTGAGCCCACCCCGCTCACTCTTCGCCCCACCAAAGAGATCTAAAAAGTACGTATGGCACTCGGAGACTGCTGCGGTAATGCATTTTTAACAACTTATGGAATTATAATTCGCATACGTCTGGACACAAACACTGTGCCGAAGTCTGGTAACGTCGGCTCAGGGTGTGGCGCCGAGCACACACACCGAGCCGAAGTCAAAGAAGTTATTTTTTTAATTATTATGTATTTTTAAAGTTTTTATATAGGTATTCTTATTGTTCAGTTTGTGCTGACGCCATGCCAGTGTGCATCTGTCGAGCGATTGACAATAAGGCCTCACAGAACACCAGGGATCGCGGTATAGGTATTAAACCGTGATCATCACCTGAGTGGGGTCCTTTTCGGTGTAATTCGCATTACACTGCATTGTATTTTGTAATTTGTACCCAAATGGACACTAATCTATATTATGTCCGTCTGCCTATTAATTTAATGTTCTTTTTTTATGTTATTTTTGTTTCTGTGTTATCCATGTTTTCTATATACTTATCGTCTTTTTTGTGAAATGTTTATTGTAATGTGGTGTAATGTTTATGTACTGAATAAACGCTTATTATTATTATTATTATAAGTCTGCCTAACTGAAACGACGTTTGACGAATGTTAGGTGTTTTTCGAGACGGAATTTCTTAATTCGGTCGCCACGCTCAAGCCCGCGATAAAAGCTATGCAACAGCTTAAAATCTGTTGTCTGACACGACGCGACGCTTCCCATTAAATTTTTGCGCGAGTGATCCTTAAAACCAGCTTACAATTGTGCTATAACTTCTTATTATTTCGACGATTTTATTTCACAATTAAATATTTTAAGTAGGTATTATTTTGATGTTTATGGCCACTTGAAAAAGTCCCACAATAGGATGAATAAAGTGCAGGAATAGAGATCGGCTTAATGCATTCAATTTTAAATTGGCCATTAGTAAATGCTTTTCTGCATCCACTCACTCACCGCTTATGCCTTATTGGCTACCGGACCTGTTTTGTCAGAACGGAATTTATTTTCACAAAACATAAATAATAATGGTATTATATGTACTTACAGTTGGCCATTCGACATAGTTTGTTCATGTTTTTGAATAATGAAGTTTATTGTTAAAGTTATAAAATATACTTTATATACTTAAATAATGTAGCATCCTACTCGTAATCGAAGAAATTAATACATAGGCTAGATATACATCAATTGGTCAGGTTATGTCAATTCAATTATTTTAGTCTTGACATGTTGGCTGGGTTTCATATAACGAGACTAAAGCTGGTTTCAGAATACGCTATAATATAATAGCATATAGTATATTATAGCTCATATCACAAGAATATCGCGCGCCATACAAAGCGTATAGCAAGCCAGTAATTAATATACAGTACAGTACAGTGTGAACGTGTCCATAACAATGTATGGTGCGCGATATTATTGTGCTATGAGCTATATACTATATGCTATCACATTATAGCGTAGTCTGAAACCAGCTTAAGGCCTCAGCCTCGAAATCAGCGGACAGCAGGGCGGGAGCGGTGGCGGCGGCGCGGCCGGCGTGGCAAGCCGTCTAGTACGCTACGCGCCGCTCGTCGCGCCGCGCCGCTGCAGCCTTCGAGGCCAGTTCCATAAATAAATATATCCATTAGAATGCGCCGCTCCCGCGCCGCCGCCGCCACCGCCCCGCTGCCCGCTGATTTCAAGGCAGAGGCCTTAGACTGGCCGCAAACGCACGGTTTCCGTATTCGATTTCAGAATTCGTTTTCCGTATTGTAAAATCCCGTGAGACAAGCGCAAACGTTTGTTTTTACGGTTCCGTACCCAAAGGGTAAAAACAGGACCCTATTACTGAGACTTCGATGTCTGTCCGTCTGTCTGTCTCTCATGTCAGGCTGTAACTCAAGAACCGCTATAGTTAGACTTCTAAAATTTTCACAGATTGTGTATTTCTGTTACCGCTATAACAAAAAATACTAAAAACGCAATAAAATTAATATTTAAGGGGGGCTCCCATACAATAAACGTGATGTTTTTAGGTTTTTTCGCTCGTAATCAATAATAGTAACAGCTAGGCACTTGAAATTTTCACAAAATCCTTAATTATATTTGTACTTTAATAATTAAAAATAAAAATTTAATTAAGTAATTATTTAAGGGGGGCTCCCATACAAGAAACACAATTTTTTGCCTATACTTTCGCTCTATACCGGTTCGGAACACTTCGTGCGCGAGTCCGACTCGCACTTGGCCGATTTTTTGACTTGCACTTGAAACGTACGTGCGGATTTCGTTCCATACGGAGAAAAACGAACGTGGGCGGCAGCCGACAGTTACTGTATTTTCTACTGATTCCATGCATTCGTAATTCGTATATCCGAATGCGGAAAACAAATTCGGATAACGTGTGTTTGCGGCCGGCCTTAGTCTGATAATACTATCAGAGAAGTTGATTCACAGGCAGATCTGAGGTCTGCCACCTATGTAATTTGGTCGCTTTATGTCAAACTCACCACAGATCATGCTTAATACTGAGTTGACATCAGAATCAGAACCGTTTATTTCAGGAAATTGGTACATATAAGGTGTTATAATTTACTAGACGTTCCGCGCGGCTTCGCCCGCGTAAATTAGATATTTCACAGACAGATCAGTCTACAAAAAATAGCCTATGATCCTTCACGAGGTCTACTTCTTATCTGACCCAAATAACAGAAAAATTGCTTTAGTAGTTCGTGAGATAAGCCCTTTCAAATAATTTCCCCCGTTTTTTCCACATTTCCTTCTATTTCTTCGCTCCTATTAATCTTAGCGTGATAAAATATAACCTATAGCCTTCCTCGATAAATGGGCTATCTAACACTGAAAGAATTTTTCAAATCGGACCAGTAGTTCCTGAGATTAGCGCGTTCGAATAAGCCCTTTCAAATAATTTCCCCCCGTTTTTTCCACATTTTCCTCTATTTCTTCGCTCCTATTAGTCTTAGCGTTATAAAATATAGCCTATAGCCTTCCTCGATAAATGGACTATCTAACACTGAAAGAATTTTTCAAATCAGACCAGTAGTTCCTGAGATTAGCGCGTTCAAACAAACAAACAAACAAAGAAACAAACAAACAAACTAACAAACTCTTCCGCTTTATAATATTAGTATAGATATAGATAGACATACACATATATACACAGCCTTTAGGGCGTCTGCCTATGAATCAACTTCTAATACTACGTAAATAGATTACCAAAATCCTACTCTTCCTATTGGCGTAGTCGGGTAAAAATGCGCTCTATACTTACCCCAAATAATCGTAAATATGCGTGTATACTAGGGGTAGGCTGAGAGGGTAACCGCACCCGTAACCCCAGGACTGGAGAGCAACCAGGTTGCCCTCAACCACCAGAGGAGCTCCAGGCACCGCCAGACATGGTTCATACGTCGTGCTGGCCAACCCCAAACAGATCATGCCTTTCTTGAGTGGAGCGCCGTTCTAGAAGTTGCAGAAATAATGGTATTCCTCTGTTGATGAGCACCACACCTTGCTCACCACAATTTAGTTTTAAAATCTATATCATTTTAGAAAATAAGAAATAAATTCAATAAAATTCTGTTATTCATTTCAATTTCAGTTAGGATGGTACAATTCATTGAGCTGTATCAAATATTTTTACTCTTCAATAATTCAGACAGTATATATCTACAGTAGTATATATTCTTTGTCTACATTTTATGTTTTGCTAATTTTAACAACTTTGAAACTAAATTTTTATTGATAAACGATTTGATTGTTCGTCATCAGTTCATAACTCAATTTACAACTATGGGTCAGTTCACATTGCAACGCAACGCGGCGATGCAATGCGGTGCATTTTTACTGACACGTAAAAAAGTTACCTTAATTTCCCAACTACATAAGAAAATACACATAGATTGGCCCGTATAAATAGTCAGTACTTAAGATGCGACCCGGTCTCAAGACGCGGTTCGGCTCTGTGATTGGTCCAAATTTTGACAGCCAACCAATCACAGAGCCTGAACCGTGTCTTGAGACCGAGATGCATCTTGAGTACTAACTATTTATATACGGGCCTAACATACTTGTCGCCAGCGGGCTGCCTGATTCACAGAAATGCATTCACAACGCCACACAAGTCGCGATGTTGCAAAGTGAACTGCCCCAAAAAAGTATATTTAAAGCCTTATTAAAAACTTTAGGCCCCGTCCGCACTGCGAATTTTCACCGCGCGATTTTTTTTCTCGCGAATTTATTCATTATAATTTTTTCAATGCGGATACTCTCATAAGATTCAATTTGTTACAGAAACGCGTGAACAAATCCGCGCGGTTAAAATTCGCAGTGCGGAGAGGCCCTTACTTACCTCTTTGTATGACTTACAAAAGCAGTTGTCGGGGATATAAGGGAACGATACGCTTCTCAACATCGGATCCATTATTTCTTCTGGGTAATACTCTGACGAGCGTGGCAGGCAAAGTTCTTTCCCCTAAAATCATCTCAAGAAGTAAGGGTCACTGGTCAGTACAGTGGAACGAGACGAGACGCAGCCACGTATAAATATAATAGCGATACAAAATTCGTCAAGCGGCGCGGCGTCAATTCTATTTCACATTTTGGCACTACCGCCTTGTTCTAATGACAATAAAGGTGAGTCCGTACTAGGTAACACTACAATTCAACGGAGAGACGCGAGTCACTGCCAAAATAATATTTTTTATGTGAAATTGTATGAGGCAAGCCGCACTATACTGCAGCGGAGCTACCCGAGTCCCGACAAAAAACGTCAACACAAGGAACAGCGTCGCGTCGCTCCGTTGCAGCGTAGTGTCGCCTATAAGTGCGGTCTCAGCTTTATACCAATACAAACAAAAGATTTAGAGACATATCATTTTTCATTTACCTTGAATAGGCTCCGAAACACTGGATCAATTTCAATAAGACAGCTTTATAGCACGACTAAAGTCATTCTCATAAAAATATAACCTTAACTACAAATTAACTTTTCTCGCTATAGGTATTTGTTACCTTTATTCCAAAGTTCTTATCTCATTCAGCTAAACTTGGGAGTATGCATGAACTAAGTTTGGCTCGTTTAAACTCCAATCCCAATCCCCAACCTATTCTAAAACGTATTTAAAAACTCTGATCAAAGCTCCTGTTTTAACTTTTTTACCTTTAACACTTGTTTCTACCCAAAAACTTTGGACGTTAAGATCAATCGAAAGAAGTTAAAATACTTCTATGAACAATAGAAAAGTTTCACACTCGAATAAAATGATAATATTCTTTCTATATTATGTAATCTAAGCAGCTGAACTAATTTTGATGAAATTTGGTAAGTAGATACTTTGAGTCCCGAGAAAGGACATCACATAAGACAGTGTTTCTCTCGGAAAAATGTACGGTTTCTGTGAAGAAACAACGACAACGGCAAGAGGCAACATCCACTATTTATTTAAAAGTACACATTAATCCACTCATGTTGACATACTTTTAAACTTAACACGTAATAATCACGGCAATTTGATTATGGATGCAAAATAAGTTCCTTTAAATTTTTAGTTTCCTTTTGTGATTCAGATTTGGGTTAATTGTATCCCGGGGCCACAACATCATTGGACAATTATGTCGGTACCATTGTACAACTTTCGGTTAAACACTTGAGGGCACTATGTATATGTGTTACGCTCAAAGATCGAAATCGCTCATTGAGCGAAAAAATAGCTCACATCGCATTGTGGCCACAATAAAACAGCCACAACACGAAATTCGTGTTGTGACGTGTGGTCCTAATGAAAACGGCCACGACGCGTTGTGGCAATCACAGAACGACCAAATAGCGAAATGTACGGTTTCCGCGACGAATTTTGGCGCAACGAAGTTGCGGGCGTCATCTAGTATTTAATGATAACAAAGACGTTATGCAGTGATTTTATAAATTAAAAAAAAAATGTTTTATAAGGACATCTACCAAAACGTTTCCAGTCTAGGCTCAATATCGGAAAGTAATGTGTTTTTTCCATAAGCGTCATGGATTTTCATCATGGCCACAATGCGTCGAGATCGAATAGCATGTCAGCCACGACATGAATTTCGCTATTTGGTCGTTTTGGCACAACGCATCGTGGCCGTTTTCATTAGAGCCACAAAACGAATTTCGCGTTGTGGCTGTTTTACTGTGACCACAACGCGATATGAGCTATTTTTCCGCTCAATGAGCGTTTTCGTTCTTTGAGCGTAACATTTGTATAATGATCGCAAAGATATCTCCTACCTATTGTTATAGTCGAAGGTATGAGGCCACTTTCCTGTCACGCGTTTAATCGCCTGCTCGCGGACCTGGTCCGCATGCGGATGACAACATGCTCCTGGCGCCCGCGTGTTGCCGGCATGACAAGAAAACATCCATGAAATGATAGGACGCGAGGAACGGGACGGACCACATCCGCACGCGGGCGAAAACACGCATGAGAGAAAAAGCTTTATTTATAGAGATTTGATTCTGTAAACTGAATACAGGCGTTTACTTGTCTGATATGTTGGAAAAGTCGGAAACATCAAGGTAAAAAATCTCAATGTCCCAGAATACATTTGTTAGTGACTATTTAATATTTTGTTACATACTATTTAATATTTTGGTTGGGTGTTTAATCAAATAATTTATGAAGTAGATGAGTACTATAGCATAGGTTGTATAAAAATATTATCAAAATCATAGTTACCGTCAAATCACATCTTCCCCAACCTGTGACTATTGCAGTGCCCTCTTTGTAAAGCTTAGAAGATATGTGTATGTGCTTGATGTTTGATCTACGAAACGCCTAACTATTAAACTTTTAAATCAAAACTATGTTTTGGTGGCTACATTATACATAATATAATCCTACAAGTCTTGAACTATCTGAACGTCTTGAAGCCTTTTTAACCGACTTCCAAAAAGGAGGTTATATGTTCGGCTGTGGATATTTTCTTTTGTTATATGTTCAACGATTACTCCGCCGCGCGCCGTTTGTGAACCGATTTTCAAAATTTTTGTTTTGTTGTATTAAGTTTTACTCCAATTTGGTGCCATGTTCACAAAAGTTGTGACCAGCAGGCTTAGCATGATCATTGATCACCATAGAAACGGTTTCTTTGTACGGAAAAATAGACAAAGTGACAGTTAGACAATGGTAATCCGCCATTTTGTCGATAAAATCTGTCAGTATGTCGATTCTTTCCTATTTCTACATTTCTACTGTTGTTATACTAAGCCTGCTGATGATGGGATCCATGTGTAATCGAGGGAACTCCTCAAAATTAATATGGAAACATATGGCGATTTTAGTTTTATGAGAAGTATTCTAAGCATATGCTACCAAAAGTAAGATTTTGCACCAAGGTATGCTATGGTTCCGAAGATACTAAGAGAAATCCGGATTCCTTATAGATACAAGTATGGGGGTTGGGGCGCTATTTTGAGAACTGAAAACATTTACTATACAAATTATATTCATCATCATCATCATCATCATCACTACCACGTCAGGGTCACCAATATCACATGGTTGTATATGGATACATCACGTTATGTCCCTATTATTGGTACTTTTCATATCGATTTTGAAAATATAATGTTGTTTCAAAATAAATAATTCAAAATTAGGGTCAAGCTATACTAGAGCAGTGTCGAAGCACATCGAAGCGACTTACCAAAATTGAACAAACAAATTCAACCTTAACTCCAGAGAGTAATGCACACATTACTGTAATGTGTGCGTTACGCTCTGGAGTTAAGGTTGAATTTGCTATGTTCAATATTGGTAAGTCGCTTCAATGTGCTTCGACACTTCTCTAGTATAGCTTGACCCTAATTTTGAATTATTTATTATTAGGATACTTCTCATAAAACCAAAATCACCATATGTTTCCATATAAATTTTGAGCAGTTCCCTCGATTTCTCATGGATCCCATCAGATCGCCACTTTTGTGAAAATGGGACCAAATTGGAGTAAAACCTAATATAACAAAACAAACATTTTGAAAATCGGTTCACAAACGGCGGAGTAATCGTTGAACATACAAAAATAAAAATAAAAAAATATCCACAGCCGAACATATAACTTCGTCCTTTTTGGAAGTCGGTTAAAAATAACTCATTACTGACAGTGAAACAGTGTTAGGTTACCGCAATTACTATAGCTAGTGTGTTCTGGTTACGGACGTTTTCAGACGAAGCGATAATTAGGCTCAATTTATACCGCCGTGGAATGGAACTGAATGGAAGCGTTAATTTCGCCTCATGATGCGGGAATTCGCTAGAATGCTCGAGCATTCCCGCATTCGCTAGCACCCATGAGAACATCCCATTGTTTAGTCTGTATCTTTTACTTGACTAGACTTTCGTTCGCGCCACTTCCCGCGGTTTCCACAGACGGCACCGAAGAATTCTCGAGAATTCCGCGGAAGACGCGCGTCCAATTTTTTGGCTCGTATTTAATTTGTGTGTTATACTGTTGATATAAAGTTCATTGTGCTCTGTGCAGTTTCGTTGCAAAAAGTCGCTTCCATTCCATAACGCGGCGGTGTAAATTGAGTAAGGGTCAATTTACACAATTGGTTCATCCGAAACTAGACACTTTAGCGAAGGGTTCAATTCTGAACTACAGAAATAACAACGGGTAGTGCCCCAGAAGTTCTGGAAGTGAAAACAAAGTAGCCGGAGCAACACAGCGGAACTTTCTTTCCTACGCCGCAGCTTGTTGTACCGTCTTACGAATTGTCGATCACTCACGAGTCATGAGCCCAGCCCCCCTAGCATACGCCAACTAGATATCTCGTGGATATCTCACTCTCGCGCGTAGTGATATTGTCGATATCGATATATATCTCTTTTTCGCTAACATGCGTACGTCGAGACTCGAGAGATAAATTTCTCGTACGTATATAGTTCGTTAGTATATAGACAAAAATAGCACGTCATATAAAAAAAAAATATTTCTAATTTTGACGACAGACGTACGAGAAAAAATGTATGTGTCAAACCATTTTCGAAAATTTTTGAATTTCCAATTACTCTCATTAAACTGATTAAATTATCTAAAGAAATTACCTTGAAAGCTATATATAATTTTTATATAATTAGAATTTTTAATAAATAAGCTATTAGTCGCAAATACACATAGTTTTATATTTGAAACAAAATACTAAATCGGTGGTCTGCAAAGTAGAAGAAGAACTTTTGAATAGTTTTAGAGTAAGACGCCCATTTTGGGTGCTTGACACACGAGAGGATAAGGTCAATAGAGATGAAGAGATAAACCAGTTAACATCGAGAAAACGTGTAGACAAAATTTTCTCGTTGGCGTATGCTAGCACGGCTGATGTGAATTTTTTTTTTTAAACGTGAATTAGCCCTAGCAAACCCGCATATTTTTTGGTAGAAATAGTGGTTATAACTTCCTCTTCAACGCCAACCGCCTACTCTATTACTCTACCTACTTACTCAGTCTTGCTAATTTTCGATCAGGTAAGTAGATTTTTCACCCATCAAGAAAACAGAACAATAGCGCTAAATAAGTGTTCACTTCAAAAATTTCTGGTACCTCGATTCTGAATCTTTTACCTCGGTTCCACCTCCTCATAAAACCGCAGTATCGCGATGTCACCAGCCAGGGTGTACGAATCGAACTCGTCATGGATGACCACTATGATGACGGTCAGCAACATGATACCGCGATCACTGTAGTTCTCTCCCACGACCGCTCCCAGCTCGTTTATTGGCACGCTGGACCGTGAAATTAATATCAATATACATTTACATGTCATTGTGTAGCATGATGTGTGTATACTACATAACGAAGACTGGGAGAGCTAAATAATGTGAAAGATCTGGAGAGAAGGCGGCGCGCTCTATCTCATTATTTTATTATTATTTATGTACAAGATAAAACATATACAATTATTGAACTTAATTTAAACAGCATTTAAAATCAATGAGGTTTGTGCAATGCTGTATGCCACACGTCTAAATTATCATTTCAATAATTAATGTTATATGGATCCCAGTTCTGGTACCGCTAATCTTGGTTCGATTTTCAGGCTGTCACACTCGCTACTCGTATGACACGATAGGGTGCATCAAAGGACCGAAAAAATTGCATCCAGATGTATGCTTCGGTCCTTTGACTAGTAGGTAAGTATTATTAGAGAAATTGAGTCAGAAGCAGATGGCAGGTCTACGTAATTTGGAAGGATTATATGAAGCCGAGAGATCATATTTAGTAACATCGACATCGTAACCTGACCAAATAACGTAGTTCCCCCATCTGCGTATTTATACGTGGGAGAGCCATGCTTCGGCACGAATGGGCCGGCTCGACCGGAGAAATACCACGTTCTCACAGAAAACCGGCGTGAAACAGCGCTTGCGCTGTGTTTCGCCGAGTGAGTGAGTTTACCGGAGGCCCAATCCCCTACCCTATTCCCTTCCTTTCCCTCCCCTATTCCCTTCTCTTCCCATCCCTACGCTCCCCTATTACCCTATTCCGTCTTAAAATGCCGGCAACGCACCTGCAGCTCTTCTGATGCTGCGAGTGTCCATGGGCGACGGAAGTTGCTTTTCATCAGGTGACCCGTTTGCTCGTTTGCCCCCTTATTTCATAAAAAAAAAACAATTTCTCTGATTGTACTTAGATTACATGGAACAGTATCACAGTACTAATACTTTGTTAAAAATGCGTCCCAATTCCCACCTCGCTGCCAATTTGTAAAATAATGCTTACTCGGCGATAGGATGGGCCACAGTTAGCACCAGGTTTTTCGAAATCAGAGATCCAGTCAGGTAATGCGAGTATTTCCTTCGTATGCTCACAATGTAGGGGTGTTCCCTTATCGTCACTCGCCTCGCTTTTGATATCTGAAACAATATTGTTTAGGTCAGTGGTCCCCAAACATGTTTTGGTCTTGGTGTCGCGGGCCACATCAAAAATTTTTTAGGGTTAAAAAATAACGTTCTTCAAATTTTTCGATTTAAAAGCGGAAAAAAATCACGACTTTCAAGACGACTTTAATACATTATTTTGCCGGTGGGCGTGAATTTCTAAATGGTTCCCGCGCGATAAACGAATTTTGGCGCAACGAAGTTGCGGGCGTCATCTAGTAATAGTATAAATGTGAAAGTGTGTCTGTCTGTCTGTTACCTCTTCACGCTTAAACCGCTGAACCGATTTTGCTGAAATTTGGCATGGAGATACTTTGAGTCCCGGGAAAGGACATAGGATACTTTTTATCCCGGAAAAATGTGCGGCTCCCGCGCGATAAATGAATTTTGGCGCAACGGAGTTGCGGGCATCATCTAGTACTTAATAATATTATTAAATTAAAAAAATAAATAAGTGTAATAAACTTAACGGTAAAATCATGAAACTCGTTCAGGTTTACTCCGCGGAAAACCATAAGCAATGGTGTTTTGAGCAAAACAATTATTCGATATGTAATACGAGTTACAGCGAGGCCGCACTACTCCGCTGCGTTGCGTTGCGCAGCGCGGCGGTGCGTTGTTTTACTTTCATATTTTAAAAGACTTCCAAAAACGAGAAGGATTATTATACTAGATATTGCTCGTAACTTTATTGCGCCGAATTACTTTGTCTTGGAGGTATCGTATCTTACCGGGACGCTACGTAGCACTTTGTTAAATTACATCAAAATCGGCTGAGTGGTTTAAGCGTAAAGAGGTAACAGACAAATCATAAAGACAGACACACATTCGCCTTATATAATATTAGTAAGGAGTGTGGATAATGTGATGCTTGCATTATATTAACACGTGCGTCATAACAACGCAGTGCCGCATTCAATGCGTAACTCCGATCCGACAACGCAACGCACGGGAGCACTATAGCCTCACTAGTCACTAGTAGGTTATGGAACTAAAATGTATTGGGTCTATTCATCGGGAATGTTCGATGGCGTCCTTCAATAGCGGTTAACTAGAGCCTTTAATTTGATTAATTTTAATGAAATTGGCGAGCATTAGACACGTACCAGTAGGTACGCGATGTATACCCGAGGAAATTGATTCCTACGCAGTTGACAGACCTACGTCGTTTGGTCGGCTTATGTCAATTCAATGTTAGCTGTGATCGGTCGGATGAGTTTGACTTTACTTTTATCTATAGGTCTACCAGAATCTGATGGCAATTTTTGACAGCAGATTTTCATAAAATATCCTTGATCATTGGATAAATTTTTATATTTGCATGTTTAACACACAAAATCAGCCGCTATAAGAAAAAAAAAAGAATCAAAATGTTTTATTCCAATTACCCCGGTATTGCTAGAGTCAATTTATTTTCTCACTTTTTGCCATCAGATTCTGGTAGACCTATAGTAACTAAATACTAATTACTTAGGTCCACCATCTGCCTAGGAATCAACTTCTCTGATAGTACAAACAGAATTATCATTTAATGTACCACCAGAGAAATTGATTTATGAGCAGATGACGAACCTATGTAATTTGGTCAGGCTAAAGTCAATGACTTGACATATACAATTTCCCTGTTAGAAAATTGCACGTTTCGCAGTAAAAATGGAAAAATTACAATTTAAATAAGTTTAAATAAAATTCATATTGTGCACGCTGAAAAATGTGCTTTTGTTGGTACTAACTAAATTATCTTTGAACAACAGATTGACTCGTTCAGAGCATGAAAGCTTTGTTGGCGATTAAAAAAAAATATCTATATACCTTGTTAAATATTTAAAAACTATTTGATATAACAATCTCGTGTCGCGGTGTTTATTGCCAAACTCTTGGGAAACGACTGGACCGATTTTGATGTTATGCACTCCCGGAGTGCAACCCGTTGTTTTTTATTCAAAATTGATATTGTTCAATACTCTGGTTGAACGTCAAGTCATGGCCAATACAACCTAACAAGACTATATTAAAGTGCATATAGGAATACTTCTAGCACTTAAAGTAAATAATCCGACATGTTGTACGTACGTTATATCAGAATATTGTCAGAAACTTTATCAAACGTCTAACAACTCTTTTTGTTTACTGCCTATGCTGGTGCTGCCGTCTAGCATAAAAACATTGCAGTAATATAACCTACTAGCTTTTGCCCGCGGCTTCGCCAGCGTGGAATTCTGAGAACGACTTAATTTCAGGAAAATAAAATATAATAGTACGGGAGCCCTAGAACAACATTTTTTTTATTACCATCAAGCTAATTTTTTGTAGCTTCATTTTGATAAGACGAACAACATTTTTGTCTGCGAAAAATCTTGAAAGTAGTAGCTAACAGAAATAGAAAGGATTTCATACTTTGATTTGATGGTCCTAAAATATGGATTGTTCTATTTGTAGGACAGTTACTCTTAAATTAACCTACCAATATACAAAAAATCTGCTTGTTAGGGTTCCGTTTTAGGGTTTAGTAGTCAACCAAGTTTTGTTGATTACAGAACCCTATAACGGAACCCTAACGAGCTGTCTTTTTGTATATTGGTAGGTTATTAGCTATATAATTTAAGAGTAACATTGTCCTACAAATAGAACAATCCATATTTTAGGACCATCAAATTAAAGTATCAAATCCTTTCTATTTCTGTTAGCTACCACTTTCAAGATTTTTCGCAGATAAAAATGTTGTTCGTCTTATCAAAATGAAGCTACTCATAAAAATTAGCTTGATAGTAATAAAAAAAAAATTGTTCTAGGGCTCCCGTACTATAAATTTTATACATAAAATATAGCCTAATATGTCACTCAGGAACACACCAGCTTTGTATCGGTGTTAACATTTTTGCAAATTATCTCCTATTAACAATAAAAACAAACATTAACACTTTATTATATTATTAGTGTTGATTAGTAGATAATAGGTTCTACGGTAACTTTGTACTATAAGAGAAATTGATTCCTAGGTAGATGGCGGACTAAGTAATTTGGTCGGGTTAAGTTAAACCCATTAGACCGATCACAGCTAACATTGAATTGACATAAGCCGACCAAACGACGTAGGTCCGTCAACTGCCTAGGAATCAATTTCCTCAATGGTACCTTTCTGTTGAGCACCGGAATATCACCATACTCAATTTTAGCCTCTTCAGTGTAATCTTCCTCCGGACTAGGAGAAGTATCAAATGTACGATTGTTTATCGTTCTATATTCAGAGTAGCATGCATCATCTTCTTGGTTAGCGCTTTGCTGAATAAAGCACACTGAAAAGTATTTGTTTATTCAAAAAGTAAACTAGCTAAAAGCCGAGCTTTGTGAGGGCTCGCGTCGTTTTTCTGCATGGTAATAATCTTTAAGGCAGTTTTTTAGGGTTCCGTAGTCAAACAAGGAACCCTTATAGTTTCGGTCTGTCCGTCCGTCTGTCCGTCTGTCCGCGGTTTTGCTCAGAGACTATAGGACCTACAAAGCTGTAATTTGGCATGAATGCACATATTAATGATGCCGACAAAATGGTACATGAAATTAAAAATATATTTTTTTATGGTACCTTCCCTACACATCAAGCGGGGATGAATTTTTTTTTCGCGTCCACCCCATCGTGTGGGGTGTTGTTGGATAGGTTTTTTTAAAATATTATGAGTATTCATAGATCATTTTCCGATTTAGGGATCCGTTTTTTAAATATTAAGTTTTAAAGTGGAAAAAATCGTTAGAGTTCAGTTTCCCCCCCTTCTACCAGCTAAACGGTTACTTCTGGAAATGTGAAAAAATTCACGGGAGTAGGAAATATGCTGAATTTAGAAGGAAAACTATCACAGCTAAGAAAACTTCATAAGTTATTAAGTAATAGTCGATCAACTAAAAAAATGTATTCGGCCACTGACATATAAGTATAGTATCTTTATGTATTCGGCGAAGTATAAAGGAACTTTTCGTTCAAATTCCTTTGAAAGTAACTGAGATGATGTTGTTAGTAGTGTAAAACACGTTATAAATGTACCATACAATAATTAATAAAAAAAACTAGCGGTACTACGGAACCCTATATTGCGCGTGGCCCGACACGCACTTGGCCGGTTTTTTTTTATATTTTAATAGTAACCAAACCTTGACTGACTGATGATGACACATCTACATATAAACATAGACTAATAAAATACTAAATAAAAATTACTATGTTAAAGCACAAATCAATAGGCGTGTGTGCGTGATATAGTTTTTCCGTAAAGTGTACCACAAAATTGCTCAGGTTGTGGGATATAGTAGATAAATAGCTACAAATAATACATATTAGAATTTTCAATTAGCCCCGCCCACGTAATACCAGTATCCCGCGGTAATCGTAAATTTTCCCGCCATAAAAGTAACTATTTTATGTCCTTACATGTGGCCTCAGGCCTACTCTATGTCTTTGCCAAATTTCATCAAAATGGACCCAGCATTAGCCTATTCATATCCTCTAGAAACCGAATACCAATTTTACAATCACATTAATATTTGGTGGTCTACTTACATAAAATAATGAAGAACATTTTCCTTATAACAATATTTTTGTTATGTGTATCTAATGGGTAAGTTTTAATCTAGTTGGTTTAGAGTTAAAGCACAGATTACTAAATAGTTAGATAAGTTAAAGTATGAAAGTACTAAGGTATTAAATTCAATAATATTATACTCAACGTTAATGGGATAGTTAAATAATATAAATTGAAGATCAATAGTAAAGGCGCTTCATTTACTCAGCAGACTGCATAAGGTTTTGTAAAATGTTCAACTTTAAGGAAAAGAAAAAAACAAAATGTGTAACAAGTAGGTTTTATTATAATACTACAAATTAAAAATAAACAGATGAACACTCATAATAATATGGGACTTATTCCTTTGCTAATGATGTGAAATGGGCCTCACTAGTGCTTGGAGTCCCAATATGGACCAAAGCCTGGGTAGGCCAACCCTGGGCCTCGTCTGTCAGGCCCAAACAAGAAAAATTGTCAGTCCCAAAATACATACTCGAGTTCGAACGCAGCGAAGTGGCCTAAAAATAGAAAATACATTATTCAATTATTCTGAAAACTCAATTTTCCCATACAGTTTTAAAGCTTTTATACACATCTCATACTATGTAATAAATCCAAGAGTCCATCATTTCATGCTAACTAATTAATTAAGCCTCTTTTTTGAGTCGGCTAACTTAAAAATATACTGAATATTTTTCATGGTTAGGTACACATTATGAATTATGTAAGGGGCTGTTTCACCACTTACTAGTTACTGGTAAGTGCCGGATAGGCTATCCACAACTTATCTGATAGATAGAGTCTGAACTATCGTTGTGGATAGCCTATCCGGCACTTATCAGGAACTAGTAAAACAGGCCCTAAGTTGGCTATTAAGGCGAGGACTTATCTCAATTCCAAACGATAACCTTGCACACAACCAAAGACCAAGCGTGTACGCATCGCAATAAGATTCATTTTAGCTTAGCATAAAATTGTAGTTTCTAGGGGCGGATCTTCTCTATTTTTCATGTGTTTTTTAAATATCTTTCTAAATAAATATTAAGAAAAAAGATTATTCGTTTCAGACCTTTTTAAAATAGATTTTTTAAAAATTTATTAAAATAAAATGTAAGTTATTCTTGTTAATACTTATATTTCGATGACAAAGAGTTTTGTCGGAGGTGAGTTTGTAAATTAATTACAGCGAAAGTATTATTTTTTAATAAAATGTTTTTGATTTAAACCCTTTTAAATATTGTGCTCTATATCTCATATTTTTTTACATTTCGTTATTATATTGGAACTAGGTAAATCGGGTATCAAGAAATAACAAAATGGGGTTTCAGCCCGCCTTAAGAATTTTCTTTAGTTTGGGGATACGGTGTTAAACAAGAAATATCTCCCTACAGAGCGACGATGCCCGATCAGGCCAGCCTACATAGAAAATGTCGATAACGCGAGTCGCAACGCAGGTTTGTGGCCCTAGCACATGCAAAAAATCTCATAATTACAAATATCTCTAAATTCCCTATCGATACGGACGTATATTAAGAGATAATCCTGATGCATGCTCTTTGTCGAGTACCATCGATATCATAACATATTCAATTCAATATTGTACGCGGAACTACTTGAAAATGGAAAAAGCGTTTTAAAAAACGACATTAAATGTATCGTATCCATCAACGGATTATGATGTTGTATTATTTTATTTCAAAACGGACGTACAGTTTGATGCCTACTAAACTTTGGGAACCAAACCAATTTATGGTTTGGTTCCCAAAGTTTAGTAGGCAGACAAAGAATTTTCGAAGCTGAGGTTAGTTTAGTGAGATTAGCGGGCAGCGTACATAATAGGCAAAGTGACTGAATAAACTAAATCTATTTCAGTCCCTTTTGTGCCCTATTACAAAGGCACATTTTTGCACCGAAATTGACCAAAAACGGGATCACATCATGTTTTGATTAACGAAAATCCTATTAAGGTTTCATAAGCCGAATATGTGTTGACGACGGTGATGACACAACGGCAATTTTGCCTGGACCCGAATACTGAATACCAATCACAGATTACCATAATATGCGGATGACACGAGGTTTTTCACGATTTTTGGATAGCTAGACAAGCTACACAAGCTAGGGAAATCTAAAATTACTGTTTGGGAACAAAAATCAGTGCATTTTGACAAAAATTTGCGTTTAATGGCAAAATATGTTATTTCGATATGGCAAACATAATTTTATCATATTTTCTAGTATGAAAAAAGATGTTGGCCGATTCTCAAACCTATTTTCATGTTTTCATTAAAATCGTTCCAACTGTTTCGAACAACGGGACACGAGAATTTAATATACAAGATTGAAAACCTAATCACAAGAAATAGAGATACTGATCATCATCATTTTACAAAACCGCACAACACAAAAAAATTCCGTACCAGCGCATGTAGAAAATATTGATAAAACATCAAAGTATATAGCAATTAGCAGGTGAGCATCAAAGAAAAAGTTAATTCCAAGGTGTACCCGTATAACATAATATTTTCCACAGAAATTATTTATTGAATTTTTAAAGACACATTTTCCATTCGTAAATGTCTCGGAGGCTATAAATATTTGTATCTAGCTCCCAAAGGAATACACAGTTGGCGTCTCTCATATTTATTGAAAATTGAAATACTAGATTTTTACCGCGACTAATTATGCGCAAATTTAATTAATTTCCAGCAATAAAAACTATCCTATACAGTAGTATATCCTATAGCGGGATTCAGAGTATCACTACACACGTTAAAATCGTTTCATTGATTTAAGCGTGAAAGTCAGTCACACTTTCGCATTTATATTAGTATGGATTTAAGTCGAAGGACATTTTCTTTAATACTGTCTATAGTATTTTACCGTGGAGTGTCGGTTGAGGAGGGGATGCGACTCGGTGGAGGATCCATCGCCTTCCATTGTTCTTGAACAAAAGCCTTTTGTCATCTTTAAAAATACCAACATAGCGATTGTCAAGGTGGCAGCGTACACAAAGAATTCCGTCGCCTAAAATTATATAATGAATTAATGACATTCCAAATGATCAAGTGCTCATTTTGATAAAAAAGTGGCCAACGGAAAAATGAGAAACAGAAGTAAAGATAAATCTCGGAAATGAAACAATTATATGTTACAAAGTTGAGAATAAATTGTGACTATTGAGAAACTATGTAAAGATGAAGATAAAAATTTTCAACTTTTAGTTTGCGCATAGTAGGAAATCTGCATAAACGTTTCACGTTTAAGTCTTGAACCTTTTTACGTTTAAGTTTTTGCGTGAAAGAGTAACAAACATCCATACATCCATACATACATCCAAACTTTCGCCTTTATAATATTAGTAGGATAGTAGGATTGTTCTACATATACAATGTTATTCCAGTATTATTGAGATGCGAACAGAGCACATACATAATACATCTTTAGAATACATCGATCTATTCGTCTCTGTTACACTAGACTGAGTTTTGAAGATGAGTGTGTCTAAAGCACTTCTAACCGTAGCTCCTATGCCGTCACACATATTATAATTCAAATTAAATACACTTGGCATTCCTTCATAGAGTTGTTTTAAAATGTAAGCTAAATTGTGATATTGAAAGGCATGATTTCAAAATCACATTGAACTTTTTAATTGCTTATTGTTTTAAATTATGTAACACTAACAAAACTACGCATTATTATAAAACCTTAAAAATTCCTGAATCTATATTTTAACCTTTTAACGACAAGAGCGGTCAGTGTACGAATTTCTTTGTAGAGCTTTAACTTCAACGTGTTTAAGGCAGATTCAGCGGAAATTCAATTACATTCAGGGTACAGTGTGCATCGGAGAAACCTCCGATATAAATCATATTAGTCTGTTGACAACGTATACTCGGTCAACAGACTAATTGGCTTCATACGTACTAGACATAGATGGAAGACAAATATTAAGTGGATTCATGGATTGAGCGTTACATATCCAATAGCCGTGTAAACTGAGATATTGATCATAGCTTTGTAACCTACCGTCGATACATAATACATTAGATAGATGTTAGAATGTATAATATTTAAGACTGATAAGTGAAAACTATTAACTGTATGCTATTATACAGTATACACCAAACAGTTCGCTATCGTTATTCAGAGCAGAGACCCGAGCCAAGACTTTTCTTTTACTTTATTGCTTCTTTATAGAATCGCCGATCAAAATGTATGGAATTGACATAAGCCTTCGATAAAATAAAGTCGACAGGCGACTCATGTTATGGCGATTCTATAAAGAAGCTATAAAGAAAAAAATTTGGCTAAAGGGCCTGCATATCTGGTATCTTTCTTTACACAATGCAATAGGGACAAAGATTTCGAATAAACAATCTGGCACAACTTAAGTCAATAAAATTATTGTAATAATGAAAGTATTGAAGTTAATGTTTGTCCTAATTTTTTATAACTTTATTTATAATCAAAACCTTACCCTATTTTGGAAAACCTTCGATTGTGTGACTAAGATGACGATCAAATTCCCAAACGCCACGGACACATACCACGCCGCTATCGTGATTGTCTTCATGCTTTTCGGTGCCTGTGAATTTTTTTTCAACATTATTAATTATAAACAGGTATTAAGTCAGTTTTTCTAGTCGTGAGTAAAGTAATAATAATACTTTTCTTAAACTTTTTTTTGGCGCATGGTAATCATATTTTTTTTAACGACTGACTTATCAAACACGAACGATTAGAAAGACGTTGAATAAAGAATGAGACATCAGACAATAACTCACTTTAAAAAGAATAATAATATTGTTTAATCATGATTTAATAGGTAGGTATATAATTTGGGAAATTGGTGTCATCTTCCTTTCAACCTTTAAGAAGCTACCAGTTGGTAAAATTTCAAGAGTTCGAAATCAAACAGCTCAAATAAAATATATTTTTCTACTAAACTATGTACTAAAGTGATGCTACCTGCATAAAAGAGAATTCCAGTCCCGATATAGCGAACATGATTTCGGCGATCGATATAAGGATATACTGCGGTATGATCCACACAAGATGGAGTTCATTCGGTGGGTTCGGAGCGTGGAGTACCGCTGCATCCAAAACCCCTGACCTTTCCCGAAGACACAGGATATACACTCCACCACAACGAAGATGACCTTCCCCAGACCAGCTCCCAGTGGTACTCTCGGCTCGCCATTTGAACCTACAAGCGTACAGTTTAAAAGCTATTTTATATCTCAACTAGAGGACGCTCGCTACTCCGTTGCGCCAAAATTCGTTTATCGCGCCGTTCGCGCGGAAACCGTACATTCTGGGATAAAAATTATTATATATGTCCTTTCCCGGGACTCAAGTATTTCCATATCAAATTTCAGCAAAATCGGTTTAGTGATTTCGGTGTGAAAATGTAACAGACGACAGACAGACAGACAGATAGACAGACAGACAGACAGACAGACAGACCGACAGACAGACACACTTTCGCATTGATAAAATTAGAATGGATAATATCGAGTGCGAAAGGAAAATTGGATTTTTTTCTGAGAACATAGGAGTTGTAGGTGAACTGGATTATTTCTTTCCTAGTAAAAGTCTTTTACGAATTGACAGTTTCATTCTCTCCACGTTGAATCGAGATGGATTACCATGATTGTTACTATGATTGGGAGTGTCTGTAACATGAACAATTGCCGTCCATCATAGGTACGCATTAATATTATTTGGCAACTAGACGTTCCGCGCGGCTTCGCCCGGCCGCGTAAATTAGGATTTTCACAGACAAATTAGCCCATAAAAAATAGACTATGATATTAATTTCACGTAGCTCCTTTTTATCTGTGGCAAATAACATAAAAATTGCTCCAATAGTTGGTAAGATTTCAAATAATTTTCCCCGTTTTTTTTCATATTTTCCCTTGTTTCTTCGCTTCTATTAGTCTTAGCGTGATATTAGATAGCCTATAGCTTTCCTCGACAAATGAGCAATCTAACACTTAAAAATATTTTTTAAATCGGACCAGTAGTTTCTGAGATTAGCGCGTTCAAACAAACAAACAAACTCTTCAGCTTTATAACATAAAAAGTATAGAAGTAAAGATATAATAGATTATAGACTGAAATCCCCCTCTTCACGTTCGTAACCTATTGATTATTCCATTATGTGCCAACGTGGAGATGCCACATAAGACAAGCAAGAGGCAATATTCATTTATTTAATACCAACTACAAAGTAAAGCTATAATATTAATTACATAGTAATTTACATGATGGATATTAATATAGCCTTTGAAATAATAAATGTATTTTACTTCAACTAGCTCGAACTATGCTCGACAAAGTTGCACTTAAGGGCCTTCCCCGACGGAGATTCCGTAATTTACCGTATTTAGAGCCTTATAAACTCATAATTTGAAAGCTACAAAGTTATAATAAAAATACAGCAATAATCTTCAGTATATCAACATTCCTTTCCCCGTTTTAAATTTTCTATTTTTGTTTATTATACTCATGATATTAGCTTTAAAAGTAATACCAATTTATTAAAATTGAAGCATACTTTCAACATCTCCCTAGTATTTACAAATTACGTTTATTTGAAACACACGACAATAGATAGACAATTTCATTAACTACATATTACCAGTTTTAAATTATTTTTAGATCAATTTTGAACTAAGATAAGTAAAAAAATTGGATTTTTGTGCGATCTCGGCAACGCGTCAAATGTATGGTCAAGGTTGTTAGCTCGGGGGATGGCCTTAAACTGTATTGCGCTATTGCATGTTATAAAGTTATATTTGAAACCTGTGAAACTATTTCATAACTCCATCAGTCTGTATCACTCGTATGTAAAAACAGACAATGTACTACGCGCGTAAGCTTAGTGGAAAAGCTGTGCAGGAAGTCAGGAACTATAGGTGTGTAGGCAAATTTTGAGTAAATTATTATACTATCAAAAATTAAGCATTGGTCGATACCAATTTGCCAACCATTGCTTTGACCGCCAGCGATAGACCAATCATTAATCTATGTATACTGTAATCAAAATAACGGGGCACAGATTTTCAAATAAAGTATTATTAACATTTTTAGGGTTCCGTACCCAAAGGGTAAAAACGGATTTTGGAACGAAGTTCCTTATCGCGCGTTGCGAGCTAGACGGAAATGGTTGTAACGACACGACACAAAAGTGTCTCTCTTTTTTTTGTTTTTCTTTGGGTTTTTTTTTTTTGAGTGTATACAGGTTTTTTTGTACATAAGAAATAACTTCGTTCCATCCGGGTGTCCCTTTACACCTCTCAAGTTTTTTTATAATATTATGAAGTTTGTGCCTCTATTCGCCGTCTGGACTTTACAAGTTTCGGATTGGCATTAATACCAGTTTGCAGCACCTTCGAGTATGTTTTCTATAGCAATATAATCCCGAATTTACCGAAACTCTCACAAGTATTCATAAGTAAAGTAAAACCATTTGGCTAACATTGTGCGAAATCTTGTTCTTTCTAAAATGACATGTCACAACGTATGAAAAACTACGAAACCGTAAAAACTCCAATAACCTATCTATTGGAGAATGATATTATATAATTTATACAGGAAGCAGGCAAAAGGTACATAAATACTTGGTGCAGGCCACGTTATTATAAATACACTGTAGGATTGGTAATTGGTAGTTCCAGTTTAGCAGAGAGATCTCAAAGTTTTGCGCCTTCTCTTTGATTAAAATACAGAATATTAATAAAGAAATATGTCCTTATAAAATGAAAGAAGGCAGAATATGATGTTGAGGATTTTCCGTAACGAAGACTTATATCGAGACGAGAGTAGTTCCAATCTCTATGAAAATGATTATTTTAATGTACGAGGTTTCGCTGCAAGATTCCACTTCACCCTTACTGCTATTATTTTGATATTACAGCTAGAAAACATCACATTTTAAGATAGTAATAATGATGGAGAATTGATATTGCATACGATAGTTTTAACTTTTACTCTATTGCACCAGAAGGAGTGTATTTTTAAGTATTGCATAGCTTTTATCGCGGGCTTTGATCGCGGCGACCGAATCAAGAAATTCCGTAACGAAAAATATCTAACACCCCCCCACTCCGTTCGGCACAGCGCGGAGGTGCGGCGTTGCCGTCCATCGTTTAAGGCGACGCCTTGATAATTTGGCTGTAGCGATATCGATTTTGCTCAGCAATTACTAAAGCTAAGAAATTAAAGTTCATTGTTAGTATTCATCATGTCTTTGTCTTTGAATTACCCATAGCTTAACACGATTGGTCAACTTTTATAACACAGAATAATCAATCAAAAAGACAGGTCTGTAAAAAAAAGGGATTCTAATTTTGCTAACAGAGGAGAGTGATTTAAGCTTCCAAAATTTGTACATAGATTGGTTCAAGCATACACTTTAATTTGCACATAGCTTATATGAAACATATTTATGGTTTTTAAATTACGCGACAAAAATCATTTTGTCGCTTACGCCCTTTCCATTTCTTGCTGTTCCATTTCTTGTTTTCTATGAGAGGCCGGGCCGGCGTCACCTTAACGTGCGCCTAGACGTATGCGAATTATAATTGCATAAGTTGATAAAAAATGGTAATAGCTTTACCGCGGCAATTCCCGCCACACGTATTTTTAGTGTATGCATGCTTATTTCTTTATCACTTGTTGTCAACAGATGTTCGTCTGAATAGGGAATATTACGCAAAGGTTGAAGCAGAGGGCGCTACTAGCACATACAGTAAACAATCTGATATGTTTCACATGTCATATCAGAATATTGACAAAAACGCTGTCAAACGTCGAAAAAAACTTTCCATTTGCTGTCTGTACTGCTGTCAAGTGTGAAAACATTGCAGTAATATTATATCCTACCATAGAGGAAGTATATTTTCCTTAGTCTATGATCCTACTGAGTTAGAGGTAGGTATAGGTCTACCAGAATCTGATGGCAATTTTTGACAGCAGATTTTCAAAAAATATCCTTGATCATTGGATAAATTTTTATATTTGCATGTCTAACACATATAATCAGCCGCTATAAGAAAAAAAAAGGATTAAAATGTTTTATTCCAATTACCCCGGTATTGCTAGAGTCAATTTATTTTCTCACTTTTTGCCATCAGATTCTGGTAGACCTATACTTTATGGCATTCATCTTTGTTGCTGCTTGTGACTTGTTAGAGTAACACTGGGTATAATATAACATCGTCATGATTATTCTAGGTTTTATTTAGCTCAGTATCATAATTATTATCATACAGTCGAGTCGCTGAAAACAGACTGTTTTTCTACTTCAAGTTCTATGTAAATTACGATAAAGTTTTAACTCACTTTTGGGCTCACCTATAAAACATTATACTGTATACCTAATATTATTAATTTACGATCGTGTGAGTGGATGAAATAGAAAACTGAATAAAATATCTAATGCTAATAAAAAGTCTTCAGTCAAGAATTCAAGACAATTACTTTTTCACTTCGTTCCGAACGACCGGCGAAGTATTGGTTTCTTAAAAATCGTTGCTTCATTGCAGTAGAAATTGCAATTTCCTTTGGATTACGAGATTAAGATAAAAGAATGCGCAGATTAAATCGTACTGTGGAAAAGGAAATGCGACAGAGCAGTTGTTCCCAAAGTATTCCAGGTCTATAAGACTCAACGGGTTCTACGTTGGGCGTGAAAAATATTGAGTTCAAAATCGTAACTAAAAACTTTAAATTAATTTGGTTTCTATTAAATAACTAAAATGTTGCCTTGACTTCTACAGGCAGATATTATTTTAAGAAGCTTAGCGACTGTTACTTAAAAAAAAGGTCCTTAGAGAGAAATAGTAATTAGTAAATCGTGCTTTCATAGTAAAAACAGCAGATGGTTCACCGAATCCAGTTTGAAAGTGGTCTATGAAACAAAGAGTTTGGGAACCTTTGCAATAGAGGCATATTATATTACCTACATCTCCCGTCATTCGATTCTCTCAGATAATCTGATACAGAATTGAAGACACATTATTTATTCATTCATTAAAATGATGCTGAAAGTCTAGCTGGAACACATGAAAATGAGCAAAGATTTATGCTGCATGTAGAAATTTAAAATAAAATGCATGTAGAAATAATTATTATATCTCAAAGGAAAATGAACCTTATGATAAATTAAACTTTATTCTTGGATTCAGAGTAAACGGGACTGCGATTATTTCTGTACACTCTGTGAAAAGTGATACAAGATAAACACAGTTTTGAACGGCAACATAAATTGCTGGTCTTCTAATAAGTATGTCTTTATTTATTAGTGAGGGGTTTTTTTTTTACTAGTGACTGTCGGTGTTGATTATCCGACAACCTTATGTCTTATATCACCGGAAAAAGACTTGCATCTTTTTTTTTTCCTCCGGTGCACGTCGATGTTGTCTGTGTTCTGGCTTCGCTACTTATTGCTGAAGTGAGGGGTTAAGGTTAAACTTTTCTATGAGTTGGTGCTGATTGAGAAGCAACACTTCACGTTATACATACTATAATGTTTCGTAACGCCGAAAGCGTAGCTCCGTTGTCGTGTAGTGTGGCTTTAGCTTATTCAAAAATATTTGGCCGCCACTGCAGTGTAGTTACGTCAATAACTTAATAAGTGCAGTCTTACTTTTAAGCTGTCTACACACGAAAGCCGCTGGCCCGGCGGCGTGGCGGCGAGAACCCGCCGGGCAAAGCCTTCGAACTTATTTTGAAACAAGCTGGCTTACTGCCGGCGGGTTCGTGTCGCCGGGCCAGCGGCTTTGGTGTGTAGACAGCTATAATATAGCCTGTGACTGTGTTTTTTATTCACAAAAACAATATGGAATGGGAAGACGAAAAAGTGACAAAAGTAATAGAACTCGATCGTTCAAAACAATAATTATGGGACCCTGTCATGCCGCCGGGCAAGTTATTCCGAATCGCAACATTCAGAAGCCGCCGGGTTTACCCGCCGGCACTAACCCGCCGGGTCCATGCCCCCGCGTCGGGCCGGGCGGCTTTAGGCTGCGTTTCCACCAGAGATGTATTGCGAGGAATGTGTTTTTAAGATCCAATAGAATCGCTGCGCTGAGCGAGGTCACGTCAATGAAGCGATTCTATTGGTTCTCAAAAACACATCCCTCGCAACACATCTCTGATGGAAACGCAGCCTTAGTGTGTAGACAGCTTTAAGATAATTAGCACTAAAAACTCACTTCCCAGGCTGCATGCACATGAAGGCAGATTCGCTGACGTCATCCGGCGAATCAAACACATAGTACACATCACTTATCCTTTTGTCAGATTCCACTGAGATAGAGACGTTCCTGTTGGGTCCAGTTCTGCCAACGTACACCACCCTATGCGAAGAAAAAACACAACCATGGTAAAAGAGTACAAGTGGTAGAAGCAGGGCCGTATTTATATTTTTTATGAGTATAGGCCAATTAAATTTTGCCGCCCCTATGTACGAATTCTGCCGCCATCCTAGGACGCTGCCGCCCCACCTAGGACGCCATAGGACGCTGTCGACCAAAGGCCATGGCCTATACTTAAAAGAATGCACCTGTCCCTAACTTGACTACATATTAAACCTAGATCTCAAAATCTGTAAAGTCTAGAAAACTGATTTTTTTACACAAGTAACTTCAGTTCATGAAGATAAAATGCTCAAGACGTAAACACGATTACTGAAAAAATGGTCGATAGTTTTTTTTTTTACAAAAAACCTTGTTTTAGACCACTGACCTCCATTATACAAGTACGCTGGACTAATGAATAAATAATAATGATACCCTTTGAAATGACAGCTATTTTTTGTGCCTAGTTGAAGCGGAATCAGCTCCCCCAATGTGAGTGATAGGAACAAAATTTTGGAAATTTTGCCATATTGGCGCTGATAGCAGTAGTGGGAGTATTTGGAACTAATAATAGTGATGACAACCAATAACGATTCTTGCGGCCATTTGCAAGTTACGTAAAATTTAGTTCTCTTCCCTCTCACCGGGGGCGCTGATTCCGCTTCAAATAGGCACAAAAAAGTGGGTATCATAGGTCCAGCATACTTGTATAATGGAGGTCAGTGTTTTAAACACATTTTTGCTTGGATCTTCGAAGTTTGCTGTCTTTTCTTTAATATTTTTCAATATCTGAAAAGGCATTGATAAAACCTAAATTTGCTCAAAATACTTTTTTCATAATCATTAATAAATAGTTCGTCTTTTATTCATAGTAAAACTAACTTGGCGATGATTCCGCATCGTCCTTTTTCACCTAGCATATGAAAGACGGGCGTGAGTGTGAAGAGAGAAGGACGATGTTTGATTTTTTAGGTTAGTCGCTTTACTTTATATTGATATATTACTCGATCCTATCGTCTTCTAGCAATCGGATCTCAACGCAAATCTCACAAAAGCTTATAGTAGTTTGTTAGTTGTGAAAATACTGAGACAAGCTGTTTTCAGCAAAATGCAAAATAGAAAAGCTTACTTTAATTTAGGCTTTCCAGTCAAAGACTTCGACAGGGTATTCGGATCCACATAATATAAAGACAGCTCATCATCAGAGTTTTGACCAACAATTATTGGCATAAACTGAAAATTATACATGAGTTTGAAATACGAAAATAGATCTACAGCTAGAAAGTAAATAAATTTCACGGATCAGCGCAGTTTTATCTTTAGGCTTTGATTACGTCCACTACAGATAGTGAAAAATCAACGAAATAAAAAATCGGCCAAATGCGAGTCGGACTCGCGCACGAAGGGTTCCGTACCGTTGTAGAGCAAAAGTAGGCAAAAAATGTGTTTTTTTTGTATGGAAGCCCCCCTTTATTATTAATTATTATTAAAGTACAAATATAATTAAAGATTTTGTGAACATTTCAAGTGCCTACAGTTGCCATTATGGAATACAGGCAAAAAAGGCTAAAAAACACTTTTGTTGTATGGGAGAACTCTTAAATATTAACTTTATTTTGATTTTAGAATCTGTTATTATTGCGGCAACAGAAATACACAATCGGTTAAAATTTCAGAAGTCTAGCTATAGTAGTTCTTGAGATAGAGCCTGGAGACAGACAGTCAGACAGACAGACGGACAGACATCGAAGTCTCAGTAATAGGGTCCCGTTTTTACCCTTTGGGTACGGAACCCAAAAAACTATCAAACAAAAATTGGAAGTCCATAGATATTGAAACTAATGAATATCGACGTGATTGATAAACCTTTGAAATCTCTACAGCTCTTTCAAAACCAATAAAAGCGTAGATATGTGTTAAATGTGGGAGAGCTATGAACGAATGGGTCGGCTTGACCCGATTAAAACACTAGACTCACGGAAAATCGGCTTAAAATCGGGTTTCTTTGGTAACTTGTTGAATATATCTGGGGGTAAGGATTTGAAGGTACACTATAAGGAACACATCTTGTAACCGTTACTAGTTGATTCGTTTATCGTGAAGTGACCGTCGTTTTTTCCCAGGACTCAAAGGTGACAGCTGTCTTCATCTCCGAAAAAACGACGGTCACTTCGATAAACAAATCACACAATTTCACATTTATAATATTACTAGCTGTTATCAGTGACTTCGTCTGCGTCAGTATATATATAACTAGCTGTTGCCTGCGACTGCGTCCGCGTTACCATAGTATAATAACAAATATGGATCCCCTTTTTGGGGTTCATTATACAAAGGGTAAAAACGGGACCCTATTGCAATGGCTTTGCTGTTTGTCTGTCTCCAGGCTGTATCTCAAAAACTTCGCTAGCTAAATACATAGTTGATATTTTTACAAATTATGTATAATTTCTGTTGCCTCTCTATCAACAAATACTAAAAACAAAATTAAGCAAAAAATAGAACAAAACAAAATTAATTAAACCTATTTAAGGGGGGGCTCTCATACAACAAACGGTACTTTGGCATTTTTGCTCGATATAAATATTGGTAACAGGTAGGCACTTGACAATATGACCACAAAATACTCAATTATTTGTTCGTCTTAATTTATTCATTCCATTAGGTACTGATAGGTTCAAAGTAATACATTTACATCCTCCATCATCCCTTATTCATCCCCATGGGGGTTGAATTTATCAAAATGCTATTTAAGAGAACGTCTTCATCATAGAAGCTCAAATCTTTAATAATTTCAGTTCAATCAATCGAAAGTCTAAGAAAATTTATAAAAACTTTCATCCCCTATTTCATCCCCTTTCCAGAAACTCTTAAACACGTATCCATTCATTTTTAATCAGCGGGCCTAAAATGGTCACATAGCAATTCCTCTCAATCAATTCACAAAATGAATTACAGTCAAAACTGTCAAAGTCACGAATGTCAAATTAGTACGAATTTAGACCAATTGAATTGGTCAAACTCACGAATGTCAAATTAGTACGAATTTAGAACAATTGAATTGGTCTAAATTTGACATTTGTGAGTTTGACAGTTTTGACAATTCATTTTGTGAATTGATTGAGAGGAATTGCTATGCGACCATTTTAGCCCCGCTGTAGCCCAAAAATAAAGTTTCATATTTCTATCTCAAGAAATGACGGACTTTAATTTTTTTATGAAATTGCAAACGAGCTAACGGGTCACCTGATGGAAAGCAACTTATACCGTCGCCCATGAACACTCGCAACATCAGAAAAGCTGCAGGTGCATTGCCGGCCTTTTAAGAGGGAATACACTCTTCTTGAAGGTTTGCAGGTCGTATAGGTCCAGAAATACTGCTGGTGACAGTTCGTTCCAGAGTTTTACAGTGCGCGGCAGAAAGTTACGCGAAAAACGCACGGTGGAAGACTGCTACTCATCAAGGTGATAAGGATGGTATATTTTTCGCGTGGGACGATGGCGAAAAGTTGCAGGTGGTTATGATTCCGAACAATTCCTCAGAGCACTAACCGTGACACAACCGATAGAGGATGCAGAGTGAAGCTACATCTCGGCGTAATTCCAAGGGGTCCAAGCTGTTTGAAACACTAAAAACACTTTTCGTTCAAACTTTCAACCCCTATTTCACCCCCTTCGGGGTAAAATTTCCTATACTCTGACCGCTTAAAGCGCGACTCGCGGAGCATATCCATAGCATACATTTTGTATGCTACGAGAGTCGCGCTACTAACCCAAAATTGACGATTTTATAATTTATTTTTATACTTAAAAATAAGCATTAAATTGTATCATTTTCTAAACATAGATTATTATTATTATTATTATCAGCCACAGTGTCCCTCTGCTGGGCAAAGGCCTCCCGTCTTTCTTTCCAAAGTTCACGAAATATAATGTAACATAGATATTACATCATATTTCCAAGAATTTGATCTGAGCGAAAACACGATCTTAAAATTTTCTCGATAGAAAAAAATCACAAAGATGCTAGATGCATCTTTGTGATTGTTTTCACGAATTTTTCATATATTGCCGTAACCGTGCATTAAACTAAGTTAATATTTTAACACATTGTATAAAATTCTATCACTGAGATACTGACCTAGCGGATTTTTTAAATGTTGTATATTTATCGAGTTATTAAGAAAAAACTAACTTGGCGATGATTCCGCGTCGTCCTTTTTCACCTGGCATATGAAAGACGGGCGTGAGTGTGAAGAGAGAAGGACGATGTTTGATTTTTTGGGTTAGTCGCCCTCTAAAGCGGTCAGAGTATAAATTCCTTCCTTAGTGGGTGTCTACTTAATAAAACAACCCTACTCACCAAATTTCGTGGCTGTAACTTTAACAGTTTTTGCTCAGCGATGATGAATCAGTCAGTCAGTCAGGACATGTTATTTTATAAGTATAGATAACAAACATCTAGATAATTTTCTCCATATTTACACCATTTTTCACTAATTCTTCCACCGATTCGTCGCAGTGTGATATCACAATAAATAGCCATAAGCAGCTTCTTTATTAAATGGACTACGCAATGCAAAAATAATTATCAATTCTAAAAAGTAGTTCCTGAGATTAGCGCGTTAAAACAAATAAACTGTACAGTTTGAAAATAAACTCATTGCCAAGCATTAATTTCCTTGACTGTACAATGTGCGTAATAATAATAAAACCTACTGCAAAACGTGCACTACCCCGACTGTAAAATATGCAATATTTTAATAAAAACTCGCTGCCAAACACTAATTTCCTCGACTGTGCGATTTTCAAAATTATGAAAAATCTCACTGGTAAATATTCATTTAACTTCACCGACTCTACAATACACAAAATAATAATAAAACCCACTGCCAAATATGTATTTCCCTAAATAATGTGCGTAATTTTAATAAAACCTTCCGCCAAACATTAATTTTCCTGTCTGAACAATGCACAAACTTTGAAGAGAAAACCCCACTGCCAATGTCAATAAAATCGACTGCCAAACATTAATTTTCCCGACTTTACAATTTGAATAAAACTCGCTGCAAAACATTCATTTCACCAACTGTTCAATGTGTGATAATTTAATAAAACTGCAAGGCATTTATTTTCCGGGTGTATAATATGTGAAATATAACCCACTGCAATGCATTTATTGCTCCTGACTGTACAATGTATGAAATTTTAATAAAACCTACTGCCAAACATTCATTTCCCCGACTGTATAAGGTGCAACATTCTCAAAACGAATTGCAAAACATTAATTTACCTGACTGTCCAATGTGCAAAACATTGGCAATAACCACCACTGTTAAACATTACTTTTCCCGACTTTACATTGGTGCATTATTTGAATCCAACCTCCTGCCAAACATTCATTTCCCCGACTATACAATGCAGAAAATTTAAAGAAAAACGCCACTACCAAATATTTTTTTCCCCGACTGCATAATATACAAAATGTTAATAAAACCCACTGCGAAACATTTGTTTTCCCGACTTTACTATGTGTATTATATTTTGAGTTTCCCATCATTAATTTCCAAATAATTGATATGATAATTGATAACCTATATTATTGTAAACTTTCATCAAAATCCATTCGGTAGTTTTCACGTGAAAAAGTAACAAATATCCACACTTATAAATTATAGAAGCACGGCTGTTAATCAGGGCGAGAGAAGTGAGACCTAGTATATCCCACAACCTGTAGATTTTGTGGTACACTTTAGGGAAATACTATCAGGCCTATTGATTTGTGCTTTAACATAGTAATTTTTAATTTATATGTAGATGTGTTATCACTTATCATCAGTCAGTCAAGGTTTTTTATATGTAGATGTGTCATCATCAGTCAGTCAAGGTGTGACGACGCGAGCCCTCACAAAGCTCGGCTTTTAGCTAGTAGTGTAACATCATTTTAGGTACTGAAATGGTACGGAACCTGTCGTGTGTTAAGCAGCTGACTCGCACTTGGAAGGTTTTTGAAAAGCCCGGCAACGCACTTAAAACTTTTTAAATGGTTCGGGTGTCCGTGGATGAGTTCTCGCTTTCCATCAGGCGATCCGCATGCTCATTTATTTCACGAAGAAAAAAAAAACAAGTTATCTATTTACATAAAAAACCGGCCAAGTGCGTGTTGGGCCACGCGCAATATAGGGTTCCGTAGTACCGCTAGTTTTTTAATAATTTTTGTAAGGTCAATTAATGTACCATCGAGGAAATTGATTCCTAGGCAGTTGACAGACCACGTCATGTGGTCGGATCATGTCGATTCAATGTTAATTGTGATCTGTCGGCTTGGTTTGACGTAACGCGACCAAACTACGTAGGTCCCCCATCTGCCTAGCAATCAACTTCTCTGATAGTGCATTTATAACGTGTTTTACACTACTAACAACATCATCTCAGTTACGTTCAAAAGAATTTGAATGTAAAGTTCCTTTATACTTCGCCGAATACCTTTTTTTAGTTGATGGACTATTACTCAATAACCTATGAAGTCTTCTTAGCCGTGATAGTTTTCATTTTAAATTCAGCATATTTCCTACTCCTGTGAATTTTTTCACATTTCCAGAAGCAACCGTTTAGCTGATAGAAGGGGGGGACACTGGACTCTAACGATTTTTTCCACTCTAAAACTTCATATTTCACAAATGGACCCATAAATCGGAAAATGATCTACGAATACTCGTAATATTTTTAAAAAATCTATCCAACTACACCCCACACGGTGGGGTGGACGAGAAAAAAAATACACCTCTGCTTGATAATAGGGGAGGTAAGTACCATAAAAAAATATTTTAATAAGATTTTCGGATATAGAGAGCCCCCTTGCAGAATATTTTGGAAGCGCTGGCAATTGACATAATTGATGGCTACATTTTGTCACCTGATATCAACTTCCACAAACTTTTGATATTATAATATAGCTATAGATACTATGATACCTATGCATATATTTCAGCTTCTTACTATTTTACTTCCATTCAAGTTGATAAAGTTTTCGTAATTTTACTTAAGTACTCTCTTAACAAATTCGTTGCTTAACTTTATCAACTTGAACACAAGTAAAATAGTTAGAAAGTATAAATGTCAAAGAGATGTTTTAATGAAACATACATAAATTAAAACAAATTTCAGTTTACAGTTTATATTCATAAGTATTTAAGCCGTACCATGCTTACTTACATATTAAATGAACATAGAATGTTGACAATTATTGTATGGAATTTTAGAAAACACCGAAATCCTAATGATATATTAGACTATATCTTCGAGAAATTTGTACACTTCACTCAACTCAACGTGGATCAGCGGATTAATTTCACAAATACCATTACAAAAGTCAAAACCCGTTTTTAGAAACAAAACAACAAACAAGCACAAACGTTAGGCGTCCATTACACGGTAGGTTTTGCTGTCAGTTTTACCCATAAAGTTAATATAGGTACCTAGCGGAGTAGAGCAACAATCTCGAGCTGTCAAACGAAACCGAAATTGATTTACGTCTGTGTGTAAAAATATGTGTACGTATACACTTACACAAGCGTTTTTCTATGAGATTAAATTGTCAACGTGCCGATAAGTGCCGACTGGACGTCAAACCGATGAAAAAAATTGGTTCTGCTGTCATGTATCACACGTCTCTTTTTACCACGCAGTGTAACTGATAGTGACATCTCGCTTGCTCAGGTCTTTGTTTCTTCCTGTCATTTGTGTCAAATCAAATGTAGTTTGAAATAACGAGCTAAGGAGTTTTTATATGGAATATTAAAATTCAGAAGCAAATCACGCCCCTAATAACTTTTCATCCCTTTTTTATCCTTTTAAAGGTCATATTTTAACAAACTATGAATTACATCTTCCATAAAATACATCAAATAATATTTATGCAAATTTTTGAGCAGATCGGACTAAGGAATCGATTATTTCCATACTAAATTTAACCCCCCTTTTCATGCCTTCAGGAGAGGAATTTTGAAAATTCCTTCTTATTGCACGCCTATGTCATACGGAAAACACTCCCTCCAAATTTCAAGTCTCTACGATCAGTGCAACATTGAATATATTATAGCAGCAAATCACGCCTGTAATAACTTTTCATCCCCGCTTTATCCCTTTAAAAGACACATTTTAACAAACTATGAATTACATCTTCCATAAACAACATGAAATAATATTTATGCAAATTTTTGAGCAGATCGGGCTAAAGGATCGTGTTATCCCATACTAACTTTAACCCCCTTTTCACCCTCTTGGGAGAAGAATTTCGAAAAATCCCTTCTTATCGCACGCTTACGTCATATGGAGAACACTCCCCCCAAATTTCAAGTCTCTACGATCAGTGGTTTAGGCTGTAGCGTGATTCCATTTTCATGTCATTCAGGACAAAGCCTTTTATATAATGAATATAGGTCGCAACTCGTTACGTAAACGTAAATAAAAAGTAAGTGAGTAGCCTATGTCCTTTTCCGGGACTCCAAGTATCTTCATAACAAACTTCAACAAAATCGGTTCAGCGGTTTGAGCGTGAAGAGGTAACAGACATACAGACAGACACACAGACAGTCAGTCAGACAAACACACTTTCACATTTATAATATTAGTATGGATTTGCAAGGATTAATTATTATCTAACTTTCAGAAATATAAACAACAGATTCTTTTAGTAACTATATGTACTGTAAAGGTTCTTAATTCTTACCATTCCCGGCGCAGTTTTCAGATGTGTGGTGACCACCCGTCTTATCATCACACGTCCATCACAGTCGGAGGAACAGCTTACTGCCATAGCATACTCTCGATTAGGCAGCGGTGTCATGAGGAAGGTGGAGGAAGGCTTGATGGAAGCTATCCCTCCTCCACACACGGCCAGCTCAACCGCACAAGGTAAGGTGTTAAATATGACTAAGCCAGTCTCCTCACTCCTCGGTGTTTGTAATGTTGAACGCTGAAAAAGATCTGACTCGGTTATTACAACTTTTTAGTTTTTTGCAACTTTTTACGTTTAGTCAGGGTTCTCTAGAACAATTTTTTTTGATTACTATCAAGCTAATTTTTCGTGAGTAGCTTCATTTTGATAAGCCGAACAACAATTTCCTTTGGAAAATTCTCGAAAGTGGTAGCTAACAGAGATAGAAAGGATTTAATATTTTGATTTGCTAGTCCTAAAATATGGATTATTCTATTTGTAGAACAATGTTACTCTTAAATTATATAACTATTAACCTATCAATATACAAAAAATCAGCTCGTTAGGGTTCCGTTTTAGGATTCCGTAGTCAACCAAGTTTTGTTGATTACAGAAACCTAATGCGGTATAGACTATGTCTAGTAGAATTTTCGAGTCTATAGCTTGATGATTGATGCTTATAAGTAGTTAAATAGAGTTTAACATAGTTTTTAATTTCTTTTCCTTACGTAAATGAGTGGATTTCAACAACTTGCATTTTTTATATAATTTTGGTGGAAATTTTTGTTTCCACCAAAATTAGAGATTCGATGTTTACGGGAAACTGGTACGACAACCACCACCTAGACGAGTTAGCTTGTGACAGAATGAAGTGAATGGCGTATTTTTTATGCTTCAAGAATCAATGCTATTTTGTAAAAATAATGTTTTACACACCCTCTTACCCACCAAAATTTACCCACCAAAATTGGAATTTGCGAGAAAAATAATCTTAAAAAAAAAACTACGTGCACTAAAGTTATAACACATTAACTTAACTATAAACAAACCAAAACTCTACCGATATTAAAAATAACGACATGATATTATTGCCACAAGTAGGATAATTTAAGTACACCAAAATTGCATAAAATCGGGGGTTTTGTGATAAAACGGTTTTCTTTCATTTCTGGCTGGAAACTGGTACGACCCAGCCCACAGACACCTCCTAAACGGGTTAGCGTGTGGCTGAATGAAGTAAATGGCGTATTTTTTATGCTTAAGGGATCAATGGTATTTTGTAGAAACAACGTTTCGTAAATGACACCAAAATTGGTAAAATCTCCGCGACAGACCTAAACTGTGTCATAAAAACTCAACTACAGAACTTATTACAATAAAATTCATTTATTATCAAGAGTGAACTATATTAAACGACTACATAAAGATAAAAATCCAATCCAGTATCAAGTTTTTTGTAAATCGGTCTAGATATTGAGTAAAATAGGTCGACGACAAGCCACCAAAATTGGAAATCACCTATTTATGTTTATTATCTTGGAAAATAATTATTATTTTTAAAAAATAACGACGGGTTCAAATTATAAGCATTATGTTTTACTTTTAAAATCAAAAATAAAAACTTTATCTGCAAAAAAATAGGATAGTTTTCAGCCTTGCCGCGCAAAAAAGCGGTTTGGGAAATCCAGTCAAATACGCGTGAAGCGTACCTATGTTAATCTAAGACGGATAGTCTTCCATAAAATTTACAACCAAAATATCAAGGTCCGAACTATGGAAGTGTTTTTGCTGCCTTTATTGCTTACACACGGTAAGCAATAAAGGCAGCAAATACACCCACGGTCAGCGAACATATTGCACATATAAAAGTGTTGACGTCACGGGGGTCATTAATATGGCACAGGTCAAATAAACAGCCGCCCAAAACTGCCGCGTGATATACATAATTGGTCGAATCAGCTGTAGCGGATGCAAAATATTATAAACTAGATGACGCCCGCAAATCCGAAGCGCCTAAAATCGTTTTCGTGCGCCCCCCCCTCTCCTGAAAATGTTGCTTATAACAAAGTGGTGTCGCGTAGTTGGTATTGAGTTTTAATTCTCCTTTTTTAGGAACAAACTAAGGTATTAATTAAAAGTGAATATCATAACGAAATTATTCTTACCTAAACTAAACATACAGATTTAGAGTGTCGTTTGATTATTATGCGGGGGGCTTTGCCCTCGGACACTACTAGGGGGGGGGGGGGGGGGGGGGGGCTGCGCCCCCCCCAAACATCCCCCCCCTGCCCCTCCTGGAAAAGTAGCTTTTATCAAAATGGTGCTGCGTCGTTAGTGTTGAGTTTTAATCCTCCTCTTTAGGAACAAACTAAGTTAATAATTAAAACTGAATTTATTCTAACCTAAACTTAACATACACTTTTTCGTCGTTTGATTAGTATACTGTATTACTATACTTCCTGTATATCTACCGTCCACTGCTGGTTATAAGCTTTTCGTGACTATCCATACTAATATTATAAATGCGAAAGTGTGTTTGTTTGTTTGTCCTTCCTTCACGGCCTAACGAAGCAACAAATCGACTTGATTTTTGGCATATACTTAGTTGAAAGGATGGAGAGTAACATAGTCTACTTTTGGTCTTGGAAAAACATCGTGTTTCTAAAGGAGGTTTACAAGAATATTCGTATTTTACGCGATTTTTGAATTCCACGCGAGCGAAGCCGCGGGCAAAAGCTAGTTTTAAAATATAGAAAAATAAAGCTTCATATTTTCCTAACTAACCTTTGCAGATATTTTATGTTGCACTCAACTAAATAATTTAGTCCTTGTTGTCTAAAATCTTGTTATAATTTAATTAAATAAGCAATTTTCTGAATATATTTTCTTTTTCATAACTTTAAAATGGCTGCAGTTCTGAACCCTCCGCTAAAATAAAAAACGCTCTTATTTTTTTTTTTATTAGTCTTATCTAATCTAAAAAACCTACTAGGTCTCCATGACGCTCGAGTAACTACACAAATAGCACTCTGGGCTCCCCTACTATAAGCAACTCCTAAATTTTTGGTTGCTTGGGGTCAGTTCACATTGCAACTTAACGCGATGCATTTAAATGAGCATTTCAAATCTGAAATTTAACGCAAAAAGAACTCTTTGAATTGACGGACTTGTCGTTCGCGGAGTTGGACTGCCTGTTCCAAATACTATGAATAGTAATATTCCAAATATATATTATATCTGTCTTATAAAATAATACTTACCTTAAACCTTGACCAAAATGGAAATTGCTTTAAAATCTCCCACGTTTAAAATTATTACTACAACAATTTTAGTGTACCTCAATAGCGATTTGCAGGATCCCAGCGCTCACAAAAGCCAGACTAGTCAGTATGCCACCAACAAACATCTTCTTGAGGGGATCCATCTCTGGCAGGATAGACCAGGCCCCGCCGGGGCATACCGGCATCATTAGGAGGGCCAGAGCTGGGTTCAGGACTTGGAGCTGGTCTGGCATCAGCGTGATACCGAAAACTTCGCTCGTCAGTCGTGACGCTTGGAACGTCCAGCGTGAACCCTGAAAATTAACGGGCCGGACTCAGCTTGCCGTAGAAAGCGAGAAGCAGTTCTGGATTTATGTATAGGCCACGTATAGGTCATGGCCTATGGGCGGCAGCATCCTATGGCGTCCTAGGGGGGACGGCAGATTACGTACATGGGGCGGCGAAATTAAAGTAGCCTATACTCATAAAAAACATAAATCCGACCCTGCCGAGAAGGATGTAACTTCCTTCACTACGTCGCGCTAGCACCTACTCACCCTCCGTATTACGAATTTCCGTCGATGTCACGAGTCCTACTCCTGACGCAAGTTTAACATTTTTACCTATGCACAACGCTCCTAGAAATTTTTACTTCAACAATCATCAGCTATTCATTCTTTATTACCAGTTCAGTTAATACAGCAAAGTTCAATTGTAAGCATTTTGCAAGAAAATTGTAAAGAAGAAATTGGAGATATAGTTGCCGTTAAGGCGAGCTCAAGCTTGAAAAAATAATAATAAACTATACATAATGCCATTATAGGCTGATAATAATATTATTATTAGGTATTATATAGACGCTACGAGAAATATAATATTTTCTCTCTAAAGTAAATTTTTCGGAGAAATTAAAAATCTATGCTTCCAGTTCGCAAGTTTTTTAAGAGGGCGACCAACGCAAAAAATCAAACATCGTCCTTCTCTCTTTACACTCACGCCCGTCTTTCATATTATGCCAGGTGAAAAAGGACGACGCGGAATCATCGCCAAAATAGTTTTTTCTTAAGGCCATCCCCCGAGCAAACGAACTTGACCATACATTTGACGCGTCGCCGAGATCGCACAAAAATCCTATTTTCTTTTACTTACCTTAGTTCAAAATTGAACTAAAAAAAATTTAAAACGGAGAAGATGTAGCTATTGTAATTGTCTATCTATTATCGTGTGTTTCAAATAAACGTAATTGTAAATACTAGGGAGATGCTGAAAGTATGCTTCAATTTTAATAAATTGGTATTACTTTGGAAGCTAATATCATGAGTATAATAAACAAAAATAGAAACATTTAAAACGGGGAAAGGCATGTTGATATACTGAAGATTATTGCTGTATTTTTATTATAACTTTGTAGCTTTCAAATTATGAGTTTATAAGGCTCTAAATACGGTAAGTTACGGAATCTCCGTAGGGGTAGGGCCTAAATAACTCAATAAATATACAACATTTTAAAAATCCGCCAATGTCTTAACGATAGAATTTTATACAATGTGTTAAAATATTAACTTTACACGGTTATGGCAATATATTAGATGCATCTTTGTGATATTTTTTTTCTCGAGAAAATTTTAAGATATCGTGTTTTTGGTCAGATCAAATTCTTGGAAATATAATGTAGTATCTATGTTTAGAAAATGAAACAATTCGGGGCTTATTTTCAAGTACAAAAATAAATCATAAAATCGACAATTTAGGGTTAGTCGCGCCCTTAATTATTCCGTAAGGGAAGCAGCAAAATTTCTCGTAGATGATGGAGTATATTAATTAACTAAACAAACAGAGATTATTTGACGTAGAATTTTCAATTACCTCCAGATCGAGAAAATGTGGAAAATGCTCAAATGTTATATTAGAAAGAAGGAAACTTTCTGTGCAGTTTGAAATAAAATATATTGCTGGTAAAGCTAAATGAAAGAGCTATTTTATATTTTTGTTTTAACGAAATTGCGAAAAAATATTTTACCGCACATTTCCATGAATAAACCGGCGTACGCGTAATGTAATTTTATACTTCGAATATGAATCGCGTAAATGCCGTACACAATGGACATACCACGTGCTTTGTCCGTACATAATTTTATTTTCAAAGTAACTATATGCCCACATGATTGAATATTAAAAACTAGACGTTCCGCGCGGCTTCGCCCGCGTAAATTTGATATTTCACAGACAAATCAGTCTACAAAAAATAGCCTATGATCCTTCACGTAGTCTACTTCTTATCTGACCCAAATAACAGAAAAATTGCTCTAGTAGTTCGTGAGATAAGCCCTTTCAAATAATTTCCCCCGTTTTTCCACATTTTCTTATATTTCTTCGCTCCTATTAGTCTTAGCGTGATAAAATATAGCCTATAGCCTTCCTCGGTAAATGGGCTATCTAACACTGAAAGAATTTTTTAAATCGGGCCAGTAGTTCCTGGGATTAGCGCGTTCAAATAAGCCCTTTCAAATAATTTCCCCCCGTTTTTTCTACATTTTCCTCTATTTCTTCGCTCCTATTAGTCTTAGCGTGATAAAATATAGCCTATAGCCTTCCTCGATAAATGGACTATCTAACACTGAAAGAATTTTTTGAATCGGACCAGTAGTTCCTGAGATTAGCGCGTTCAAACAAACAAACAAACAAACTAACAAACTCTTCCGCTTTATAATATTAGTATAGATTAGTATAGATAACCAATAGCTTTTAATTATATGTTTTCGTTTTATTTACCTAGGATATTGGCTATTACTAGTTTTTAGGGTTCCATAGTCAACAAGGAACCCTTATAGTTTCGGTCTGTCCGTCCGTCTGTCTGTCCGCGGTTTTGCTCAGAGACTATAGGACCTACAAAGCTGTAATTTGGCATGAATGCACATTATTAATGATGCCGACAAAATGATATATAAAATTAATTTGTTTCCTTTTTAGTATTTGTTGTTATAGCGGCAACAGATATACATAATCTCTGAAAATTTCGGAAGTCTAGCTATAGCGGTTCTTGAGATACAGCCTGGAGACAGACAGACGGACAGACAGACAGACATCGAAGTCTTAGTAATAGGGTCCCATTTTTACCCTTTGGGTACGGAACCCTAAAAATGGCAGTATAATTATTATTCTATCGGAGTAGTATAGGTAATTATTATTGATGTATATGTTACAGTCATAGTGATTAAGTAGCTATTATACATAATGTCTGGTCATTATATATAATACCAAAATTGACTAGACAATGTTATAAATTAATCACTTTATCCGGATATTATTAATAATAGATGGTCAATGTTAGCCAAAGTAATAAATACAGCTACACATGTGGTTAGATATGCTTAAGGCAAATTAAAATATAATTTTGTAATCTTTACCTACTTGTTTTATTACATTATCCAAGTCTTTGAAGATATTATATAAAAAAAAAATATCCACAGCCGAACATATAACCTCCTCCTTTTTGGAAGTCGGTAAAAATTGCTAGTTAAAGTGATTAATTCTGTGTCTATTATCACTTTATCTAAATTGAGTAGACATTATAAATAATGGCTAGATAATATATATAATATCCGGATTTATTACTTTGGCTGTAACATATATATTATACCACTATTTCGCGTTAAATAGGTGAAAAATGATACCTGCTGGTCAAACAAAGACCAAAATATCGGCACTGGCAGGAACAGGTACAAAATGGAGAAGACCACTTTCATGTCAGCCACCAGTTTCTCCCCATACTTATCCCTGGAGTAATCCAACCAATGGTCACGTGGTATACCGTCTAGACCTTTGTCGCAATTAAACCGACCCTTCAGAGCGTACTGAAAATACAATTTATGAAAAAATCACTAATTGTTACCTTGATACTATAAGAGTGGGTTGCACCAACTTATTTTAACCTTAACAAAATGTTAAATCAACTGTAAAATTTTAACAATGGTTAATATTACACCATATTAACCGATAACCGTAATCGCTCAATTTTGGTCGGTTAACGGTAGTGCTAAATTTGACATAATGCTCACAGTGTTGTCATATTATTATCAATTTTTTCCCGTCAATTATCATAAACGGATAATTCATTTTTAGGGTTCCGTACCCAAAGGGTAAAAACGGAATTAAAATAATGTAAATATTTAAGGGGGGCTCCCATACAAAAAACACAATTTTTTGCCTACTTTCGCTCTATGACGGTACGGAACCCTTCGTGCGCGAGTCCGACTCGCACTTGGCCGATTTTTTATACTCCCAACCCCATTTACTTTAACTGTCAACAATAAAATCATGGTGCAAGTGACATATTTGTCAAGTTCTGTGGTCATTGTTATAGTTACTGCTAAAATAAAACTTAACTGTAACTTAACAACTCCTGTGGTGCAACCCACTGTAATTATTATAGCTTATAAATATGTTATAATAATTATAGAGCTAAATAAGGATCATACAAAGTCCTTCTTAAGGCTCTTACCGACATTTTAAAGAAGTTTAGGATCGTTATTGTCACTAAAAGGAAATCACCTCATCGTCTTACAATGTGTCGGATTGGAATGCAAAAAAGCTTTCTGCGCTTCATCTTTGCAATCGTTCCCCTGGACTACGAGAGAAAGCATGAGGGAATGCTCGCACAGTCTTACTTACTAATTTTATAAATGCGAAAGTGTGGCTATCTGTCTGTCTGTGTTACCTCTTCACGCTTAAGCCGCTAAACCAATTTTGATAAAAGGTATGAAGATAGTTTGAGTCCTTAGTAAGAACATAGAATACATTTTATCCCGAAAAATGTGCGGTTATTCGATTTTATGCGGTTTCTAGCTTAAAAATACTCACACAGTTCTCTTTATAGTCCAGAATCGGGAAAGAATATGGATGTATTAAAATACGTGGAAATTCAATTAAGCTTATCAAAGGCAGAGCTACAGGCTACAGCTCGGAAATTTTAAAATATTCGTAACCAATATTACCAGAGTGCACAAAACGAACTTCATAGTAACATTGTGTCGGGGTTTTTTTATTCTGTACCACGGTTTCCCGGCCACGAATATACCTAGAATCAAAAGTACTTCAATATATTAAATTGTAGCTCTGTTACTGCAAAAGTATTTTAATCATATTTTTAAACATTGTATTAAATATAAGTATATGGCTGGATTTATACAATGTGTCCCGACACCGGTGTCCGATCCTTTAATATAATTATGTATGGCATATTTTATTGACAAATTGGCTTTCAAAATTGTTTATTCTCCAACTTTTGAAAAAAAATAATCTCTGGTTCTCATACTAATCTGACCAATACTTCATAAGAAACTTCTAAACTATTTATTGTGCATAGAAGTAAAAGAATTCATTTAAGATGAAATCCTCCTCTATCTTTTTAAAATAAAAAATAACCAGCTTAATGCGGTAGATTTTTCACAAAAAGCCATTAAATAAAAAATACACTTTTTTTCCTTAAACTTTGGTTTTTCTATGTTTAATTCCACAAAATTTATAACGTAATATTGCCTGTGTAAGCGTAGTCCACAAATTTAGCTATCAAATGAGACCTATTTTATTTTTATAGGATATTTACATGAGAAGTATTGGTCAGATTAGTGTGAAAGCCCGAGAAAAACTAAAATGGCTGCCATTTTACGACCGTGAGAGAGAGAAAAAAAATTTGAGAGCAAATTTGTCGATAAAATATACCATAGATCATGACATTAAAGGATCGGACACCGGTATATATTGGCGGTTACATATTATTATTCGATGCCATAAAATGACTACCACTGTTATGTACCTGACGGTACATACGGAAATTGTTTCATAGGCAGATGGCGGACCTACGTCATTTAGTCGGGTTATGTCAAGTATATAGGTGAAATCTGTGGCCAAGTTTGATATAATCCGACTAAATAATATATACTTACAAATCGAAAGAAATACTAGTAGAACGGGGAGTCCAAATCCGAGCGCGTAGCAGGTGTCTTCGCCGAAGCACATGAAACTCCTCCGTACCGCCGGTGTCACCACCATTCCCATGAAGCCTCCCAGGTTCACCGTACAGTAGAAGATGGTAAAGAAACGCTGCAGGTTTGGGTTCTCGCGGGGTAAATGGAACTGAAGACAATTGAAAGACATGAGTGGAGGAAGACAGTAAGTACCAATTAAAAAATTACCGTTTTTTTGCATAAATAGAGGGTTAAATGCCGGAAAAAAGATTTGAAATAAAAAAATAGCTATGAAATAATAAAATAGATATTTCGCCATGAGTAAAATAAACGCGTTTAAATGTAGTCCAAGAAATATTCAAGATTTTTAAATAAAAAAATGGTTGTTGTGCCTCACTCGACATAGATAGGTATTTATAGCGTATCGCAGACTTTTTTCTAGATATTTATAAGATCTACAATTAATTGGAACATTTTATGGTTCTATCTTTTATAGTTTAGGCAGCGTACGCAAAATAAATAATTTTTCTGGTTGATCTTTTACACCTTGTGTCAGAAAAACCCAAATATCTTACGGAACCCTATTTTTTTCCTAAATAAAATTTAGCCTGTTACTCGTGGATAATATAGCTTTCGAATGGTGAAATAATTTTTAAAATCGGTCCAGTACTTATTAAGCCTATTCATTACAATTAAAGTTTTCCTCTTTATAATATTAGTGTAAATAAAATGAGTAACTATCCTTAAAAAAATAGTTATCTGTTTCTTCCAATCACGTATGTAATTGATATGAGCAGTCGGATCTCGTAATGGTATAGTGGTATAATGGTATAGCGGGGCCTGTCGGGGCTTGGCTGTGTAAACAGCCAGGTCTCGATGGGCAGACGAGTGCGTCTCTACCCCCAAACGGCTGCGACAATTGCTGTCAAATTTGGGATCAGTCGGTCTGGGTTGGGTTGAGGTCTGGTCTGGTTTGGGGTTCTAGTGCTTACAGCATTAGATCCCCAACCCAGACCAGAACTCAACTCGACAACAAAAACTCAATCCAATCGGTGTTATCCGACCCGTGCCGAAGGATGCATGGCTGGGGGAAGTCAGCCGCGAACGGAGGGCCCTCGATACCAGGCGACCTCGAGGAGTAAATAGCCTTACCCTTGCAAGCGGGGCTCTGTGGGGGTGGACCTTTTATTTCCCTAGCTACTCGTGGGATTTGAATGGAGAGTGAAAAGGACCAGGAAAGTCTTGTGGCCGAACTGGAAGCTTTATGCTCCACGGAGGCGATGGAAATCGGCACAGCCGAGGACCACCTTTTGTCTGGGTCTGTCGGGGCAGAGGACACTACTGTGTCCGGTACCCCTTCCGACCCTCTACCATCTAGCGCTTCTGCACCTTCTTCTTCTGAAGTTGGGGCTGGCGCTACCGCTAACGCCCCTAAGAGAAGAAGAAGACAACTCAGTGGGGCAGCCAAGAGACGCATTGAGTGGTGGATGGCGAGGGGTAAGAGCCTCGAAGAGGCGAAGACCCTTTGTCAGAAACCACTCAGTGAGTTTCCTGAGTATGCCCAGGAGTTGGAGAAGCGTTCGAGCTCCAAACGGCAGCTCTCTGACACCGCCAACTCACAGGAAAGACCGAAGAAGGCAGCCAAGCACACTAGTGCTCAGGCGCCCAAGCCGAGTTTCAGTGAGGCGGCGAGTGCCATTCGTGTGGGCATCCTCGATGCTGGGGGACCTCTCTCACAGGAGAACGCCGAGGCGTTGAAGAAATGCATTCTTCGAGTCATCGACGATCAACCGGAGGGAGAGGGACCTAAGCTGATAGGATGCGTCCACAGATCGGGTGGACTTGTCTTCACCTGCGTCGACGCTGCCTCTTAGCAGTGGCTGGCGCGGCTGACCGACATGATCCATCCCTGGGATGGAGCAGCCCTCCGCGTCGTTGACGAGGCGGAGCTGCCCAAGCCCCGTTACGCTACGGCGTGGGTTCCTGACCTAGAGGTGGACGAGGTAGGAATCATCAAGCGACTGACCTCGCAGAATGGAGGTATGGGAATCCCGCTTTGGAAAGTGGTCAGCAGGAAAGCCGATGGAAAGGGTCAAACTTTTACCTTTTTCTTCGACGAATCTGCGGTCAAGCTGCTTTCCGAGCGGGATTTTCAGCTCTACTTCGGGTTTAACCGGGTTCAGCTTCGCTTGAAGGGACCAAAACCGGCACTCCTGTCAAACCCCGTAGGGTCTGACGGAGTGACGGCAACACCTCCGCTGGGCTCAACTTCCCAGCCCCACACCTCACATAAAGGACGACGGCCAGCACCTCTTATCAAGCCAATAGGCTATAGAGGCAAGGCGCCGCCCCAAGCTGGCAGCAGCGGCACATCATCTGCCACTGTTACTGCTCAGCCCAACACTCTACACGTACAAGCACAAAACTTGCACATGCACACCAGCAAGGGAGGCGGACGCCCGGCTGCTCAGACCAATCCCAGACCTCAAGCTCCCCTGAAAGGGGCAACTGTGAGTAGGGGTAGGCCTGGACAGTCCCGTGGTGGACGCGGACGCGGACGCGGCGGCCCTGGGGGCGTCTGCACTGTGAGGAGGCCAGCACAGCTGCCCTCATTAGTGCAGGAGCACTCAAGTCGCAAGGTGGCGCGAAACCCCCTGCTCCGACTACCCAATCTGCACCACACAGATTAACACACACACACACACATATCCACATAGATTCACTTTAACACTCTACAGCTACACTCCACAGTAACACTACACAAAAAAAAAATATTAAAGTAATATAAGTCAACTTACGACACGCGAAGGCTGCCACTGATATACTCTGTCAGAAGTTCATCCGGGAGGCGCTCGATATTGCTTTAATCCAAGAACCGTGGGTCAACGGGAACACGGTGATGGGCCTTGGACTGGCAGGTAACGTACTTTATTTTCACCATGGCCAGAGGCCCAGATCCTGCATTCTCTTCAGCAAGAGGATGAAATTTTGTGTGTCTCTTGCTTGTGTACAGATGACACAGTAGCTGCGTATATTGAGGAGCCCGGCGGGACTGCAGGCAGACTGATGGTTTGCTCCGCTTATCTACCTGGAGACACTCAGGACCCCACAACGCAGCTATCACCGGTAATAGACTTTTTTTTTTTGTGCTGGCAACATTTGTAACTGCACGTAAAATTGTAACCTCCCAACTAATTTATTTAATTTTATTAAGTTTCAAGCTGTATTCTACGTTGTAAATTATTACAAACGAAAATTAAAGTGTTAGAAACTGTTGTAACTCTTCACCCTTAGCAGTGTTTGTGTAAAACAGTAAATTTTTACAAACGAAAGTTCAAGTCAAGTGCCAACTGTCAACGACTGGACGAATTCAAACTGGAGCTGGATTTATTCCCGAAAACTGCGTAATCCCGGGGAGTATTGCATTTAATTTTCAAATTTAAAAGTCACCTTTTACAATTAGAACAATAAAAAATCAACTTCACATCGCTCACCCTGGTGAGCTACGTCCAAATCACACTTGGCAAAGTTTACTTCTCTCTTGGCTTGACGAGTAGTGGAAGCGAAGTTGAAGATAAAAACAATAAGCCCAGACATACACAAAACTCGAATACTTTACACACATTAAACAAGCAAAGAGTCATCCTCAAAAATTAAGTTTGAGTTGTACAGTTATTCAGACTTGGTAATTACTGTTCAATCTGTTTACACTGTCTTCCACACTTTGTTCTTGGTTTCCTTGCTTGTTTCTTGGTTTTTATTTCATTAGTCTTAATCTCATTTCTAATCATTTTGCTTAACTTTTCCATTTCCATAGTAACTGTACAGTCTGTACATAAAATACACTGAAATATTGAGGCTGGCTTTAGCTTATAAAGTAAAAGGTGACTTATAATTATTATAATTCTTATAATCAATAACAGTTAAGCCTAACATATTATAAAACTAATTTCAGTGTTTGGGAATGGACAGCAAAATGATGACTCGCTCAGTCGTGGCCCGCCGTACGGAGGAGCAACTTCGTGTGGCCCTCACTGAACTAAAACAATACAAGGATCAATGCCAAATGCTGTTAAGGGAGAGAGATGATAATGAAAAAGAAATGCTATCTATATTACAAAAGAATAAGGATTTAAAATTAGAACTTAACAAGTTAAGCTTGGACTTTGAGGACATTCATAAGCAAAACGTGGAACTACAGAGCATTGTTGATGGCTTCGACCAATGCCGTGAGGAGTATGAAGACACTCTCAAGAACTCGGCTAACTTGAAAATTAAACTGAATAATGCTGAGGACTATATTTTAAAACTTGAAGAACAAATACATGTTCAAAGTGCCACCCAAACACAAAACTTGTATGATGAACTTATCTGTAGTAAAAGTAAGTCACATTCTATCTCTAAATCATGTAACATTGACATTTCTACTGTTGATTTAACCGGTGATGATTCATTGCCACTGTGTGGAATGAACAGTAGGAAAAAATTTAAGAAATATATTAAAATCAGAAAGTGCATCAAGAAATATTGTAAAATGTCACTGAAAAATAAAAAATGTTTAAATAATTTATCAAAGGTTGTTAAAGAAAACCAAATCTTGAATAATAATTTGCTAAATTGTAAAATTGACTTAGAGCAAATTAAGTGTAGCTACGAGGCAGATGTATGCAACCTTCAGGCAGAGATTTCAATACTTCTAGACTCCTTAGACAATTTGAAAAATAAATATGAGTTATCACAGCAAGAAATGCAGGGGCATATAACAGCAATGAATGATCTGCTCGAAGTGACCCATTACAATGAGGAGCGGGTTTATTCTTTATTGAGAATCAACGGTTCCTCAGATAAGGTAGATCATTCCATTTTAAATAATATTGCAGATATATGTTCCAGTCAGAAGGTACATACAGAATGCCCAACAAACATTACTTTAGTCAGTGACGAGTTAGGTAAGGATTTAGGTGTATATTTGAATAGAATGTGTATCGGACAACCTATCTCTAATTTTTGTATGCCCGGTGCTACTTACACTGAAATTTTAAAACGGGCTTTAACTATGACATATTGTCCGAATACTACATTAATACTTTTAGTCGGGAGGAAAGGAAAATTAAACAAAAAACAGATGACTGAATATTTGGACAAATTATTTAATATAAAACATGTTACAAAAGTCATCTTGTTTACTTTTCCCTATGTACAAATGTTGCCAAAGAGATATAATAAAGAAAACATTTCTAGGTATCAGCTGAATAGCCTAATGTATACAGCTGTAAATAATAATTGTATTATTTTAAATGACTCGCATAAGCAATGTCAGGTTGTAGATATTAATAATTTAGATTTGAAATTATCTACTATGAAAAGAGATAAGTACTTCTTATCTCATTTTTATAAAAGACGTATAGCCAAGTTGCTATTTAACTTTTTGTTTATAAAATCAGCCAAGTATTTGGCTTCCTCGACTACTGCTTTTATTGAGCAGAATACTAGTCATAGTTTTAACGAATTGGAATATGTTCCAAATATTTCTTTAAATTAGATATTAAGACAATAGAGGAAATCTCTTGCAGAAACAAATCAACTTTAAATAGTCAAAATCCTACCAATAACTTAAAAGATTCAAGTATAGTAAGTAAAAATAATTGTAATTTAATTAATCTGGTGCATCAGAATTTACAAGGTATGGTAGGTAAAGAACTTGAAATTGAGTTATTTTTGAAGGAATTTAACATTGATATTATGTGTATATCTGAACATTGGTTCAGATCGCATGAACTCATTTTCAATTTCAATGATCACCAGATAGCAAGTTCGTTCAGTAGAGAAAATGCCATTAGAGGCGGCTCTCTAATTTTAATCAGAAACAATTTGAAATTTAAGGAACGTAAGGATATTGTGAGTCTCTCTACTGAACGAATAATAGAAGTGGCCTGCATAGAGCTGAGCCATCTAATAATTGTGAGCGTATACAGGCCTCCATCAGGGTTATACGATTCTTTTGAAGTAACAATGGAACAAATTTTGTCAAAAATATGTGCATCTAACAAAAAAGTTATTATATGTGGTGATTTTAACATTAATTTATTAGATTTAACATCCACTACTGTAAGATTCACATCTTTATTTCAATCGTATAACCTTAACAGTTTGTTTCAGGAACCTACAAGAGTCTGTGAGACTACAGCCACTTGTATTGACAATATATTTACTAATCTTATTCCTGTTACAAAAGAAATAATTAATAAGCTAAGTTCTGATCACTGTGGACAAATAGCTTCTTTTAATATGAATTGTGACAGTGATGCGAAGAAAAGTCTTGTGTTTATTCCTGTGACGACAAAACGTATTGAGCAATTTAGAAGTAAATTAAATTCAAATATCCATTTATCGGATAGGTCACATAGCTCTGATGAAGCTTTTAATAAATTATTTAAGGTGATAAGAACTCAATTTAATTCAATATTTACTTCTAAAACGGTTAGAAACACTAATAAAAAAACAAAATTTATTGAATGGGCAACAAAAGGGATTAAAATTAGTAGGAAAAGATTATATGAACTATATGATGAAAGGAGTATTAACAATAGTGAAGCATTTAAAGCATATGTTAAAAACTACTCAAAAACCTTTAGAAAAGTTTGTAAAGCTGCAAAAGCCCTGTACATAAAAAATAAAATTAAAAACTCTAAAAATAAAATAAAAACAACATGGCAGGTAATAGCTGATGAGACTGGAAATGTATCCTGTCGCAGCTCTGATTTTGAACTATACTTTGAAAATAAAAAGATTACTAATGATCAAGAAGTTGCGACGGTCTTTGAAAAGTTTTTTGCTGACATTCCGGTCTCAACGACTAAAAATTTAAATTCTTCACCTGAAGCTGCCGAAAAGCTACTCAGAGACAATGTAAAGGAGTGTGATGTCAATTTTAAGTTTAGAGAAATTAACCCCAGTGATATTATTGATACCTTTAAATTGTTGAATATAAAAAATACTGCTGATCTCTGGGGCATGTCTACAAAAATTATTAAATCAATAATTGACATCGTAGCTCCTCATCTAGCAATGATTTTTAATGACTGCATAAAAAATGGTGTTTTTCCTGACTTAATGAAGCATAGCAAGGTTGTTCCTTTATTCAAAGCCGGAAGTAAATCGGATCCCACGAATTTCAGGCCTATATCGATTCTACCGACCTTTAGTAAAATATTTGAAAAAATTATTTTAAAACAATTACTAGTACATTTTAATTCAAATAATTTGCTACACGATAATCAATACGGATTTACTAAGGGTCGATCCACAACGGATGCTGGTATAGGACTTCTTTGTAGTATTTTTGAAGCTTGGGAGGAGTCGCAGGATGCCTTAGGTGTGTTTTGCGATCTCTCCAAAGCCTTCGATTGTGTTGAGCATGCTACATTGATCAGGAAACTGCGCCACTACGGCATAAAGGACTCTGCTCTCAGCCTTTTGACTTCTTACCTTAAAAATAGGACTCAAAGGGTTGAGGTAAATGGTAAAAGGTCCAATGGAACCAAAATAGAATTAGGCGTCCCACAGGGATCTATATTAGGCCCATTTCTTTTTCTCATCTATATAAATGACTTACCTTATCTAGTAAAGGATAATAATAATGAGATAGTGCTTTTTGCTGATGACACTTCACTTATTTTTAAAGTGAAGCGACAACAGTCGAACTACGACGAGGTAAACAGTGCTCTCTCAAAAATAGTATATTGGTTTAATGTTAATAACTTACTTTTAAATTCTAGTAAAACTAAATGTATAAAGTTTACTTTGCCCAATGTTAGGCAAGTCCAAACCAATGTACTATTAAATGATGAGAAGATGAATTTGGTAGATAACACTGTATTCCTAGGTATTACACTTGACAGTAAATTACAGTGGGGTCCTCACATTGCTAATCTTGCAGGTAGGCTCAGTTCTGCAGCATATGCAGTCAGAAAAATTAGAGAAATTTCTGACGAAGACACGGCACGATTAGTATATTTTAGTTATTTTCATAGTAGGATGTCATATGGAATCCTTTTATGGGGAAACGCTGCCGACATTAATACAATATTTGTGCTGCAGAAGCGAGCCATACGTTCTATTTATAAAATGTCTGCTTTAGAATCTCTGAGAGATAAATTTAAAGAAATTGGTATTCTAACTGTTGCTTCTCAATACATTTTGGATAATGTAATATATGTTAGAAAAAATATAAGTAAATTTAAAGTTAAAAGTGACATTCACTGTAGAAATACTAGAAATAAGCACAAGCTAGATATGCCGGTGATCAGACTTAGTAAAGTCAGTAAATCCTTTAAAGGTCAATGTATACGCCTTTACAATAAAATCCCAGAAAACGTTCAAAATCTTTCCATTAATAAATTTAAAAAAGTAGTCAAAGAGCGTTTGTGTGCCAAAGCCTATTATAAGGTCAATGATTTCATAAACGATGGCACATCTTGGGAGTAGGATGGCTTCTTGCAAGGCTACTTCTACATTAGTGTATGACTTACAATTATGTTGACATTGTATAATTTTAAGTTACAACATTGTAAATTTTATTTAAAAGATTAATTTTTTCTCACTTTTTTTGGTAAAAAAGTGGGCCCCGTGCGAGTTTCTTACGCCGGTTCTTCTCGCCGGGTTAGTTCCCGAACCGGTGGTAGGCACCATGTAGTATCAACATTCTGAAAGCATTTTTTTAAAATCTATTCAGAAATAAAACTATTTTTATTTATTTATTTATTTAGACTACGTCGGGAATCAGCGCATCCAACTTGTCCTGGGAAGTGATTGCAACTCACATTATACAAGTTGGGGCAGCACCGGCGTAAACTCCAGAGGTGAGAAACTATTTGACTTCTTACTTACTAATAACCTCCACACTTTGAATCAGGGTACTAAACCAACGTTTATCAACCCATTGAGACAGGAGGTCCTTGACATAACAGTATGTACAGGCCCTATACGACATCGCGCCTGTAACTGGCATGTATCGTACGATAACTCACTGTCCGATCACTGTTACATTAGGTTTGATATACATGACAGTATGCCTGGGAAAGAGGTAACTTATAGGAATCCAAAGGCCACAAACTGGAGTGTATTCAGAGAGGAATTGCAGATAAACCTCGCAGCAGTCAACAAAGCTGTCAAGACCGTAGAACAACTGGAACTAACGGTGGGAGAGCTGGAGCATAGCTTGAATGATGCTTACCTCAGAAGCTGTCCTGTTAAGAAAACGTCAAGTAAACGCAACGTACCTTGGTGGAACGATACTCTGGCGCAACTCAGGAAAGAGACCCGAGCTCTGTTTAACAGAGCCAAAAGGTCGGGAACTGGGACGCATACAGAACCGCCCTGACGACGTTTAATAGGGAGCTAAGGAAAGCCAAAAGACGCTCTTGGGCAAGGTTCTGTGAGGAAGTGAATAACACCTCGCAAACCTCCAGACTATATAAAGTCATATCTAAGGCCCCTTGCTCTCATCCCAGCACTCTGAAGAGGCCAGATGGAACTTATACTAAAACGGCGGAAGAAACGCTAAGATTACTAGCCGAAGTCCACTTCCCCAACAGTATCCATCTCGAAAATTACGAAGCCTTCTCTCATACGATTGTTAAAACGAGACCAGCAGTTGACGATTGGAGGAGAGCTTCCGTGATCTTTAAGCCTGACCGAGTCACATGGGCAATTGACAGTTTCAAGCCTTACAAGACCGGCGGCGAGGATAATATATTTCCGGCCCTCCTACAGCAGGGCAAGGACATTATCCTTCCTCTGCTACTGAAAATATTCAGAGCAAGTTTCGCGTGGGGCTACATCCCAATGGCATGGACAAAGGTAAGGGTGTCCTACATACCCAAGAGTAGGGACAGGGACAAAGCTCTACCAAAGTCATACAGACCAATTAGCCTCACCTCTTTCATGCTTAAAACAATGGAGAAGGTGGTCAACCTACACATAAGGGACACCTATCTCACTAAAATGCCGCTGCATGAGAGACAACATGCCTACCAAAAAGGCAAGTCTACCGAGACGGCCCTAATGGACTTGGTAGATCGGATTGATAGAGCAATTGAAGATAAAGAGATTGCGTTATGTGTTTTCCTTGATATTGAAGGCGCATTCGACAACACTTCAACCAGCTCTATCACAAATGGCCTGGCTTCAAAGAATATAGATCCAACTACTAGGAAATGGATCAAAGCCACGCTCGACAACAGGGTAGCCTCATCGACTATTATGGACCTGACACTCAAAATCAGGCTGACACAAGGGTGCCCACAAGGAGGTGTGCTGTCACCCCTGGAATGGTCCCTGGTAGTGGATGAGCTACTAAGGGAACTGAACCTCTTAGGTTACTACGCTCAAGGGTACGCTGACGACCTGGCGATTATGGTGGTGGGTAAATGCGCATCGGCGGTCGCTGGGTTGATGCAGTCAGCACTAAGAGTCGTCGAGGATTGGTGCCAAAGGGTCAAGCTAACAGTAAACGCTGATAAGACAGTCTTGATACCTTTCACCAAAAAGAGAAAGTTGGAGGGACTAAGACCCCCAACACTCTTCGGAAAAACTATTAAGTTTGCGGGTGATGTCAAATGTCAAATATCTAGGAGTAATCCTAGACAAAGGACTCACTTGGAATAGGCACATCGAGTATATTACGAAAAAGGCTAGATGTGCTCTGGGTTCCTGTTGGAAGCTTGTCAGCTCTAAATGGGGTATTCGGCCGAAGGCAATGCTATGGCTATATACAGCCGTAGTGAGACCGATAGCCACATATGGCTGCGTAGTGTGGCATAAAAAGGCTGAACAAGTAAACTGTAATAAAAGTCTAAACAGCGTACAGAGACTGGCATGTCTTATAATCACGGGTGCACTCTCGTCAACACCCGCCGCTTCCCTTGAGGCCCTGATCAACTTAACTCCGCTTCCTCTGCTTGTTCAGATGGAGGCCAAAAAGGTGGCTCTCAGGGCCAGGACGGCGGGCAGGACGAATTGGGCCTCTACCCCTTTTCGACAGCTGGAACAGTCTCTCAATGAATCACCTGTCATGGCCATGCCATCAGATGCCATGATCAAGGTGCACAGCTTTTCGAAGCTATACCAGGTTTTTATACCTTCCAGGGAAGACTGGGATAGAAAAATCCCAATCGATGTCCGCCCTAGCGACATAGTTTGGTTCACGGATGGATCAAGGAAAGACAACCGTGCGGGAGCCGGATTCTACGGAGGCAGGCCACCAAAAGGGAAATACGCCTGTTTGGGGGAGTTTGCGACCGTGTTTCAGGCTGAAGTCTTCGCTATCCTCGGTTGTTCACTAGAAAGCCTGAAGATGGCCCTAGTTAATAAAAACTTTTTTATCTTCTCCGATAGTCAAGCTGCACTTAAAACATTGACTGCCGCAGAAGTTCTTTCCAAATTAGTTCTGGAATGCATTGAGACGTTGAACATGCTGGGAAGGAACAACAACATCCGCCTAGTATGGGTCCCGGGCCACAGTAACGTCCCCGGAAATGAAACCGCTGACGAGCTGGCTAGGCTTGGGGCCGAGAGTCTCATATATGGCCCGGAACCAGTCTGTGGTATAACTCCCAGTACCACAAAACAAGTGCTCAAGGAATGGGGTCACAGACTATGCAGGAAGCGATGGGCTGAGACCCCTGGCCTTGAACACTCCAAGGCACTAATTCCTGGCTTCAACAAGAAACTATCAGAATTAGTGCTCACCTTGGGTAGAAACCAATTAAGAATCCTTACCAGAAGCCTAACTGGGCACTGCAAGCTCAACAAACACCTAAACAGAATGGGCATTTGTAGCACAACGACTTGCAGATTCTGTGAGGAGGAGGATGAAACACCTATTCGCCTTCTCCTCGACTGTCCTGCTCTACTACAGAGCAGGAACAGACACCTTGGTCGCCACGAATACTCATCCACAGAGGAAATTCGTGACACCAACCCCAACCATATCGTTCAATTTATGAGCAGTATTGGGTTAGGGATGATACTCTAGTGCGAAGGAGTCACAATAGATCCTAATGGGTCGCAGTGACGTCAGCGACCTGCCTTCTTTAAAAAAAAAAAAAAAGGTAGTAACTAGTAACTATTGTCTTGCTAGATAACTTGAACAATGAACAGATTCAAAGGATAGCTTAGTCCGATATACAAGGTGTAACAAAACTAAGTGATAACTGATAACACTTTACTCTTTAGGGTTTGTATGTGTCCCTCATATAGAGTTTACTGTGAAAGTAGCAGCCCTGAAAGAGCAAATTTTTTTTGTAATTTGTATGGGCAAACGCCCTAGAGCGTCATAAGTTTTCCCATACAATAGTTTTTAAAAAAAACTTGAGAGGTGTCAAGGGACACCCGAATGGAAAAAAAAAGATAGAGAGAGAGAGAGAGAAACACGCGCTACCGCACGGCTTACAACTATAGCAAAAAGCACAGACATAGATCAAGATAGATACCGCATGTCCAGCGAAGTAGGTAACTTTTCCAACTTTTCCCCTTTCGCAACGCGCGATAAGGAACTTCGTTCCAAAAGTTACGCTTTCAGCGCTGCAACTTTCACAATGAACTCAATACAGGGGACTCATACACAACCTAAAGTATTATCACTTAGTTTTGTTACACCCTGCAATGTTTAGTAGAACAATGACGTCATAAGTCATAACTCATCACCTGGTCACCTCCAAAGGCGGCAACACAGGGCTTAATGGCTCCAGTGCCGGCAGCGATCAATGCTAGACCCACCATCGAGGTAGCCCTGAAATTATTATATTAGGGTACTTTCAGTGAAATATTACCTAATAGTCCCGGTTCCCTAGAACATATTTTTCATTTGATTACTATCAAGCTAATTTTCCGTGAGTAGCTTCATTTTGTGGCGCCCAACAATTTCCGCTGCGAATTATCTTTTTTTAGAGTTCCCTAGTCAACAAGGACATGGGAACTCTAAAACAAGGACTTGTTGACTACGGAACCCTAAAAAAAGATTACTAACCAGCTGATTTTTAGTATATTAGTTGGTTAATATTTATATCATTTAACAATAACATTGTCCTACAAATAGAACAATCTATATTTTAGGATCATCAAATAGAAATATTTTATCCTTTTTATCTCTGTTATTTCGAGAATTTTCGCAGAGGAAATTGTTGGGCGTCTTATCAAAATAAAGCTACTCACGGAAAATTAGCTTGATAGTAATCAAATGAAAACAAAAATTCTACTGAACCTGGACTATGATAATTAATTAATAACCGACTGTTTTTTTTTAACAGTCAAATTGCATTCAATAGTTTCGACAGTAGTATGTATGTATGTCAAAATGTATGCGGTTTGACATAAGTCATCGCTAAATGACATTTCGCTTGCGAAGACTAATGTCAAATCCCATACATTTTGATAACGAATTTCGTCATCGTTTTTAACGAAAGGAACTTTGGCTACGGCCTCTGGCACCTGGCATATGGGCGTGAGTGTGAAGAGAGAAGGACGATGTTTGATTTTTTGCTTTATTCGCCCTCTTAAGAACTTCAATTGGTATTTATCATGTTCAAAAAGAGTTTAAAAATATTTAAAAGTAATCATAGTCTTTCTATAAAAAGGGAGTGTATAAATCCTTGACCTTAGTAAAATGTTATAAACGCGAAAGCGAGTCAGTCTGTCCGTTGCAGGCTGCGGCTGACTGATTTAGATAAAATTAGGTATGGAGATACTTTGGGAAACGGGAAATGATATATAGGATAGATTTGTTTCGGAATAATAAACGAATTTCGGTGCAATAAGTTGCGGGCATCATCTTATGCGAAATAAAGAAATAATTTTTATTAATATTAGTTTGGATTTTATATAAATTCTGTTGCATGTAGGTAACGGCTATTCTATGCTTGGTTGCGCGCAACCTTTGAGGTTGTGAATCGCTAGCTTCCGTTTTACTGCCCGCCCGTAATTAATCTTTGATAATCTTATCATAGAAACCATCTGCAGTGCAAACATTTAAGGAATTAAGTAAATACTTTGCTTGCTACTTACTGTGGATGAATAATAATCCCTACTAATATTATAAATGTGAAAGTGTGTCTGTTTGTCAGCATCTTCTTCACACTATGGTTAAACCGATTTAGACGAAAGGATAGTTTTTGCTATGAAAAGTGTACGGTTCCCGCGCGATAAACGAATTTATGCGAAACGGAGTCGCGGGGGTCATCTAGTCTTATAATAATTTTATTCCGGGGAAAGTAACAAGGAAATTAAATTATCTGGTTACGACTTACGGGTGACCTACCAGGCTGTGCCCTGCTAGGTCAATATTGTTTTACTTTGATTAGAGGCGCAAATTGAACAACTCTCTGTACCGATGAGTTTTAAAATTAGTTCGTTGTAAATATTTAAGGTTTGAGCCTCAAGGCTACACTATCACACGCGATTTTTGAGATTCAGTCATTATATACATATATAGTTTGTGTTGTCTGGTCTGGTCTGGCCATAGAGATACTATGTACTACGTACTAGAGGCGCCATTGCAAACAAAAAACATGTCACACTTGAGGCATGAGCGGGGTGAGAGGCGGGGCGGTGATGGCTATAGATCAGTACCGCAGAAGTGACAAAGTTTTGTGCCTACACTCGAATGAACGCAGACTCTATTTGAGTAAGTGGATAAAATAAAACAAAGATTTTTACTAAACATTATTAAAAGCTTTTATTTAACTTGCTCTGTATATTATTATGTACATATTATTAAATATATTAGTACATATTATTATGTAAGTTCGGGTGGAATTTTTGAACTCAATTTTAAAGTATGTATGTACATATTATATTTTAACCGATTGATCTGAAATTTTGTATACACGTTTGGTTTGAATGACAATGCACGATACAGTATGACATCACTATAAATATAAAATGGCCGACCATCCAAGATAGCGGAATAGTTATTTTCTATGCCGTCTTATAATAACAGTATGGATATTAAATGAAAGAACTTTTTGAGAATAACTCGAAAACGAATGTAATGTCATTCTACATCCAATATGGCGGCTCATCTAAGATAGGGGAATACAAACAAAGTTTCGTTTATTTCTGCATGACTAAAGAATTGGATTTCAGCTAAAAATAGTTAAGTGAAATCCAACTTTTAAGTCATGCAGAAATAAACGAAATAATAATATAACAAGTCGCTAAATATAGACACGGTTTTTTCACTAATCAACATCAAGTACGATTTCTCAAGGACATAGAAGTTAATTAGATTTTTTATATAAAAATAGCGGGGCAAACGAGCAAACGGGTCACCTGATGGAAAGCAACAACCGTCGCCCATAGGCACTCGTAACGTCAGAAGAGCTGCAGATGCGTGGGAATATGCCTTCCTCTTAAAATGCTTCTGGCGATAGTTCGTTCCACAGTTTTGCAGTGCGCGGAAGAAAGTTACGCAAAAAATGCACGGTGGAAGACCGCCACTTATCAAGGTGATGGGATGGTCCTCAGAGCACTCCCCGTGATACAAGTGATATAGGATGCAGAGTGAAGCCACATCTAGGCACAATTCCAAGAGGTCCAGCTTGTTCAAAACACTATGGCAGTCAACAATTCGAGCGGCCCTTCGTTCAAATTCAATACTCGTACAATAATACACAAGTGGCAGCGGCACGGCGAAGTGATCGTTGAACATACAAAATATATAACCTCCTCCTTTTTGGAAGTCAGTTAAAAAACATCATCATCATCACTCTACTCCGAAGGCATCACTCCGAAGAAACACTCCGCAAATTGCCGAGAATTGAATATGACGTAGCCTCAAAATTCCGAAAATTTCAATAACTCGGTCGAGTTAACTCCGTACCTGGCGGCCATACTTATACAAACCCCCCAGTTTTGGAGCTACAAACAGTCGAGTTAACTCCGTACCAAGGATTTCGAAAATCGGACCACAAACGGCTGAGTAATCGTTGAACATACAAAAAATAATAAAAATAAACATACATACAGCCAAACGTGTTACCTCCATTTTTGGAAGTTAGTCAAAAACCAAAATATTACATACCAAAATTTTGCAAAACCGTTACAGCGGCTTGGGCGTGAAGAGGTAACAGACACAGAGAGAGACAGGCAGATAGACGGACGGTCAGACAGACGGACAGACGGACAGACAGACAGATGGACGCGACGGACAGACCGACAGACAGACGGATAGCCAGACAGACAGACTTTCGCATTTATAATAATTATATTATAATAAGTATGGCCCCAAAGTCCACTACATACTTACCTTATTTAAATTACTTAAATATTTATAAATACAATTATAATGTACGCATGTATAATGTACACGTCATACCGTATTTATATTACCAAAATACAAACTCGTCTACGTGAATACTTCATTCATCGTCGTCTCATCATAGATAGAAACGTTGACCTTGATAATGGACACGTTTCTTATCATCGTTACGTCACAGTAGGTAGTAAAAAAGTGGCACGCTCGTTTTCATACAAATGGAGCGACATGCGGTATCTATCTTGATATATGTATGTGAGATATACCATATAAAATGTAAATCATATAATAATATATCACCTACAAAATTACACCAAATCGAGAAACTCACATGGGTGGTAACGTCAACGGAGGTATGGTGGCGAAACACGTCAGTACAGCCCCGATCAAATAAATCGCTGAGAAGTATACAATTACCCTGAAACATACAAAATATATAAGCCAAAAAAAAAATCCACAGCCGAACATATCAATTATCACCTCCTCGTTTTTGGAAGTCGGTTAAGTAAGAATAAGCCTGTGACAAGTGACAACGTTGATTGAATAATTAATTTACTAGTTAGATAGACAGGAAAAATTTTGCTTAGCATTTATTTGTGTGTCAATTTGCTAAAACGAGGTCTAAGTCTGTAAATAAAGTGCTAGGAAAAATCAAGATAAATTAATGTTGAGTGAACTATTTATGGTACAGTTCTTAGGCAAAAATATACTTTAAAATAGTCCACTTAGCTTATAGTAGGGGAGCCCAGAGTGCTATTTGTGTAGTTACTCGAGCGTCATGGAGACCTAGTAGGTTTTTTCATTAGGTAAAACTGATAAAAAAATAAGAGTGTCTTTTATTTTAGCGATGAGTTCAGAAACTGCAGCCATTTTAAAGTTATGAAAAAGGAAATATATTCAGAAAATTGCTTCGGTAAATTATAACAAGATTTTAGACAATAAGGACTAAATCATTTAGTTGAGTGCAGTATAAAATATCTGAGAAGCTTAGTTACGAAAATATGAAGGTTTATTTTTTTTATATTTTAAAATCCCCCTGCAGGCTTACATTACCTTTAAATCGTCAGTACTTTATGTGGAAGCTTATTTGGGGTATACAGTATACTATAGGTCTACCAGAATCTGATGGCAATTTTTGACAGCAGATTTTCAAAAAAATATTCTTGATCATTGGATAAATTTTTATATTTGCATGTTTAACACACAGAATCAGCCGCTATAAGAAAAAAAAGGATCAAAATGTTTTATTCCAATTACCCCGGTATTGCTAGAGTCAATTTATTTTCTCACTTTTTGCCATCAGATTCTGGTAGACCTATAAACATCCCCTATCTTAATCTGACAGTCCCGATGACATTTCAATACTTGAAAATAACTTTTTTTAAAGCCACCACGTGAGTAATCTGATATCTTTACCATGATGACTAGACACATGTGGAAAGCCTATACGAGCTTAACCAGACACGCTCGAGCATGTCGCGAAATTAAGATTTTTAAATATAAAACTTGACGTAGTTGAAACTGCTAAGGAATTACATGCCCGAATAGGACAGGTAACATTACAGCTAATCAAGTCTAAGCTTGTAGAGTTTAAGAGTTATCTCTACGTAATTTTGATGTCGGTTAGCTTAAAACTACTTTGAACGATACTTTATTGAAAGACTGAATATTGGGTCTGAACAGCTGCGTCTAAGACAACTGGTTTTAAAATATATAGGCTGAGTACCAATATTTTAAAACTTAGAAGATCAAGCCTTGCTCAGAGTTCAAAGTCAAAATGCAAGGTTTCCAGGGTTAATAAGACCTACATCTTTTTTCTCGCGCAAAACACATTTCAAGCTAAATTTCCTGAAAGCAGTAACTCGACGTATAGAGAAACCATATCTACAATAGGTATAACATATTACCAATATTTATATTATACTAGCTGTCCCGGCAAACGTTGTTAAGCCATATAAAGTATTTCGCCCATATTATTTCATTAAGTGACTAAATAAGTATGTCACCATGGCAACGTCCATCGCTATCCCGTCGCACAAATGGTCGCCGTCAGTCTCGAGTTGTAATAATTTACTAATATTTATTCAACAAATGCACTTATCAATATAAAAAGTACCCAGTAGCCGATTCTCAGACCTACTGAATATGCATATAAAATTTGGTTAAAATCAGTAAGTAAAGCCGTTTCGGAGGAGTACGGTAACTAACATTGTGACACGAGAATTTTATATATAAAATTATTTGAGTACTTAAATACAATGTATACAAGATTGAAATAAACATTGATATAATTAATATCACACGTGTCGATCATAATAATATTGTGTATGCGAATCAATCGTGCAATCCTTTTCACATTGCGTTTTTTGTGAGCTCCATCAGACCAATTTGAGTATTTCCGAATATTTGGCGAAAATGAATTTACAAAACTAGGGCTTCAATTAGTATCTATTATGCAATTTTCAGATAAAACTGATGAATCAAAAAAGAGCCGGGCAAGCGCGAGTCGGGTTCTCGAACGATTCCGTACAAAACGGAAAAAATGACGTTTGTTGTAATGTATCTGTGCTATAAATGGCACATCTGAAGTTGGTGAAGAGTTGAGAAAATCAATTATCAATTTAACTGAGGTATTAACTTGATACTTTTAAATGAATGTGATATTGATCTCTTCTGTGTCCATTTAACTGTGTATAGACTATCGAATAATATAAGAATTATTTACATAATATAATCCTTTTCATACTTCCACTAATCTATATCTTTCTGCATCACACAGCTGCATGAACCGACATTGATTACGACCGGCGAACAAAATGGACACTGAATTTTAGATAAAAATCTATCTCCATAAACGACAAGACGAATTTCGTCTAAACTTCGAAGTGCACATCGCATGTTATTTAGTCACATAAAGCTTTCTTCTTGTAAGACTTTTGTAAGGAAAAGATTATTATGTAACTAGCTGAAGCATGGTTATGGATCAGGTTATATTATATGCAATACTTGCTCATTTGAGTTATTGCTATAGTAAAATATCATACATATTAAGGTTTGGGTCTAGGGAATTCTCGAGTCAGAGACTCGAGACTTTTTTTCGACAAAACCTTAAAGAATCAATAACGATATTAAAAGATAAACTGTCAAAACCCTTAGAAAGCAGGCATAAATCTTACGTGTGTTCCGAAATTTAACCCAGCACTCAGGTCAGCGCTCATGACGTCTTGAATTTGACGCCGGGTTGCAATTGCAGCTGGTAAGACAAGCGTGATATAACACAACAAAGTCATGTCAGTGCACTGGCGTCTATTTCGAAATGAATCAACAGTATGGCGTCAATTAAACATGAGCTCTGGGTTGTTTTTCGGAACCTACCCTTTCCTTACCTCTATCTTCCGATAAAATTATCAGCGAGTATGGCGCCGACCAGCGGTAGGGTGTAGCACATCATGATGAATATGTGGTAGACCACTGTAGCAGAGTTCTCGTGGAGGCACAGCACATTCCGCAGATATAGAGAGAGTATAGCTGATTGATGCCAATATAAATTAATAAAAGGAATAACATAAATAAGTGATAACTGATACTTTAGGGTTGGTAGGTAGGTATACATAACGTGACCATACGTCCCGCTTTGGGCAGGACAGTCCCGCTTTCAGGCAGTCTGTCCCGGTGTCCCCCGCGAGGCCGAAATTGTCCCGCTTTTGCAAGCAGACCAAACGATAATTTAAAAGTATTTTTACATTCGAAATGCTTATGAAATTCCTGGAAGTAACACACTTCCATACAACAAACGTGATTTTTCTGCCATATTTTGCTCGATATCAATAAGGGCAATAGAATATAGAAGCTTGAAATATTCCTAAAACGCTCAATTGTATTTAAACTTAAATGATAATTAATTCAACTTTTATTTGTCCTGTAAGCACTATGTTTTGTCTCTGGCCAATAATCACAGTTATATAGAAAATTAAGTGATTTGTTGGCATATGTCGCATTTATCTTTTTATAAAGCAAACATACGACTAAATTATTTAAATAAATCACTATTATACTGGAATTTTACTGGTTGTCCGGGTGACAAAACCTCTGATGAAGCGTTTTATTGTTTGTCCCCAGTATAGGTTAGTACAAGAAAACATTACTATAAACAAAAAATACTATATGACAATTAATTACGCTTGTAAAATATAATTATTTATTACAATGTCTATAATAATGCTAACATATAGATTTATGTTTACTTTATAATTTTAACGAGTTTTTTGCATGTTCTTTTTGGTCCCTATTATATTTTATTATCCTGACGTCCACCGGACAACTGCAAGAAAGTTCCGAAACCAAAACGCAGATGACGTGATCAGTGCCTTAAGATATAGTCGATTCATTTGGTGACAAAACTCATCCAAACACCATTTTGATTTCATTTTTGCCGCGGCGTTAGTTGGCCCAGTGTGTTTGGAAAAAGCGGGTGGCTTTTTTGTGTGTCTACCGGACAACCAGCACAAAAATGTAAGTGTTTAATAAATTGTAGTAAATGATTGTAAAATGTATTATATTTAATCTTTAGTTTTTACTGCGCGTAAGACCTAATTCAAAATATCATTATTAATAATTATTACCAGGAAGCGCAAAGACTGATAAATGTCGCTCGGACAACCAGTCACTTGGACAACCAAAACCGATATTTTGACCAACTTTTTACTACTTTGTACTTGTGTGTTACATTACTGAACACATTTTTATTGTCTGATAGTTCTCTATTCTAAATTATATTTGTTTTTATTTTTAGATAATGGGTTTGACAGAAAAATAAAAATCAAGACGCTATAGAGAAAAACTTAAAGGAGACCCAGAAAAAATTGCTGAGCGAAAGAGGAAATAATCAGCTAAGTGCGAGTTGGACTCGCGCACGAAGGGTTCCGTACCGTTATAGAGCGAAAGATGGAAAAAAATGTGTTTTTTGTAAAATGTATATTTTATTTAAATTAACCGTTTTGCTGTATGTAAATTCTTAAAATATAATTAATTATCTACAGCAAATATGTTAAATAAAAAAAAAACTAACATATATTTAAAATAATAAAATTTATCATTGATATACATTTAAAAGTTGACCAACCCTAATAACAAAATAAAAATATTATTAATAATAATAATTAAGGGGGTCTTCTATCAAAAAAACATAATTTTTGCTTTATAATGGTACTACCTTCATGCGCAAGTCCTACTTCCACTTGGCCGTCTTTTTTATTTTATGTTTAATTCTCCAGATGTCCCGCTCTGGCGAAAAAATAAAAAATCAGCCAAGTGCGAGTTAGACTAGCGCACGAAGGGTTCCGTACCGTTATAGAGCGAAAGTATGGAAAAAATTGTGTTTTTTGTATGGGAGCTGACTTTAATTATTTTATTTTATTTTTATTATTAAATATTAAATTATACATAATTGAGGATTTTGTGAAAATTTCAAGTGTCTACATGTTGCCATTATGGATTACGAGCCAAAGAGGCAAAAAAATCACGTTTGTTGTATGGGAGCCCCCCCTTAAATATGAACTTTATTTTGTTTTTAGTATTTGTTCATATAGCGGCACTAGAAATACACAATCTATGAAAATTTCAGAAGTCTAGCTATAGCGGTTCTTGAGATACAGCCTAGAAACAGACAGACGGACAGACATCGAAGTCTCAGTAATAGGGTCCCGTTTTTACCATTTGGGTACGGAACCCTAAAAAAGGGGCCCGCAGGCGCGAGAACGAGAACTAGACAAGGGGCACCGAAGAAATCTCGCCCAGGGCGCTGGTAGTGCTAAAACTGGCACTGCTTCTGTATTTCCATTATTATCATGAATTTATCCATACAAAAGTAAACAAGTAACGCCTTCATCGCTTATCTACCTCTACTTTCACAGTAAACTCTACGCAAGGAGTACTAACACACCCACAATATTAACACTTTGTTCAGTTAGTGTCTAAACACACTTGGCCGAAGTTCGGCATGATTACGCCTGCAATGTATTTTAAACTAGCTGTCCCGGCAAACGTTGTTTTGTCATATAAAGTATGTCGCCCATATCAATTACGTTTAGCTTTACGTCAAATTTTTTACCATACTTAACCATAGACAACATTGACAAAATTACGTTTAGCTGTCATTTTTGTTTTGTTATTCCATGTCAGATGCGTTTTTGTTATACCACGTTTTATACTGACTTCACGGAAACGCGGTCGGATAAAATGTATCCTATGTCCGTCTCCTGGTTCTTAGCTACCTCTCTCTGGCAATTTTCAGCCAAATCGGTTCATCCGTTCTTGAGTTATAAGTAGTGTAACTAACACCACTTTCTTTTATATATATAGATTACCGATGCCACCGATACCGACACACCATGCCGAAATTACGTTGCGTTTTGTATGCGTTTGATATTGCTGACGTACCTAATCATGCCAAACTTCGGCCGCGTATCTTCGGCATGGTGTGTTTAGACACTCTGTATACTTTCATAGTGAAAAGTCCGATATCTAAAGTTGTAGTTGCCACTTTACGAGATTTAACTCGAGCGAAAAGAAGGTATTTCCCATCAAATTGGTGTTTTTTACACTCGCCGAAACACAGGGGAAACGCATTAAAAGTTCAAAAGGCAACATACCGATAAGAAAACATACAGATCACAGATGTAATAAAGAAAGGGCATTGAACTATGTAGGTTTTTAGGGTTGCTTCCCCAAAGTGTAAAAACTGGACCCTATTACTAAGAATTCGATGTCTGTCCGTCCGTCACTCTGCCGTTTATCTCAGGTATATCCAGGCTGTATCTCAACAACGGTAATAGCCAGAGAGTTGCAATTTTCACAGATTGTTTGTCTGTAGCTGTAACAACAAATACAAAAATAATAATAATAATAATACTGTCTGTTACCTTTTCACGCTTAGGGTGAGTTGCACCAGAGGCGTGGTAAAAGTTACAGTTATGGTCAAAGTTATGGTTATAGTTAAGGCTAACTTTAACTTTAACCTTAACTTTGACCACAGAATTTGACAGATGTCTGCTGGTCCGACAAGGCTTTAAATGAACGTGGGCGGGGGCGCTGCTGGTAAAGGAGAACTGTCAAAAATGGCATTTTTGTATGATGATAGCATTAGTTCCTTTTTTCGCCACGTTCATTCTTGTCGAGCTCTATGGTTATGGTTAAATATGGCGTCCATTTTTGACTTTAACCAAAGATTTGACATTTTGCATCGTAGTTATAGTTAAAGTTACAGTTATAGTTAAAGTAAGTTGGTGCAACCCACCCTTAAACGGCATGACCGATTATAATGAGATAGAACATAATATTTATATGACCACTAGCCGTACATTTTTCGTTGACTTTTTGTTACGGAAAAATGTACGGTACCCGCGCGATAAACAAATTATTGCGCAACGGATTTGCGGGCATCATAGCTAGTGTACTATATTTTAGGGTCTATATTTTATAAAAGTGTCACGTACATATCGTAGGTGAGAGCCAACAACGATAGACAAAGGGTTTCCGATTGCACTGAATGCAGGTTTAATTAAAACCGTACCTGCGTCCGTCACAGATTCCATTCGGATTTTGATGAAAAAGTTAACGCCCCGAAGCTACGCATCAAAGGATATTTGACACAGGATCCAGGGACGTCGTATTTCTCTGCTCGCCTCATTATTTCGTATATTTTGTTAAGTTTACTGGATACTACCGACTATGGGTCAGTAGTATCGGTTAAAATGTTAGCCTGTTTAATGGGCTGTTTCACCACTTACTGATAAGTGCCGGATAGGCTATCCACAAATTATCTGACAGACAGAGTATAGATTATCTGTCAGATAAGATGTGGATAGCCTATCCAGCACTTATCAGGAAGTGGTGAAACAGCCCTAAGGGTTTTTAAGTTAAAAATGAGTATAGGTCTTCTTTAAAATCACTCGACAAAGGTTTGATTTTTAGATATATCTAGTAAGAGTGAGCAGGGTGGGTAGGCGGCGTGGGTGGCAACTGGCATAACTGTGCGTTATTAGTAGACATTACAAACATGCACCTATTTTCGAGTGTCCACCTCCATTATTGTTGAGACATCTTACCGGCCCCCTAGACGAGCAATTTTATTGTCATTATCACGTGTTGCGATTTGCGTAATATTATTGACCGTCTAGGGTTGATATTGAATTAATTGTCAAATAAACTGTTCAATAAAATTGAAGCGTGATATTGACAATAAAATTGCTCGTCTAGGGGCCGGTTTATGTGCGGCAGGCTATTATAATAACCTAGCAAACATAGTTGAAAAGTTGTATAAACCTTAAAAGATACAAAAAATATATTGCGTCTGTGGCGGACACTGCACAGTGAGATACAAGCCTGCGTTCACATCAAAATTGGATAAAATCTGCACTTTCCTGGGCGCATCTCTAGCATTACACAATTAGCTTACGAACTCGTTTCCTCGAAGTTTGTTGCAGCAGCAATTTCAAAACTGTTACATAGACCTATGTACATATTGCTAGTTATTTAGCAATTCGGCTTATGTACAGTGTATACATAGGCCAAATAGACTGTCTTTTTTCCTAGATAATAAACTAGATCTGGCCCGCAAATCTGTTAGATCGAAATTTATTTATTGTGCGGAAATCGCACATTTTCTGCAACAAAAACTATCCTTTGTCCTTTCCCGTCTCTCAAATTATGTACCAAAACTCTTGTAGCAGTACGTACCAAATTTCATCTAAGTCATTAATTAAGCCTTTTAAGCGTGAACAGGTAACAAGCAGACAGTCAGACTTTCGCATTTATAATATAAGTAAGGATGACATACATACTTCTAAGTCCACAAAATGAAAATCTTTCACAGAATTCCGCTGCAATAATACAAAACACTGCCGTTCGACTGTAGGACGTCTGGTACATTTTTTCGTAAATCTATTTCAAAAATAACAGGTAAATTATTAAAGTGATATTGTATCATACTATTTTAACGGATGACAGTTGACGTTAATTGACTTTCAGACATACTATTTTCTGCCATGTTTTTCTTTTTCAGATTTATCTACAGTTTACAATGATATTTTTGACAGTTTAGTCGTAAATAGCCGTTGGTAAAGAAATTAACTAATAGACATTATTATATATTTCTATTCTATTCCTATTTCCAAACCTAGGTAAATCAGACTAGTAGTAGAAGTTAGAACATTTCTACAAAAGCTTGAAATGTTTAGTAGCCAGAAGCAACACGTCGTAGCATCGCTACGCCGGTGCTACGGCGCGGCGTAGACTTCCCCAATAAGGCTGGCCGCACACACTGCACACACGTTTTCCGTATTCGATTTCCGAATTCGTTTTCCACATTCGTAAATCCGAATGCCCGGAATCAGTAGAAAATACATAAGTACCCGCAAAACTATGTTTTGCCCATCTCCCTTCTTGCTAATAAAAGTATATTATTAGACAGCGAATAATACAAATTACAAGGTCATGTCTTTGTCTGGCACACTGGAAAAGTTACATGTCAGACAAAGACAACGGACCTTGAATAGTTATACAGGGTGTAACAAAACTAAGTGATGATACTTTAGGGAGTGTACGTGTTCATCATAGAGAGTTCACTGTGAAAGTGGCAGCACTGAAAGACCACTTTTTTTCACTTTTGTATGAGGTAACTATTGACGCTGGGGCGCTTGCCCATGCAAAAATGAAAAAAAAATTGGTCTTCCAGAGCTGCTAGTTTCACAATGTAAGGAACACATACACACCTTAAAATTATCACTTAGTTTTGTTACACCCTGTATACGCTGTGTAAACAAATATCTTTAGTAAGAAAATTAATATTTAGGACTCCTCCTTTTTATAGTTCCGTAGCCAAATGGCAAAAAATGGAACCCTTATAGATTCGTCATGTCGAATTAACGGACAGACAGACAGACGTCTGTCTGTCTGTCCGTCCATATGTCACAGCCACTTTTCTCCGAAACTATAAGAGCTATACTATTGAAACTTGGTAAGTAGATGTAGTCTGTGAACCGCATTAAGATTTTGATACAAAAATGGAAAAATGATAATAAATTTTAGGGGTACTACTGAAACAAAAAAATATTTTTTTCACCTAACCTATGCGTGTGGGGTATCTATAGATAGGTCTTTAAAAATCATATTGAGGTTTCTAATATCATTTTTTTCTAACCTGAATAGTTTGCGAGAGAGACTCTTCCAAAGTGGTAAAATGTGTCCCCCCCCCCCCCCCCCCTAACTTCTAACGTAGGGGCATGATAAGTCTAAAAAATATATATGATGTACTTTACAATAAAAACTACCAACAAAAATTGGTTTGAACGAAATCTAGTTTTTTTTATACGTCATAAATGGTAAACTTAATTTAACTTTCATTAAATCAACTGAGATATAAAAATAAATCAAAAACCTTTTAATTTCATAAAAATAAACCTTATTGCTGCTGCGGAACCCTTCGTGGGCGTGTCCAACTCGCACTTGGCCGGTTTTTCAAATAAAAATGGGTTTTATTTCGCACCGTTGTCATTATTCCAAATAACTGATAGCTTATCCATAAGTTTCAGAAGAGATGATTTTAAAACTAACCCTCGCTTGATTGCTTGCAGTCTGCAGATCTATATTATTATTTTAATATTTTGTTATTTGTGTGTAAGTACAGTAGGGCATCGATAGTCCGAACCCCCGCTAATCCGAATGCCTCTATAATCCGAACGACCTCCCTTCCCCCGCACAAATCACTCCCGCAGCCCCGTCGCCGCATTCTAGTGCCGAGTTAGACGTCACGTATTGTTTTTGACCGATATTTCTATTTCGGAAAAAATGCTTTTGCGCAAATTAAATAAATAAAGCGTTAGCAATGTCGCTAAATACTGGTCGTCAAAGTTTAAATTGGAATTCTTTAAGAAAGTTTAAATAAGAAATAGTTTTAGTTTTGTATAAGTAAGTTTTGCATGATTAAAATATAGTTTTTATTGTTAATAGTGTGGGATATGCGTGAAGGCCGCAAAGGAAGATCTTCCGACCGAGCGAGGTGTTATGCTCGGCAGGCTGGAGCCCACGTGATACATTTCAGCTGTCGTATATATAGCGACGCGCTCAGAAAACTTCGATAGCGCGATGCAGGAATGTTAGGCGAATTGTGGGTACCGCCACAATAGCATAATTTTATTGCCAAAAATGCCTTTAAAAATGTCTACATACTATAATCCGAACGCTGCGTACATCCGAACAGGGTATATATTTTGGGTGTTCGGACTATCGAGGCCCTACTGTATAATTAGAAATAGGTATGCAGGGCACTCGTGATCGTCATTCAATAGCTGGCTATATCCACTCTATGTGAGTGCAACGCTCTCAAAGGGAAAAATTCCTCTTAATAAACATTACATTGTTATCCATGTTGAAGTGGTTTGGTTTATATTAAATGTTTTAGAGTTTGCATTATTAGATAGATCTAGACCACGTACAACTTTAGGATCGCTTGAATATGTTTTTTAAATGAAAATGCTCTGTGCCGCACAATGCCGAAGTGTGCTAGCTAATTCTTATCTAATTTGAATGTGAATTACTTTGTTCGAGAGTGTTTGATCAGAGACGGCGTAAGGCATGGGCGATGTGGGGCACCGCCCACGGGCTCGCGGTCTAAGGGCGGCCCGCACCAACCACGAGATTTTTTTTTAGGATTTACGAGTTTTGATTTTAAATATAAACATTTTTTTTATAAAAAAAAATGAGTATAAAAAAAATATTTCACTCAACAAAATCCGTCCTTGCGTTATCCATCAAAATTGCCTCGCAAAATTTGTCTTGCCCACGTCAAAAGGTCTTGCTCCACCACTGTGGTTGATTGTGCGAAGCACTGCTTATTGAAACATTTAACGTTGAGCATTATGCCGCATAATGCGCTTTTGTGCTGAAATTGAAGCACATGTTGAACCCTCTAGTTTCGGCGAGCCATCTTTAATGTGCGGCCTATATCATTCCCTTAAAAGTAGCTTTTCGTGACGATATGTATATTAAGCGAACAAGGACTTCCAGTGGCGGCGCAAGACCTAAATTTTAAGTGGGAAAAATCTATTTTGCGAGGCCCCCTGATGCGAGGCCCCTAGGACCGCGAGGCCGTGGGCGGTCGCCCACACCGCCCACGCCTTATGCCGCCACTGAGGACTTCTTCCCTACAGTTGCCAATAATGAATTCATTTTCATTTACCTACATATAAAGTCAATTAAGATCTTTAAGCAACGACTCAAACATTTTCAGAAGCAAGTTTCCTTGGCTTACTTTAATCGACATACTGCGTATACAGCGTGTTTCTAATTCCGCGTTCTAACTTATCTTCAAGTTGGTTAAAACTAGGATTAATCACAAATTCTTCGATAGAGTATAATATATAGATACTGCACGCGAGACGCAGTCTTTACAAAGTATGCTTTAGACTCAACGCTTAGTTTATAATACATAGTTTGAGTTAGGTAAACTTAGCTAATACCAAATGCTTTTGATGCATTTAGAATATTTCAATCATCACCTTTCTGAAGTGGTAAATATAATATGACCTAAAAATAAAACCGGCCAAGTGCGAGTCGGACTCGTGCACGAAGGGTTCCGTGCCGTTATAGAGCAAAAATAGACCAAATATTGTGTTTTTTGTATGCATAAATTTTTATTTTATTTAAATATTATTATTTATTCTTAAAGTACACATATATTCAAGGCCTTTGTGAAAATTTCAAGTGCCTACCTGTTGCTATTATTGATATTAAGCAAAAAAGGCCGAAAAAATCATGTTTATTGTATGGGAGCCCCCCTCAAATATTTAATTTATTTTGTTTTTAGTATTTGTTGTTATAGCGGCAACAGAAATACATAATCTGTGAAAATTTCAACTCTCTAGCTATTACCGTTCTTGATAGTTACAGCCTGAAGACATACAGACAGACAGACAGACAGACAGACAGACGGACGGACGGACAGACATCGAAGTCTTAGTAATAGGGTCGCGTTTTTACCCTTTGGGTACGGAACCCTAAAACCCTAAAAAACTACATTTTTTCTTCTACCAGAGCTATCAGCTACCCACTCTGGTAGAAGAAAAGCTGAAAAAAAGATCAAAATGCACAAAAGCACACACAGTAGATAGAATATCGACTGTCAAACGCCTGCTGCATTGCTGTCGTAAAATACATAAAATCGCCTTACGGATATCCATAGAATGACAGTATTCAAGCATTGTCTTAATATTGGCTATGATAGGTCATTGCCCCTAAGAATTCTGTGCCTTAACTGAACTGTGAAAATTTATTATTTGTTGACTAATAAAAATAAAATGCTATAATTGGTACTGTCTACTTTATTAAACAATGAACAGGAATAAAACATAATGTAAACAATATGTAAACTAAATAGTAAATAAGTATTCCAATTTTTACATGATGAGATTGACTGTTCAAACAAAACACCATCTATTGTTTACAAATATTAATTTCATCACAAAATGTTGTTATAAAAACTAAATACTCATTGTTTAAAACAAATTGGATAATTGGACGCTGTTAAGCATTTTTGTATCAACCCACAAAAAATATGCATTGAGTTATGAATGCAGTCATGTTTATTTACATCATTTAGAACATGACTGCATTCATAACTTAACACCAATTTTTTGTCGGTTAATGCACAAATGCTTAACAGCTATTAATTAGAGATGTACCGACTATGGCTTTGGCCGACACGCCAAGTCGGTTGTGAAAAGTCCGACTAAGCGACTGATCGGTACCGATCACGATGTAAGGATTTTGATAAGCATGAATGTTCTATAGACAAAATGAAAAAAATGAATGAAATTATGTGCCTCATTATTTTGATTATAGTATATAATCCATGAATAAGGTAATTATTAGAATTCATTGATAATATATTATGTTGCTTGTTAACTGAGAGACATATTTTTATGATTACTGAAGGAAGACGGACAGAAAGTCTATGGGCTTTATGAAAACCTTCACTAACTGCCGCACGCAGAGACATATTATTTTCATGTTTTAGCCCGGCCGCACATTGTCCGAAATTTCTGATCAGAAACATTTGAACTGCCATCCGATCGACGTCATCTGACACATAATGTCAGACGCCCGCCGGAACGCACTCTGCTCATATGTTTTGTGTCTGATGTCCGGTCCGGATGAGTTGTCAGATGCCGTCTATCGGATGGCAAAAATTTTTAATTGCGTTCCGGCGGGCGCCCGAAATTTTATGTCAGATGACGTCGATCGGTAGCAGTTCAAATGTTTCTGATCAGAAAATCGGATCGCGCTCTCTCTTACATTTTGTACTGAGCCGAGTGAGCTCGAACTCGCCGGAAGGAAATTTCGGATAGTGTGCGGAGTGGCGGTCCGGCGGACGTTCAAATGTTTCTGATCAGAAATTCGGACAATATGCGGCCGGACTTAACTTCAACTTCAAGAAGTTTGACAGATAATATGGACAAATTATTATGAATTCTCTATGTTACAGTTAAGTAATTTTATTAATTACTAGCTGACCCGGCAAACGTTATTTTGTCATATAATGAGTCGTTTTGGAGGAGTTCGCGTACAAACACTGTGACACGAGAAATTTATATATTAGATTCATCTGTGAGTGAAAACTCAAGTGACCTTTAAATGTGCCTGAAAGCAGTCGTTAAAGACCTAGTCGGCAGCTAGTCAGCACATCCCTAAAATAATAATTAAAAAATATTATGAATTATGTACGTACATACAAAGGTTATTACTAAATAGTTTTTCATTTAGGATAAAAGGATGACAATCATTACTTAGGTACTATCTAATGATAGATCAAATATTGTAAATTATTATGTTTAAATACATTATGCATTTTGCAACTAAGAGCATCGGATCTTTGTAAACTACTAAAAACTATGACATTGAAACATTTATAATGCATATAGTAAGCAACATTTTAAAAGAATCATGATAAAATGTTATTTAAATAAAACAATATACATAATATTATGAAACTACATAAAGTGCAATTTTTTGCCTCAAACCCAACGCCACAATTATATTGCTCTCTCGTTGTTCGTATTTAAGAAAGAGAAATCAGACTTGTAACAGATTTGTAACATTGGTTAAAACTTAAGTAATAATCAAAATAATGGCGTCGTTAATAAAAAATAAACTCAAAAAATAAAATAAAGATACATATAATAAAAAATTTAAATATTACGTGAATATTTTCATGATTTAAGCTACACATACTTGTGGGTAGATTTCTCATTTCATTTTTGAACTGCTTAAGAATTACTGTGAATCGTGACGTCTCATCGACTGTCTGTTGAGTTCCTCTAACACTTCCGGTTCCTCGATGACGTTGAAGACGTGTTGTGTGGTGTCCTCATTCGTGTTCCTGTCCTCGAGCGTGTTGGCGTCCTCATCTGACGACATGTCATCCATGAGATTGGGTGGTGGTTCCTGGTATGCCTGGTGTTCCTGGGTTTCCTGGGCGGGAGGAGCCGCGTTCTCGTCGTAGAATGTCTCGTGTAGTCTTTGCATGTCGTATCTGAAAGATAGAGGTGTAAGACTAGGGTTACACGTTCAGTGAGGCATCATTTTGGTCAGGAATGACAAGAGAATGATCGTCTACCCGGTTGATGGACGGACTGATCATTTTTCGACGCCAGAATGACCATCATTCTGGCGTCAGTCTCAGACTGATGGACTGAACTGATGTCAGACTGTTGTTCCGTCGGGGAAATGCACTTACGCATCCCCGGCAGTCTAGGGAGGGCCACCGGGGTATGTGGGACTCCGTAGGGGCGGGTGGAAGACCCACTAAAATCCCAACGTTGTTCCTGCTTCTTCGCTTTTGCCAGAGCAACGGGGAACGCGGGATTCTCAACAATAACAAGGGTTGATGGACACCTGACCGAATTGCGAGGTCAATCTGCTTCGGTGCTTTGCGTCGTGGGAACGGAATAACGCATGCCCTATTGCAGGCATGGCGAACCAATGGTACGCGTGCCAGAAGTGCCCTATAGAATGGTTGCGGGGACCATGCTCGAACTGAGACAACATGAATCTGCTTCAAATTCAATTTCCAACTCTTTTAATTCGCCTATAAGTACATAATGTGACCTCCAAATCTCTTAGACTCCAAAATTGTTGGCCACGCCTGGTCGACATAGAGTATAAACAATGCAAGATGGTGGCAGCATAGCGCATCATTCACCCTCCTGACTCCTGTCCGTCGTTCTGTCAAAACAACGTCCGACGACGCAACGCATTAATGTCGCATATTTGTATTATGTGTAACTGCTGCGATACTATCGCAACCGAAAAAAAATTATGACCACGTATATTCAGACTTCAGAGAAGTTGATTCCTAGGCAGATGGCGAACCTACATAATTTGGTCGGTACCGTCAAACCTAGCCATCAGATCACGACTAGTATTGAATTGACATAACACAACCAACTGACGTAGGTCCGTCAACTGCCTAGAAATCAATTTCCTCGATAGTACCTAGTGTATTTTTCAGTTTGTGTGATCAAAATTATTCTCTGATCTGATATCTGTACAGAATAAGACTTAAAAGCGCAAATAGAGCACAAGCAAATGACTTAAAATATTACATAGCCAAAAATGTGATATTAGATTCTCAGATGAAAAAGCAGTCCCAAAACAAACCTCCTTACTAATAAAAATATTTACACAGCTTACACAAGGTTTACTTGTCTTTGTCTGGCAAAAAGTTACATCATTAATAGAGATAACGAACCTTTAAATATATTTGTAAGCCGGTAACTAACATTTCACAACATTAGAACAATTACTCATTTTTCCCTTATAATTTGAACAAACCTCGTAAGTTACCCACTTCATCATCTATATAATATACATAGAATCCATATTATTTTTTTATCAAAGCATTTTCGGTCCCAAAACTTCCATTTATGCAAAAAAACGGCAGTTTTCAAATTGTTAGTTACATGGTTAATCCACTCATATCTTCAATTGTGACATCAAAAAAGTTCAGTAATGTGCATAAAGCCTGCCACTTTGTAAGTCTTAGGCTGCGTTTCCACCAGAGATGGGTTGCGAGGAATGTGTTTTTAAGATCCAATAGAATCGCTGCGCTGAGCGAGGTCACGTCAATGAAGCGATTCTATTGGTTCTCAAAAACACTATCCTCGCAACACATATCTGGTGGAAACGCAGCCTTAGTGTGGGTTGCACAACAGGCGTTGTTATAGCTGTTACAGTTAAGGTTAATTTTAGCAATAACAATAACAATAAAATCATGGTGCAAGTGACATTTGTCAAGTTCTGTGGTCATTGTTAATTATTAACAATGGCCACAGAACTTGACAAATATCACAAGTGCACCATGATTTCATTGTTAAAGTTAAAGTTAATGGGGCTGAGAGTATAAAAAATGAATTATCTGTATAAAAATGATGGGATTTTTTTGTTATGATAACACTGTGAGCCATATTATGTTAAATTTAACATTAACGATAACCGACCAAAATTGTGCGGTTACGGTTATCGTTTAATATGGCGTCATTTTAACCATTTAAAAAATTTGACAGTTGATTTGAGATATTTTTGTTTTTGTTAAAGTTGGTGCAACCCACTCTTAAAACTACAAGTTCACTGTTCACTGTCAGTGCGGGCCAGTCCACAATTAGGGTTTTTGATGTTGAATGACAGCGGTTTGACACGATAAACCATAAGGCTACATAGCGGCACCTGGTGGCAAATGGAACATCAGAAACCCTCATTGTTCACATAAATGGTCACTGATAAGCATTTGTTTGTTAACCTACAAAAAATTGGGCATTATAACTCAATACCTATTTTTTGTGGGTTAACAGTTAACATACAAACGCTTAACAGTGACCAATATGAGAAATGTGATGCTGACCACTACAGTTTTTTAAAGCGTATAGTTGTTAGCGACTAACTAGCGATGCTAATCGAGCTATGCTGCTACAGTCACTCGAGTAAACTTTTCAAACTCGGAATCGATAAAAAATATTGTTCATTCCTTTTTAATAAGGTTACTACATCCATGACAAGGTAATTTCAAGGCGTTAATATAAACTGAAATATCGTTTTCACTCGAATGACTTGAAAGCTCGAGAATAATTCGAATGACTCGAATATCTCATACTCGATTTCTTTCCGATACGTAAAATTTCCTTAAAGGCCACCATATACGGGATCGATCGTTCCAGTCGGACTGATCGCAAGTCGACCTGACCAGGAACACGTCCTGAGAATGCACAAAACGAGTCCAGTCGACCTGCTATCAGTCCGACCGGAACGATCGGCCTTCTCGTAAATTCTTAAGAGTTGAGTGCTTCGAGTCGAGATTCGAAGTCGCATCACTACTCCGATTTCTGAGATTTTTTCACAGAAGTTTGTCTGTTTGACTACGTTTGGCTAATAATAAATATACAGGGTGCAATTAAACCTTCCTGCCAAATTTTGATATATTGATCCTTGTTAAAAATAAAATTACACGTATTTTTTCTTTTATAGTCACTCAGTACTAAATTATTGAGAAATGTCTTCCGAAAGTTATCCTAAAAAACACTACAATTAATGGACACGATGCGTCGGCCGCGCGTGACGTGCCCCCGCGCGCGCGCCTCATCCCGGCGTCACCCCCTCTCATTCCCCCGCGCCGCGAGTGACCGTTCTGCAACGATTTTAAATGGGATAAAATATGTCATTGAAAAAAAATAACACCCAATTTCTTTTGGTTAAATGGACTACTCTCTAATGATATCTAAGCCCTGGAAAAAATTTGGCAGGAAGGTTTAATTGCACCCTGTATAGCCAATCAAAAGCGTTATTCAAATAGATAAAAATCGGTCAGAAAACCCCCAGAAACCGGGCATAGCTACGGTATTAATAGCACATACCCATTATTAGGTCGGAACAAGTTATACCCGGGGAATATTGTGGAGAAGAATCGCACGATGAACGGGCTGTTGGAGTCGACGGCGTGGTGGCTGAACTTGGTGTAGCCGTACCGGTCTACTGTGTTCTTAGGAGGCGCCGGGTTGAAGCTAAACGTTTGGGGTATCTTCGGCACCGCCTGGGAAAAAAATTTAAAGCGTAACATATCCATTGGCTTAGGTCAGTGTTCCGCAAACTTTTTGTGTTCAAGGTACCATCGAGGAGGTTGATTCCTAGGCAGATGGCGCACCTAAGTTTGATCGCGTTAAGTCAAACCCATCCAACCGATCACAGGCCACAGCTAACATTGAATTGACATAAGCCGACCACATGACGTAGGTCCGTCAACTGCCTAGGACGTAGGTTACACGATCAGTTTCTCGTCAATCTGATCCATCAATCTGGTAAAGATTGACGGAAAACTGATCGTCTAACCCACGGATTGATGGACTGATCATTTTTTAATATGTACTTTTTATAACCATCAATCTAGCATCAATCACAGATTGACCCCAGATTGATGACAGATTGATCGTGTAACCTACGTCTTAGAATCAATTTCCTCGATCGTACATTTAGAAAAATGTAAACTTTTTGAGGTATACACCACAAATTAATCAGCGTGTACAGGGGTGCTCTGAGGACCTGACCCTTCGTCAATCGTCTTAAAATGTTCCCTTTTTTGGTTCTTATAAACTAGGAATATACACGACGATATTTTTGAGGCACACCAACTACTGGCTACGGTACACCAGTGTGCCGCGGCACACCTTTAGCAGAACACTGGCTTAGGTAACAATACCGCGTAAGTCAAATTTAAAGTTTTCAGGAGATTCAGAACACAAAAACCCCATAATCAAGTTCCCGTTAACAATTTCTTCAGCGCAGGATTTAAACTTAACGTTTGGGGGCGAAAAGGTTCAAAAGGGCAATTGTAGGTATTACAAGTTGAATATTTATTGGATGTTTTCTCTTCATTTGTATTTGTGAAAGGGATGTCGACATTTATAAAATGTACTAAATTGCTTGAAACTGAACTTTTAGAAAAAATTACAAAAAAGCGTCATGACAAAAAAAGATTCATCGGTCACATCAAACATGACATATAACTCCGAATCTGTTGAGTGCTAATTTCGTTTACTCGCCAAAACATAGATCACGTCTTCATCGATCGAATTAATTAGTATTTAGAAAAATTTATATACTCACCCCATCGACAACAAAGTTTGACATTGGCTGCACTACGGAGAAATGTCTGATTATTTCCTCTGGCCATCCCATGAACAGAGTATTCCTGACGTTAGCAAATATCGTTGCTCTAGCCTGAAATTAAATAAACTTTAATTTAGAGAAATACATTAGGTCAGCCATTATAGCGGGGCCTGGGACCCCGCAAAGCCTTTGTAGGAGCTCTGTAAGATTACTATATTATGTAATTGCACAGGTGTAAAATTAGTAAAAGTCACCCCCATACATGATTTTTTGCTTAAGCGACTATACGTAAGCCTAAGTGTCTAAACACACTAGGCCGAAAAAACGCGGCCGAAGTTCGGCATGATTACGCCTGCAATGTATTTGAAATTACTGATGACACACCATACCGAAATTACGTCGCGTTATATTGTATGCGTAGCGCATTGCTGGCGTAAACATGCCGAACTTCGGCCGCGTATTTTTGGCCTAGTGTGTTTAGACACTAAGGGTCAATTCAGACCGCAACGCGACAAGTAGATGCATTTCTAAATTTGTATGGATTTTGACAGACTTGAATAATTGCGTGAGACGTCATGCAAATCTGTCAAATCAATACAAATTGAATTGACCTCTAAGTAGGTTTTCCAAGTTCCAACAACTTACAAAGACATTTCTCTCTATCTGCGCCCTGCCACTCTGTTGCGCCAAAAAAACCCGTTCATCTTTCCGCCACAAAACTATATCATACATCCTTTACAGTATCTCTAAACCTGAATCAAACTAATATCCAAACCTATAAATCGAATAGTTTAAGCGTGCAGACTTAACAAACATACACACTTTCTGCCGCACTCAGAGATGAACATCAATTAGTTAATTGTAATTAAATTAAGATTTTGACATAAGCCCCATACGTTATCTGTCAAACTCTTTATTAAATTGAAGCTTAAAGGTACAAGTTGGAAGCCGGCTACATGAAGTTGCAGCAGACGACGTGTCGTCGCGACACTACTGGTTTCTATGTATCTCTATGATAATGTGTCGCTAGCTTCGTGTCGCTAGCTGCGCAGGGTATTTTATAGAAATACATATAGGTCTACCAGAATCTGATGGCAATTTTTGACAGCAGATTTTCAATAAATATCCTTGATCATTGGATAAATTTTTATACTTGCATGATTAACACACAGAATCAGCCGCTATAAGAAAAAAAAGGATCAAAATGTCTTATTCCAACTACCCCGGTATTGCTAGTCAATTTATTTTCTCACTTTTTGCCATCAGATTCTGGTAGACTTATAGAAACCAGTAGTGTCGTGACGACACTTCGTCTGCGGTTGCTTCATGTCGCCCGCTGCCAACCGGCACCTTAATTATCATTAAATGTCTCTGAGTGCGGCAGTTAGACATTTATGAAATTAGTAAGGATTTACGAACTTTAGTTTTGGAGTCTTCGTCGAACTTGATGCTGATTTCCTCGGCGTTTCTTAGGAACCACTGCATGACGGGCTGCTCGCGCCACTTTGTGCACGTGAAGTGGGCGTACAGGTTTATTGTCTCCTTCAGCGATTTTGAGGTCCTGTTTAAAACATATAGTGAGTGTGACAAAGTGCGCCTACCCGGCAAGTGCGCCATATACCTATTTTTCGTTATTGCTGGAGCTTGGAGATTTCCAATCAGCAGTATGGAAAAATAGCTATATGGCGCACTTGCCGGGTAGGCGCACTTTGCCACACTCGCTATACTTTGTTTTATACGAGATTTTGCTTCGCCCTCGTAAAATAGGTCCTGGCATAATTAAAAAGACAGTATAGAAAACTATAACTCTCATACATTGGACTGTTCCTATACGGTTTTAGCTACTAGAGCTAGGACTACGAAAATTGTATAACCGACCCAAGTATGACAACTAACGTACGTGTGCATTCGAGTACTTAATGTGCATTTAGATGACATTTCGTAAAAATATTTTTTGACTCAGTTACTCTTCCGCAGTATCTATTATTCTAAAAACCTTGACTATCTTTTGTACTTCTCCAGTGTAATAATAAAAATGAAATTTGAAGAAGTATATTCAGTCTTAAGATATATTAGGTCCCGCTTCAATAGTCTCGCAATTCTACGCTAAGGAAGTTGCAGGCAACATCTACATACATAATTTTAATTAAAAAATATTATATCTTGCACATGAAACTAGACAGTACAACAAAACAATGTGATAACACTTTAAGGTGTATTATGAGTCCCCTGTGTAGAGTTGACTGTCAAAGTAGCAGCTCTGCAAGAATAACATTTTTATTTTACTTCAGCATGGGCAAATTCATGTCGCTGGGGTTTGTTTTGTTACGCCATGTATACATACGTGGCCGTGGCGTATGCGGTATACAGCAGGCTGTTTTGGAGTATTGGACTTGGTTTCTGTTTAGCAGCGTCTAGCAGATTCTTGACGAATGACGGGAACCTGAGTATTGCACTTTTCAGAATATTGTCCGCTACTTTCAGATCCTCTGCAACGAAAAACAATATTAATCCTTCGATCGCCGATTCTTAGAAACATATTGTTGGTCTATTGTTATCGCGGCCCACTTGGGCCGTATGGGGCTTGATGGGTGAAACTCGGTACAGTTTTAATTCATCTTAGGAACTGAGAGCCAAGACGCACACACCCGTTTGCTTTAAAAGTGTACAATTTGAAAAAAACATTCAAAATTCAGATAAAATACGGAAATGTTCAACATTAGCCGTAGATACTTCTTTTAAATAACTTTAAAGGCACCAGATGACGTCTAAATAGATATAACTATCCAAATGCCAAATAATATAAAAAATAAATAAATAAAATATATATTTTTATTCAAAATGGGTATCATGATACACTTTTTGAAAGTCGTAGAAAGAACGAAGAAACTACGTTGCCTACCACCGGTTCGGGAACTACCCCGCCGAGAAGAACCGGCGTAAGAAACTCGCACGGGGCCATCTTTACTAAAATGGAAAATTACAATTTTAAAATAAAATAATATAACAATGTTATGGCTTACAGCTATGTAACAAAAATAAAAGTAACCTGCATGAAGCTACCCTATTCCCAAGGTGTGCTGTCCTCGATGAAATCATTGACTTTATAATAATACGCTTTAGCACACAAACGTACTTTAACTGCTTTTTTAAATTTGTTTAAAGGTAGATTTTGAACATTTTCTGGGATTTTATTGTATAGGCGTGTACATTGGCCTTTAAAGGATTTGCTTACTTTGGCTAGTCTAACATTGGTATTGCTAACTTGTTCTTATTTCTAGTATTTACATTATGATTATCGCTTTTCCTTTTGAAAATATTTATGTTCTTTCTAACATATAAGATATTTTCCAAAATGTATTGAGATGCGACGGTCAGAATTCTTATTTCTTTAATTTTTTCTCTTAGAGATTCAAAAGACGACATCTTATAAATAGAACGAATAGCTCGCTTCTGCAGCACAAATATTGTATTAATGTCCGCCGCATTTCCCCACAAGAGGATGCCGTAAGACATTATGCTATGAAAGTAGCTCAAGTACACTAATCGCGCGGTCTCTACATCAGTGATTTCACGAATTTTTTTAACAGCATATGCTGCAGAGTTAAGCTTATCTGCTAGTTTTGCAATATGTGGACCCCATTGTACTTACAATCCAGTGTTATGCCTAGGAATATGGTGGTGTCTATAAATTCATTTTCTCATCATTTAATAGTACATTGGTTTGTACTTGCCTAACATTTGGCAAGATAAATTTTAAACATTTTGTTTTATTACAGTTCAAAAGATAATTATTAGCATTAACTATTTTTGAGAGAGCACTATTTACCTCGTCATAATTAAATTGTCGCCTCTTCACATTAAAAATTAGTGAAGTGTCATGAGAAAAAAGTACTATCTCATGCTTATCTTTAACAAGATAAGGTAAATCATTTATATAGATGAGAAAAAGAAAAGGTCCTAAAATGGGCCCTTGTGGCACACCTAGTTTTATTTTGGTTCCATTAGACCTTATGGAGTTGATTTCCACCCTCTGCGTTCTATTTGTAAGGTAAGATTTTAGAAGTTTAAGTGCCGTACCCCTTATACTATAATGGTGTAGTTTTCTTATTAGAGTATCATACTCCACACAGTCAAATGCTTTAGAGAGATCGCAGAAGATACCAAGTGCATCCTGCGACCCCTCCCAAGCTTCAAAAATACTACACAGAAGACTAATGCCTGCATCTGTTGTAGACCGACCTTTAGTAAAACCAAATTGATTATTATGTAACAAATTATTTGAGTTAAAGTGAGCAAGTAATTGATTTAAAATTATTTTTTCAAAGATTTTACTTAAAGTCGGCAATATAGATATTGGTCTATAGTTGGCTGGGTCTGATTTCTTCCCAGCTTTAAAGAGAGGAGACCTTGTTGTGCTTCATTAAGTCTGGGAACACGCCACTTTTAATACAATTATTAAAAACTAAAGCTAGGTAAGGGGCAATGATGTCAATTACTGATTTTATAATTTTTGTAGACATACCCCAGAGATCAGTGGTACTTTTAATATTGAGTCATTTGAAAGGAAAAAATTTTGAAGATTAGACATTTTTGATATGAAATGGTGACATGTTTTCATAATATTTGTAAAGCATTACCTTTCTTCTTAGTCAGCACATGGAAGTATGCGAGGGCATAAGAATATCTCATGTTGAACATGTACGCTGCATTCTTCTTTATGGTCAGATGATTGATTGTGTCAATCAGCCACTGGTGTTCCCTAGCCCTAAGGGCTAATGTGTCTATGATCAGTTGTACCCCCAGGGGGTCAGAAGGGTCCAAATTCATGAGTAACTTTGCCACCTCCAACGCTGTCCTGTGACAGGCCTTGTTCGTTAGCAAGTAGATATACTTCAGTAGCAGAATATGAAATGGTCTGTTCTCAATAAACTTGTATTCCAAACGCGTTTTCCTCTGTAACAAAATTTTTATAAAATGTATTTTAAGGCCAGTTTTATATCAAACAAAAACTTAAAATCATTATTTTATTGGCGGCCGTGCGTAAGGGCGCTTTTCCTGTCATGCGTGTAGCGCGCCCGCGCGCGGATCTGATCCGCATGCAAGTTGACACGCGCTAGGCCAGGAGCATGAGCGGACAACGTCCGCATGCGGACCAGATCCGCGCCCGGGCGATAATCTGTATGAGAGGAAAAGCGCCCTCACACAACATCGTTCATTAATCACGAGGCTTTTTTAATAAAAATCGGCCAAGTGCGAGTCGGACTCGCGCACGAAGGGTTTCATGGAAGCCTCCTTATATTTTTATTTTATTTTACTTTTATTATTAATTATTAAGGTTCTTGAGATACAGTCTGGAGACAGACAGACGGAAAGACAACGAAGTCTTAGTAATAGGGTCCCGTTTTTACCCTTTGGGTACGGAAGTAGGGTAGTGTTCGCCTATGTAACTTGTTTCATACTGCAAGACTAACGCGGCTGGTCTCAGCATTCCCCTTCGTCGCTTCGTGGATACATACAACAAGTACTTGATTGATATTGATATTTTTGCACTATCCTATAATAATAATCAATTCAAAAAAACCGGCCAAGTGCGTGTCGTGCCACGCGCAATATAGGGTTTTCCGTTATCTATATAATGAATATAATTAATATAATGAATGCACATTTATAACGTGTTTTACACTACTAACAACATCATCTCAGTTACGTTCAAAGGATTTTGAACGAAAAGTTCCTTTTTACTTCTACGAATAAATTTTTTTTAGTTGATCGATTATTACTCAATAACTTATGAAGTCTTCTTAGCCGTGATAGTTTTCCTTTTAAATTCAGGATATTTTCTACTCCCGTGATTTTTTTCACTTTTCCAGAAGCAACCGTTTAGCTGGTAGAAGGGGGGGACACTGGACTCTTAACGATTTTTTTCACTTTAAAACTTCATATTTCACAAATGGATCCCTAAATCGGAAAATGATCTTTGAAGACTCATAATATTTTTAAAAAACCTATCCAATGACACCCCACACAGTGGGGTGGACGCGAAAAAAAAATCACCCCCACATTGATGTGTAGGGGGGATACCATAATTTTTTTAAATATTTTATACAGCATGACTGGTGAGACTTGTTCAATACTCAAGGACGTGATATTTGGCTATTATATTAGTTGAAAAAAAATAATATAAAAAAATAATATCAATTGATCACCGAGTATTTAAATGTAGCTTAAAGTTAAACGGTTAAATAACTTCCTTCTTTCCTTCGAACTTACTCGACGCGAGCCGTCGAGCTTTACTCAAGCCATACTCATTTTTACTCGATTTGCAGTAAAACTATCGAGTAGTGCTGAATGTGTGAACGAAAGCCCAATCCGTGGTTTTTACTCCACGTGATTGCTCGATCGAGTAAAACCGTACTATGTGAGTGCTTAGCATAAGATTAAAACTTCGTATAATGACGCACTATATAAGGTGCAGTAAATAGGTGTAAGGTGCTGCTATTTACTGTAGTACAACAAATATACACGTTCGCGCCTTTTCCATTACTTTCAAAAAACAAAAAGAAACCTGTAAAGTTGTTTACTTAAAAAATCTCAGCTATTGAATAGCGACATAAATAGTGAGCGTAAACAAAGTGTTTACCAAAGTATATAAATATATTTTTAGACTATGATTTGAATAAATATAATTTATTCAAATCATAGTCTATTAATTCTATTTTCACATATAGATTCTTGAGTGCTTTATTTTCTTCGTTAGAATCAGTTTAAACACAATAATGAAAATACCGAGGGCGGAGAAAAAATATTACCAAATCAGCAAAAATTGGCGGCCTCACCCACTTATTTTAAGATTATAACATCTCACTGTTTTTTGTTCCAATAAAGAAAATAAATACATAAATAAACCCTTAAAAAACGATCACATTGGGCTTAAAAAAGATACCAAATTGTGTATCTCTTTTTAAAATATTTAATTTTGAATCTTGTAAAATTTCGTTATTACCTTACTTGTTATTTCGGGTGTATACAAGGGAAATTACGCAAAAGGAGCCGAAGGCAACAAGCACATACAATACAGTAAATAATCCCACCAAAATCCGACATGTTGCACACGTCATATCAGAATATTGACAGAAACGTCATCAAATGTCGAACAAAACTTTGTTTACTGTCTATGCTGGTGCTGCCTCTAGCGTGAAAACGTTGCAGTAATTTATCGTATTGTTTTCTTAGCTGGGAAACATATAACTTACGTTTGTGATGTTGAAGAATGGTGATGTAGAGTGTAGCATGTAAGCTATAGAGGTCTCTATCAACTCCGCAGCCTGGGAGTACTCCTCTACACGAAACAGTACATCTGCTATCTGTAAAATAAAATAGAAAACATTATATGTCTCTCTCACATATCGCTAATAATGTTAATATTCTGACAGACAAAGTGCAAACATAATATTGCCCTTCTTTTTTGATTCGCTGTATTTGAGCAAAAGTGAACATATTGTAGTAAAAAATAATTTAAAAATAAACAAGCCTTTTAATTCCACACCCTTTTTACATTTCGAACGTTTTAATGTTAATACCTTATATCAGTGTTTCCCAAACTTGTCGGGACCGCAACCCATCTACAAGAAAGTTTAAAGTTCACAGCCCACCTTGTGTCATGAAGACAAAAAAGCAGCGGTATATGTCGCTTCCGCAGCATTTACCCGTTAATTCTTATCGTAGTTCACCACCATATTATCATTATCGTCAGCCTTACTTATTTACCCGCCTATGCCCGCCCCCGTCCCGCACGCACCCACGACGACGAACGAACGAGTAAAATGACAATCGAACGAGTACGACAATCGTCCTATAGTTTCAGGGCCCACCCAAAATCTATCCGCGACCCACCAGTGGGTTGCGACCCACACTTTGGGAAATACTGCCTTATATAGTTGCTGTCTGCTGTTAAAATGTAACATACCTCTATTAATTCTTCGACGTGCATATTTCTCAATGCTTCTCCTGTAGGCTGCATCAAATCGCTCAATCTGAAATAATATTAAAACATAAATAAAGTTATAATGAATCTATAGTTTAGTAATCAGTAGTTTAATTTTACGAAAATCTATTCATTGCTTTTTGCATAAAAGAGTTAATATGAGCAAAAAATATCTTCATTAAGTACTTTAATATCTCGTAAGTATCTACATATTTTTAAAAGTTAATATCGGGAAGGACAAAGCAATAAGTATACTTTCTATTGCGAACACTAATTACATAAAAAATCTATACTAATATTATAAAGCGGAAGAGTTTGTTAGTTTGTTTGTTTGTTTGTTTGTTTGAACGCGCTAATCTTAGATAGTCCATTTATCGAGGAAGGTTATAGGCTATATTTTATCACGCTAAGACTAATAGGAGCGAAGAAATAGAAGAAAATGTGGAAAAAACGGGGGAAATTATTTGAAAGGGCTTATCTCACGAACTACTAGAGCAATTTTTGTTATTTGGGTCAGATAAGAAGTAGACCACGTGAAAGATCATAGGCTATTTTTTGTAGACTGATTTGTTTGTGGAATATCTAATTTACGCGGGCGAAGCCGCGCGGAACGTCTATATTAAATACAAACCCTTGCACCATCATAGAGAGGAATGTCTTATGCATGTTCTGATAATCTCGGCTGTGGTCGAAAGTGAAATATGTGTAATCCTTTTCCTTCCGATTCATTGACATGGACAGACCTGTAGAATAAAGATTTTTGTTTCACATTCTTCCAGTTACCTTTTTTTTATAAAAAAAAGCCCAAAACGAGAAAAGCCAAAGTCCACAACATGAGAAATGGTTTTGTGACTTTGGACTAAAGGATTCTTGAGATAAGTTTTACGATATAGTACAGGTTCCCTAGAATAATTTTTTTTTATTACTACCAAGCAAATTTTTCGTGAGTAGCTTCATTTTGATAAGACGAACAACAATTTTCTCCGCGAAAACTCCGAAAGTGGTAGCTAACAGAGATAGAAAGGATTTAATGCTTTGATTTGATGGTCCTAAGATATGGATTGTTCTATTTGTAGGACAATGTTACTCTTATATTATATATAACTATTAACATTATAACAGAACCCTAAAACGGAACCCTAACGAGCTGATTTTTTGTATATTGATAGGTTAATAGTTATATAATTTTAGGGCCAACCCACACGTACCACAACCACACGACAACCACAACCACACCACGTGGTCAGGCGTATATTTTGTATTGTAAATGAACCGGACTATTCACACGTACTACATTTAGCAGTCGTTGTCGACCACTTGTGTGATACCGACCACATCGCAAGTCGCAACCATAAGCGAACTACTCAGAATACAGAAAGAACCAGAAACCGTCAACGCACTTGAAAGTGAGGCAGTCACAGCAACTCCTAATTGGAGTGGCTCGAGTCTGTCGATGGCCGACGCGCGCATCGGTGTTTGTAGTTGTCAGTTTTTAATTAATTATGCCGACTTGTGTCGTTCCCACTTGCAAAAATGCTGCTGCGACTGCAAAGAAATCGCATGGGATTACGTTACATCTGTAAGTAGTACATTTCCAATTCATTTTATTAAAATATTGAATTTAATGTGCGTGACGTAATTGTCATAGAATTCATGCGTTCATTTTGTAAGTGTTGCCAGTTGCCACAGAATAACGGAATATTTTACCCAACTTTTTTTAGATTTATTTTTTATTGAACAATTGTCTGAACATAATGACGAAATCGTTTCGTAAGTGTTGCCACATAATAAATAATATTTTAACCGCTTTTTGATAATTACCTTATATTAGATTTTTGTGAAACTGGAAACTTTCTCCTTGATCTTGATGGATTCTTTAACATTATCTATGAGGAGTACATAGAGAAAGTCGCTTTGTGGGAGTTAAATTACGACTATGCGATCTGAATAATCTGATAAGTTTAAATGCATAAAATTGATAATGCACAATAAAGAGTTTTTGATTTGATTTTTTTTAATTAGTTATTAAGGTGAAACGTCCCGGAAGTAACTAGCGCTCAAGGTTTTTAATTTATTTTGAATTACTACTACAGAAGATACATAGACTTCTTTTTGTTTGCGAACATTACACTATAGGGTGGTATTTTAGCGAACATTGCAAGCATTGAGTATATCTTCGTGTACTTATAAATGGTACACTGTTAAAAGTGTCCATTTTTAGCACTTTTACCATTTAAAACTACACGAAGATACTCTTACAAGTGATAAAAGTGGTCACTTTTTTATTTATTTAAGTCAGGCATCTTGGCCCATATTATAAATACCTTATATACTAACATACATAATATAATTACATATACTAAAACTAACACTAACACTAAACACGTATTGTCTGCGACGTGGGGCGCGACATGTTCAGAAGTCGTCCTTGGAACCTCCTGTAGACGACTCGAATCCAATTTTATATTATGGAAAAATAAATTATTCTATAACATAAAATTGTTATTATCATATTATTATTCAACTATTATATTATTAACTATATGTTATATTATTGATTTTTATTCAACTATTTGCAGTCGTACATAACATTTTAATTTTACCCCATAAAGAGGCAATGTTACATAAGCTGGTATACCTACGCGGGTGGGTGAAGAGCGGGCGAGGCGGTGTTTTGCCATTATTTTGGACACAGCGCGCTGCGTACAAATATTATCGAATACTACTGGTTTTTATTCTGTATTCTGAGGCGAACTAGTGGCCGACCACATCGCAACCACAACGTTGCGTCGATGCAACGACAGTGCGCGAACACCGCCCGCGATCTTCCCCCCTCCGTTTTATTGACTTTCGTATGTAACCACATCGCAACTACTGGCGACAACGCAACCACGTCGACATTTTGTTGGTACCACAACGCAACTACAAATAGCTGCAGTGACACCATTCACACGTAACCACTGCTTGACGGCATTTTGTCGTTGCGACGTGGTTGTGGTACGTGTGGGTTGGCCCTAAGAGTAACATTGTCCTACAAATAGAACAATCCATATTTTAGGACCATCAAATCAAAATTCTTTCTATCTCTGTTAGCTACCACTTTCAAGAATTTTCGCAGAGGAAATTGTTGTTCGTTTTATCAAAATGAAGCTAGCTACTCACGAAAAATTACCTTGATAGTAAAAAAAAAAAATGTTCTAGGGAACCCGGACTGATACTGCTGTCCGTCAAAAACATAATTATTATAGTAATTGAAGACGTGAGTGGAAGAATCGAACAAGTAACATTTCGTAACATACGGACAATAACTCATTTTATCCCTTATTATTTTCATAAAACTTGTAAGTTATCTAATTCATAATGTAACTAATGTCTGTGGATTATATCCTACACATATAATCCACAGTTTTTCTATTTCATATTCTGGCCCTAAAGCCTCCATTTAAGCAAAAAAACGGGAGGTTTTTTGTGTTACTTACCTTATTCTTCCACTCACGTCTTGAATTCTGTTGTGACTTTTTCAATAGTATTAGACAAAAACTGCAAATTTTCTAATCTACCAACTTACCTTTTGCATGAAAGCTGTACTCTTTGGGTATAAAAGATCCCCTCTGCACTCGTCTCAAATTCTGTTGACGACCTCTCCTGTAAAAATATAATATATATATACATATATATATATATATATATATATATACCTACCACCTACCTAGGTGGTGCCTACCACCGCGCCGGTTCGGGAACTAACCCGGCGAGAAGAACCGGCGTAAAAAACTCGCACGGGGCCCACTTTTTACCAAAAAAGTGAGAAAAACTTATCTTTTTAAAATAAAGTTTACAATTTTGTAACTTAATATTATGATATACAATATCAACATACATAATCGTTAGTCATATAATAATGTAGAAGTAGCCTTGCAAGTAGCCATCCTACTCCCAAGATGTGCCATCGTTTATGAAAGCATTGACCTTAAAATAGGCACACAAACGTTCTTTGACTACTTTTTTAAAATTAATGGAAAGATTTTGAACGTTTTCTGGAATTTTGTTGTAAAGGTGTATACATTGACCTTTAAAAGATTTACTGACTTTACTAAGTCTGATCACCGGCATATCTAGCTTGTTGTTTGGACACATATATACATAATACTGTATAATGTATTATCTATGGACGAACAGGAGATGAAATGGGAGAGTGGAGTGAATGACAGAAGAGGCATACAATGCGTTATTCCGAGGATGTGGCATTGTCACGTCCTCGGAAATAATGGTGACACACACGGTGGTCAAGGTGATACACTCATCTCTTCTACCGTTATAGTGACAACGGTATAGTGATAAGGCAACAGAGCAATGTGGCATTACCCTAATGTTTGATAATACTTTATTATCATAATATATTATATTCAACTAATCTATACATATAATCGCTATAGAAGCCAAAAATGTGGTTAGTTTTTTGTCTGTCTGTCTGTCTGTATGTTTGTTCCAGCATCACACGAACACTACTGATCCGATTTGGATGCGGTTTTCGCAGGTATATTTGCCTTCTTCTAACTTAACATCTGGTGTATAGATTTTTTTTCCCCCCACCCCTCTAACTCCTCTAAGTGGACCAAAGAAGGGGTCAGATTTTGTATTAAACTTTTTCTTTAATGGACTTACTTCATATTATTTATTGTTTTCCAACTTAACATCTGGTGTATAAAATTCCAAAAAACAACGTTTGCCGGGACAGCTATTTATTATATAACACTTAAACCGCGGGTAACACACACGCGGGCGCAGCTAGTTTGACTAATAAATTTAACTTATTTTATAGAATTCATCAAAGTGAATAGTTTACCTTCTATTAGCTTCATCTTCTTCATCAGGACCGAATAATCTGGTGAGTTCGTTGGAAGCATTCAAATGTTTGAACTGGACACCAAACAGTTTGTTCGCTACATCCTCTGCTTTGTCGATTTGTGGGGAACATGGTGGTTTGTAAGTTGGCTCCCCCAGTAGCGCATTCACTTCTAATAAAGACTTGTCGATTTCATCCATCTATATTTATATTAAGTTAATTGTAAGAGAGTGTTGCTAATCTATAATTATTTTATCATATTTGTTACAAAACTTAAACTATGTAATCAACAAAGATCAATTTTATTGCATTGAAATAGCTAAATGTACTTTCATAAGTGGACGGTAAAATTTGGTAAAACAAGAAGATTGCTATTACTAACATCAAATGTATCCTTGTTGTTAATAGACAATTTTCTTGATTTTTTGCGTTTTCTGTTATTTTTCTTTTTAGTAGGCTGCAGTTTTGGCTGCGGCTCATCTTCACTCTCATCTTTGCTGTCATTTGGTTTCTCTTGACACTCCGACTCGGAACTTGAACTTAATACCAACTGAAATAGATTTCTTTGAATGGTAAACCTTGGTAAAATAGTAGAGACCCTTAAGAAACAATGTTATGAGAGCATCAAAATAATTTTAACCTCTAGAGGCAGACAAGAATTATATTTTAAAACAATCATAATAATATGTGTTGTTATAATTATCAAAATAACATGCACATCATGTTATAAATTTGATTAAAGCCACTACAAAAAGCAAACACACTTTGTAAACTAACAAATAAAAATTCCAGCAGACTAATTTGATACAAAGATCCACTCATTTCCAAACTTATAATAAAAATGTTAAATGCTATAAATTTATTATTGTAACAATGGAAAAAAATACATTTAGGTACAACTTTTACAATTTTAAAATGAAAAATGCGTTTGCTAATTACATTATAAAACATTTCGTTTTGCACTGCTTTTGCTTGAAAAACCATGAACTTTGCCAGGATAAAATTACTATGTGTTTAGACAGGAATAACTTCTATTACTCATCATTTTATAGCATAGCATAAATTATAGGACATTATTTGGTACATTTTTGAAATGTGTTTGAAAAAATCATTTGCAATAAGCCTCTTATAACAGAAATCGCATAGCTTGTATTTGCATAGTAAGTTTAAGACAAAGTTATAGTTGTCAAATGTATTTTTATACTGTACTCGGCGAAATATGGCAATAGCGGTCATTGACTCCCTGTCAAAAACTTGTCATTTTCTATACAAAGCCATGATTGACAACATATAACACTTCATTGTCAATCACGGTTTATACAGAAAATGACAAACATCTATGCTTTCACATTTATAATATATAAGGATGAGTTATGAAATTATTTACTTATTATGTTAATTAGTCAATACTCTATGTTGGTGTCCTTATACATCTGTAAAATTACTTGAAAGAAAAGATAACAGCATTCAATAAGTAGATGTCTTATTAAGTTCTAAATTTAATGAAACATAGGCAGCCCAGCACATAATCATCACATTTTCGTACTTAGGTATTAAGTAGAATTTGCTAGCAGCATTATATTTTTATGGTTTCTTCTGAATTATCTACTCTTTTTATTTCTGTAGGTATATTAAAAAAAATGTAATGAAATATATTATGATATACATTTTTTATCAAGTAATAAATGAAATAATTCTTATTACATACCCCATCATAGTTACTTTTGAATGAGTTTTTCACATATGTCGGTTCATATTCATCATCAGAACCACTTTCGGGTGGTGGCAAAGCTGGTCCACCAACCATTTTACGCAGATTTCGAGTTGACATTTTTTCTGAGAACAAAAACAAAATTGAAAAACAGTATTTAACATTAATTATCGTGTACTTGGAGCACTGCATAACTTAATATATTGCAGGTACGGTAGTATGTAACTGATGTTGTTGTTTAAAGATTAAAAATTTAAAGGGTAATTTTCTATGTGTGTTGTTGATGCACTGAAGTTTTTAAAACATATTTTTATGAAAATAAAATGGTTGTTTATCTAATTATTGTAAAAACAAACCTTAGTTATGCGTAATATAGAAATTATCAAATAGTTAGACCAATTCAATCAATTGCACAATTAAATAGTAGATATTAATAAGTAGGTACTATAATATGAAAAGGAAAATAAAAAAATTGGATCGAATGCACAGACCAAGCACAGACAGCACAGCAGACAGCTGACAAGTGACAGTTTATTTTTTAATATACTGATATCTACGATCTAAGTATACCGGCTAGGCCGCAGCGGCCAGGTCAAGGTGGCCATCAAGAGCTTGGTGTGACCGCTGGTCGCGTGCGGCCGGGTGCGTGGCACTGCGTGGTCTAATCGATTTCATAGTAATGCTTGATTTACACGGGTGACTAAAGCCGCACGATTTACGCCGCACGGCGAAAATCGACCGTGTAAATGGCAATTCGACTACGCCGCATGCGGCTAAAGTCGCAAGCCCCAAAGTCGTGCGGCCAGCGGCCGCATGCGGCTGGTGACTAAAATCGACCGTGCAAACGCTCAGTCGCAAGCGATCGCTTGCTGCGAATACTACTGTAGCGAGTGACTTGCCGGGTGACTAAAATCGATCCGTTAGTCACCCGTGTAAATGGGGTGGCGATTCGACTTGGACAGGCGATTCGACTGGTGACTTGCCGGGTGACTAAAATCGACTCGTTAGTCACCCGTGTAAATCAGCCATATAAGGTATCTCGATGGCCGCCGCGCCGCGACCCTGGCCGCTGCGGCCTAGCCGCTAGTGCACCAAGGTTTTAAAGTTTAAACATAGGTATAGGTCTACCAGAATCCATAAAGTAACTTAAATATATAGGAGGTATAGAGGCAAAACTTCAAAATGTATGGAAGGTGGCGCCGTCTGGAGGTATATGGTTCCAACTTTGAACCAGTAGCAGTACAGGGCCCTCCCTTGATTTTAATATTTATTTGCTTTTCCCAAAGTAATTTTCGACAGTCAAAACAATAATGTCTTTATTAAAATAGACAATTTGACTGTGAAAATTACTTTGGGATTTACTTACAAGGAATCGATAAATAAAAGAACCATGTAATGCTTATAATGCTTTTATTGTACAACTTCAAAGCATTAAACTCTATAATATCTTCATTTTCCACCTTCGTCCTAGTGCCATTTATTATATTACTAGCTGTCCCGGCAAATGTTGTTTTAAAGTATTTAAATCTTACCCCCTCTTTTGTCCCCTAAGAGGGGTGGGGGGAAAAATTTTATACACCAGATGTTAAGTTGAAAAAAACAGTTAATAATATGAAGTCCATTAAAAAAAAACTTTGATACAAAATCTGACCCCCTCTTTGCTCCCCTTAGAGGGGGGGGGGGTTGATTTTTATACACCAGATTTTGAGTTGGAAGAAGACAAATATATCTGCGAAAACCGTATGCAAATCGGATCAGTAGTTTTCGTGTTAAAGCAAAAGTCTTATACAAAATGTGACCCCCTCTTTCGTCCCTTTAGAGGGGTGGGGGGAATTTTTTTTATACACCAGATGTTAAGTTGGAAGAAGACAAATATATCTGCGAAAACCGCATTCAAATCGGATCAGTAGTTTTCGTGTGATAGTGGAACAAACATACAGACAGACAGACAAAAAAACTAACCACATTTTTGGCTTCTATAGCGATGTAGTAACACCCCCCGCTTATTATTTTTTGAATATCTTTAATGTACAGAATTTTCATTCCTACAGTTTTATTATATGTATAGATTAAGTATCAGTATCAAGTTCAGTTCCAATAGCTTGAGTTCATGCGATATATCACTCCGTTTCTTTACCAAGGTTAGGAGATAAATGCAAGATAGTACTCTTTCTTTGCCTAAAAAAAAAGAGAGAAATTAAAATTTTACTTTTAATAATTTATTTAAGAGAAATTCTACAGGAGATACTTGCAAGATAGCTAAAGCTTAGCCAGAAAATTGTATAAAGAGGCCACGCTCTCTGTTACATTTTAACAAACTCGGTATAGGTATTAGGTACTAACAAAATGTAAAATTTTCGGACATAAGAATTTATCATTATAATTATTGATGCAGAGACCTTACAAAAACTTGCAACGAAAAAACATTGTTGGGCTTTTCCAGGGTTACGGCCCCTTTATAATCATTGTATATCTGAACAGTTCATTATATTAATCATAAGGATTACTTAAATGTAAAATAACATAACGGTATAAGACGAAAACTCATAAGTTTCAAAGGTGGTTATTTAGGTTAGGTTAGGTTAAAATAATTGAGTTTACTTACGTGTTTTACCTCATCTAGGGGACTTTTTATTTGGTCCGAACACTCCGAGCACACAGCAAGAAAAGAGATCGATCTGAACCACCAGTATTCCAGATTCCAGGTCAACAAGTACCAAATCACAAAGCAACTATAGGTCTACCAGAATCTGATGGCAAAAAGTGCGAAAATAAATTGACTCTTGCAATACCGGGGTAGTTGGGATAAAACATTTTGATTCTTTTTTTTTCTTATAGCGGCTGATTCTGTGTGTTAAACATGCAAATATACAAATTTATCCAATATCCAAATATCCTTGATATTTTTTGAAAATCTGCTGTCAAAAATTGCCATGAGATTCTGGTAGACCTATAAGAATCCAGGTAAACGAGCACAAGTTTAACGTATAGGCAATCTTCGGAGTCCAGGGAGCAAGCGTAATTCAACGTATGTGCAATCTTCGGGATCCAGAATGTAAGCAGTTGCTGAAAATTATCACCAAAAGAGCAAATTCACAAATCACAACAAGAGATGGAATAATAACAAGATGGCGGATGGAAGAAAAATAAAATACAATTTTGACGTATTTCAATTTGACATCTTGATTTGACATCTGACAGACAAACGTAAAAGCACCATCTACTGCAATATGTGCGAAGCTTTTCGTCGCTCGCATTCCCATACAAAAAAGATTGTTCGAAGATTTACGCCTCTGCCAGAATCTGATGGCAAAAAGTGAGAAAATAAATTGACTCTAGCAATACCGGGGTAATTGGAATAAAACATTTGCGGCTGATTTTGTGTGTGAAACATGCAAATATATAAATTTATCCAATGATCAAGGATATTTTTTGAAAATCTGCTGTCAAAATTTGCCATCAGATTCTGGTAGACCCACAGTACATAGTATCTCTATGGGTAGACCTAATACCTAAACCTATACATATAATATTGTATCCCACCAAAAACATTTCATGTAAAATGTTACCTCGACGACCACAAAAGGTTTGCCCTGTGAAAAATACATCAGATCTAATGTGGAGCCAAGCTTCTGAATATACACGGCCTAACTCTATCGACCCTAACTCGAACAAATTCTACATATCAGAAAGTATGTATGGCTTCGCTGTTTCGCTACCGTCGTGGAGGTGAGACGAATATTTAGTTTCTGATCTAAAGTAACGAAACAGCCAAGCCATACATACTTACTGAATCTGATATGTAGAATTTTTTGGAGTTAGGGTCGAATGTCGATAGAGTTAGGCCGTGTATATTCAGAAGCTTGCCTCCACATTACATCTCTCGGGGCTTTTCGCTAAAATACAAGTTTAGTTAATCACTGTGAAAATGGTTATTAACCAGCTTTTGTTAGTAACCCACCAGTTCCTTAATTTTGTATTCAGTATCTTTTGATGGCGATTGGCGAAGTGGTTAACTAAATTGACGCAAATTTATCGACTGTAATTCGGCTAAATTGAATAGTACCGTCTGTGGAGGAGTACATTATAAAATGTCAGAATCTTTTAATTTATTCGGTTAACTGTTTATTTTGTTGTCTGTGGACTAAGTTATCAACTATTGTTTGTCAAAGTAATGCACGTTGGGGAGTTTTGCCGGGAATGTGAAAGAGTAATGTTGTGTTTTTGTATTATTTTCCTAAAATTGTGTTGACTGGGTTTTTAATGTGTAATATTGGTAGGATATTAATCATTAAACATATTCGTTATCATGCAAGTGCCGGAAAGTGATACAACATCCAGAAACGTGCTATTTTGTGTTCCCTCCAAAACTCCAACGAAAGTTTCAGTAAAGCGCCTACCACTTTACTGAATCGACCGACATGACTCCTTGACTGTATTGACTTTTACTCCGACTTTGACTAGACTTTTGACCTGACGATGTAGAGAAACGATGCCGAAAATTGTATACAAGAAAATTGTTTTCCCGCCATATTTTATATACTTGACACTGGCCATGGTTAAAAAGCCGAGCGCCATAGTAAGAAAAAAAAAAAAAAAGTAATGCACGTTGTGATTTGTCACTTGTGTCAGAAGATTATACTTAATGTAAATATTTTGAATTAAGTATAGCTTGACTTCAAGCTGCGTTCTCGAATGTATGATACAAGGTTTTGAGGTTACATAGTATTTATTCTGGTTTAGTTGTTTCTTTCCCTTATTTAGGTATTTATTTTTAATTTTTAGCTTAAATATACATAGGATAGTATTTAGTTTAGTGTATTTTATTAATTAGTTAGTCAATATGGATGTTGATCCGCCGGATCCTGGTGGTGGGGATTTCTTATCATTGGATATGCCTGGCACTAGATCGGACGCGTCTATTGTTAGAAAAAGACCAAATGCGGACAGTATTCCAATTAACTCCAAAAGAAATACAGTGGTAAATCCTTCGATACAGCTTATATACAACCATCCAGACTTTTTGGCTGATAAAAAATATTCTGAAGGCGATGTTGGCCCGTTTATTGTCCAGGTTTCAAGGAATGAACCGAATAAATAGATTTTTTGCAAAAACTACTAGGGCATACTGGTTCATTTTTGAAACAAGTAAAGTTTTAGTGGTATTTAAGGTTTGGAAGAAAAAAATACGCAAATTTACGTGCAGCCTTTTGCAGTAGAGGGGTTCAAAATTTTGAAATAATTTTACTAACTTTTTAGGTATGGTAAAAATACCATTCGATAGATTTCTTAAATAGTACCTAACAATAAATCCTTAATACATTTTTTACACAAATATATATTTAAGGTGAAAAAAAAAATACGAAAAATTCTGTATGGGAAAGAATCTACAAATCGATTTTTTGCAAAAACCACTAAGCCATACTGGATCATTTTTGAAACAAGTGAAGTTCTAATGGTATATAAGGCTTAGAAAAAAATTTACGTGCAGCCTTTTGCAGTTTGCAGGGTTCAAAATTTTGAAATAATTGTACTTACTTTTTAGGTGTGGAAAAAAATATCATTCGATAGATTTATAAAAAAGTAACAATAAATACTCAATAAGTTTTTTGCAAAAATGTATTTTAAGGTGAAAAAAAAACCGAAAATTTTGCGTGGGAAAGAATCTATAAATAGATTTTTTATAAAAACTACTGGACCATACTGGATCATTTTTGAAACAAGTAAAGTTCTAGTACTAACATTTTAACAATCTTTTGCTATTTCTCTAATGGCTGTTGCGTTAATTGTTTAGGTTTTTAATAATTTACTTATATCATTTTTGTACAGATTTACAAACCAACTTCTGGGTCTTGGGTCAACCCGGATATTTTTCAGGCTATCATGAACACATTGGTGAATAGGCAGATCCCTACAACCCCTAATTGAAATCCCCTAGGGAAATAGCAGAGCTGTATGTAAAGCTTTATCCATGGTACTACATGCCTGCAAGTGTTCACAAACTTCCTACTCCTCCTACCTTCTTCTGATTAAATTCGTTGCGGGTCCCAAGACAGCTTTAGTATGTCCCTCGGGCTCCCTGAGATCATATCAAAGGGTTTTCGTGGTTGAATACCGCTGTCGATCCTGGCGACACAGGAGATACAGTGGTGGGAATGTGTGGTGGGCCAAAGCCCGATTAAAAAAGTGTTCACAAACTCCTTATACATGGTGCTGATATTTGTAAGCATTTTGGCTTTATTCCAATTAGCTGTTTAAGTGAAGAAGCTTCAGAGATAAGGAATAAAGAATTTAGAAATACTAGTGATACATACTAGGAATATGAGTCGAGCAGAAACTAATGAAAACTTGTTGCAAAACTTTTTAATAAGCTTTGATCCATATTGGTCTTATATTCGACCAAAGTTGTCTAAAAATAAACACCAAGAATTTCAGCCAGGCACAGTCGACCTGTTGCTTGAAAGACTTTTAAGGACTCGTTTTATATATTATACCCATACGGTTTTATGAATGCATTCTATGGCGGTACACAAAAGAGGTATTATATAATATTTGGTTTTTCTGTTTAATTTTCAATTAGGGGTTATAGGGATCTCTGTCTATTCACCAATGTGTTGATGATAGCCTGAAAAATATCCGGGTTGACCCAATATCCAGAAGTTGGTTTGTAAATCAGTACAAAAATGGTACAAGTAAATTATCAAAAGCCTAAAAAATTAACGCAATAGGCATTAGAGAAATAGAAAAATCGTTAAAATGCTAGTACAAACATTTCAATATTTTGAACCCCCCTACTGCAAAAGGCTGCACGTAAATTTGCGCACTTTTTTTTCTAAGCCTTACATACCACTAGAACTTCACTCGTTTCAAAAATGATCCTCCAGTAGTTTTTATAAAAATCTATTTATAGATTCTTTCCCGCGCAAAATTTTCGTAATTATTTTTTTCACCTTAAAAAATACATTTTTGTAAAAAAACTTTAGGATTTATTGTTACTTTTTTATAAATGTATCGAATGATATTTTTTTCCACACCTAAAAAGTAAGTACAATTATTTCAAAATGTTGAACCCTGCAAACTGCAAAAGGCTGCACGTAAATTTGCGTATTTTTTTTTTCTAAACCTTATATCCCACTAGAACTTCACTTGTTTCAAAAATGATCCAGTATGGCTTAGTAGTTTTTGCAAAAAATCGATTTGTAGATTCTTTCCCATACAGAATTTTTCGTATTTTTTTTTTTCACCTTAAATATATATTTTTGTAAAAAATGTATTAAGGATTTATTGTTACTATTTAAGAAATCTATCGAATGGTATTTTTACCACACCTAAAAAGTTAGTAAAATTATTTCAAAATTTTGAACCCCTCTACTGCAAAAGGCTGCACGTAAATTTGCGTAATTTTTTTTCCAAACCTTAAATACCACTAGAACTTTACTTGTTTCAAAAATGAACCAGTATGCCCTAGTAGTTTTTGCAAAAAATATATTTATAGATTCTTTCCCATATAACATTTCGTAATGATTTTTTTTCACCTTAAAAAATAAATTTTTGTAAAAAACTTATTAAGGATTTATTGTTACTCTTCTTAAAATCTATCGAATGGTATTTTTTCCACACCAAAATCCAACTTTTTTGCGAATGTCCACTATTTAGCGATTTCGGACCACTGTGGGCCGTTTCACTATGACCACAACGCGTTGTGAGCCATTTTTTCGCTCACTGAGCGTTTTCGGTCTTTGAGCGTAACATATATATAATCGTTATACTTGACACTGGCTATGGATAAAAGGCCGAGCGCCATAATAAAAAAAAAATTGACAAATATCCTGTCAGTTTTTGAAGTCAAAGAGGATATAAATCTCATTGGGATATAAACTAGAGTGCGTTTCATCCATTGACATAAGAAACTAATAAGGACACGAAATGACCAAGAAAGAAACGAGCCTGCCTTCAAAATTTGTAAAACAAAAATGGCGGATTTTACTAGAGATGTCACTGAATAATAAAAAAATATCGATATCGATACTTTTCCAAATAATAGTAAAGACATAACATACATAAATTATAAAAAATCTGGTGACCTCTACTCATTTTTATAAAAGTAAAGACTCACATAAAATAGTAGATGGTTTATTAGGGTTCCGTCAAACCCAAAGGGTAAAAACGGGACCCTATGGGAGGAAACTCACGGCGCGGTTTTTTCCCGCGCCCGCCGCGGTTGCGGGCCCGCGCAAAAGAGCGGTTTTATTTCAGAACTCACGAGACCGCTGATTTGTGCGGGCCCGCAGCCGCCGCGGTCGCGGTCAGCGCCCGCAAACTCGGCGGGCGATAATCGCAAGATGTGCGGTTGCAAGGCAGGCAGAAACGATCAGTTGAGATCCAGTCCGCCATGGACACATCACACACACCAAAAACAGGCTGTTGCGGTATACTTACTTTAAAGAAGAATACAGAAAAAAAAAACCAAAAGGACGGGCGGTTTCTACTACGGTCGCCTACTATGGGTACTGCGATCGCCCTCTAAACTATCGCAGAGCGTGCGGGCGCAAACCGCCGAGACTGCGGGCGACCGCCGCCCGCCGGTGCAGCGGGAGCCGCAAACAACCGCGCGGGCCGCGGGCGAAAAACGCGCCGTGAGTTTTGCTTTCGCTTTTTACATACAAAACTGGATTCCACGAAGGCTGCGGGCCCGCAACCACGGCGGGCGCGGGAAAAAACCGCGCCGTGAGTTCGCTCCCTATTACTGAGACTTCGATGTATGTCCGTCTGTCCGTCTATGTCTCCAGACCAGACTGTAACGTAACTCAAGAACCCTATAGCTAGACTTCTGAAATTTTTACACAGTGTGTATTTCTGTTGCTGCTATAACAAATACTAAAAACAAAATAAAATAAATATTTAAGGGGTCTCCCATACAACAAACGTGATTTTTTGGCCTTTTTTACTCGTAATCAATAATGGAGGCAGGTAGGCACTAGGCACTTGAAATACTCACAATATTATTAATTATATTTGTAAGTAAATTAAATAAATAAATAAAATCTTTATTCCAATTTTTTTAACATTACACAACCACAAAAGAAAAAAATATAAAGAGAAAAGACTTTAAACTTTAATAATTAATAATAAAATAAAATTAAAATAAATATTTAAGATAAGGGCTCCCATACAAAAAACTCAATTTTTTGCCAACTTTCGCTTAATAACGGTACGGAGTGAGTTTTTACTGTTTTTTAGTAAAATTATATTTAAAAAGTGAGTACGGTAATGTTATTGTAATCTTACAACAAAGTGTTTTGGAAACATGATAGTTTTAGGAAAGGTCGTGGTAGGCCCCCTGCAAGCGTCATAAACTGTCAACGGCTGCCGTCGGCTGCCGTCCACTGCCGCCGACACGTGCCGTTCGTCTGTAAGAAGCCTTAAGGTCCAACAAATAAATAGAGAGAAATTCAGTTGAGAAATCTCCTTTCCGTTTTATGGTTTTAGTGTTATCTGGAACTGTGGTAGTATTTCTTTCTTTCAATAACCCTGCTAGTCTGGCTGAAGGCTGAAAAATAAATAAAATGATTTAATAATCAAAGAAAAACCAAATCGTCGTTATACATCATACTTATCTATGTAATTTCGTACAATTTTCACAATTTGCCTGAAGTAAAATAACTTCACCAATAACATTTTTGATGGTACAGCATCATCTTTAAGTCTCAATTTGTCCAAAGTTTCTCAAGGACATAGAAGTTAATTCGATTTTTTATATAAAATAACGGGGCAAACGAGCAAACGGGTCACCTGATGGAAAGCAACAACCGTCGCCCATGGGCACTCGTAACGTCAGAAAAGCTGCAGATGCGTGGGAATATGCCTTCTTCTTAAAATGCTTCTGGCGATAGTTCGTTCCACAGTTTTGCAGTGCGCGGAAGAAAGTTACGCGAAAAATGCACGGTGGAAGACCGCCACTTATCAAGGTGATGGGATGGTCCTCAGAGCACTCCCCGTGATACAACTGATAGAGGATGCAGAGCGAAGCTACATCTCGGCACAATTCCAAGAGGTCCAGCCTATTTAAAACACTATGGCAGTCAACAATTCGAGCGGCCCCGCGTTCAAATTCAATACTCGTACAATAATACACAATAGCACTTATTAGGCATTGTACATTGTTGGATACGATCCAGAGGGAGTATTTGGTATTTTGGCGCACCATAATATGAGGCCGAACCTGCGCCTTACAGAGTTGTAGGCGTTGGTCCGGACTGAAATACTGTCTCTCTCTATTAAGAATACCAAGATTCTTCGAGGCTAACTTGGCCTTACTTTTAAGTGGTGAACGCACAGACTTGTGTCTTGACGATGATAATGATTAATCTAATGTACCATTAGCATATGCCTTCAATTCTTAAAACAACGTAGAAACCCCCAAACATGTATCTATAAGGAGGCCGGAGGTCTGTAGGCCTACTACGAAACTGTTTTGAGACTCGAAACAATCGGACTAGAATGTCGCGTCCTGCTCTAACAACGTCATTTTACGTTTGTTAGAGTAGGACGCGGCGTTCTCGTCCGATTGTTTGAGTCTCAAAACAGTTTCATGGTACAAGGCCTGTTCACCACCTTCGAACCTTGGTATATCTTGGTGCAAAATCTGACTTTTTGGTATGATTTACTTGAAATACTTAATTATTTATCCAAAATCACTATAAGTTTCCATTTGAAATACTTCACAATTCAGATTATGAATCAAAATTATAATATCATCCAGATAAATGGGGTTTTAGTATAAATAGCGAGGAATTCCCCCAATTACTTATGGATCCCATCATCATGTCACCTTTTTTATGAATATGGTATCAAATCCGGATTAAACCCGATACAATAGCGAAAAAATCTTGAAAATCGGTCCACAAACGGCAAAGTGATCGTTGAACATACAAAATATTTAACCTCCTCCTTTTTGGAAGTCAGTTAAAAAACATCATCATCATCACTCTACTCCGAAGGCATCACTCCGAAGAAACACTCCGCAAATTGCTAAGAATGATATGACGTAGCCTCAAAATTCCGAAAATTTCAAAGGTGAGTACAACTCGATCGAGTTAACTCCGTACCTGGCGGCCATACTTATACAAACCCCCCAGTTTTGGAGCTACAAACGGTCGAGTTAACTCCGTACCAAGGATTTTGAAAATCGGACCACAAACGGCTGAGTAATCGTTGAACATACGAAAAATTATAAAAATAAACATACATACAGCCAAACGTATTACCTCCTTTTTTGGAAGTCGGTCAAAAACCAAAATATTACATACAGACACACTTTCGCATTTATAATAATTGTATTATAATAAGTATGGCCCCAAAGTCCACTACATACTTACCTTATTTAAATTACTTAAATATTTATAAATACAATTATAATGTACGCATGTATAATGTACACGTAATACCGTATATTTTATATTACCAAAATACAAACTCGTCTAAGTGAATACTTCAGTCATCGTCGTCTCATCATAGATATCTGTATTCTGCCTACATTCCCCTCTGAATCTACAGCTACTCTATGACAATGCGAAATGGCGCGCGTCTTCGCCTAGTAATTTAATGTTCGTATTTAAATTGAAAATAATTAAATAAGAATACTAACCGATGAAATATTATTCCGTCGCATTTGGAAGTGTTTTTGGAATTATTTTTACAGTATCTTAAGACACACCAAGGTATTTTTGGGACTTTTATTTTATTTTTTTATAAATGTCATACGTCTAGTGCGCAGAAGAGTTTGCGGCCGACTAAGTGCGCTGCGGCTATATAGATTCTGTTGAATGTGACCAAGCATTGCGTTGCGGTGTCAAGTCTAGTACGTAGTAGTACGTAGTAGTTATATGTCAGTGATTAATATAGTTTAAGTTGTAAATGATTGTACAAATATGCAAATAATACTACGACATACTTTGTATTAGAACTTTATCAGAAATTTATCAATTTACGGTTATATTTACATTTTACAATGGCTTACCTTTCGTTTTTCAATAATTAATCCACTTAATTTACAATTTTTGTAGGAGTTGCTACAAAATAATTTTCACAAAATGAAAATCGAACTTTGAGTTTTAAACTTCTTCTTCGTCTTTTTTCTCATGTAGTTTATATTCTCTATGGTCTTTTTTATCAGCCAATCACAGTCGACCTTGCTTAAAAATTGTACAGATTATCACCACTACATAAGGTGCTACGTTTAAATTTGGAACCCTATTTTTTTTCGTTCGGAAGTTCACCCACCTGTTTGAAGTTTTGCCGGGAATGTGAAAGAGTGATGTTGTGTTTTTGTATTATTTTCCTAAAATTGTGTTAACTGGGTTTTTAATGTGTATTATTGGTAGGATATTAACCATTAGATATTCGTTATTGTGCACAAGTGTGGGAAAGTGATGCAACATCCAGAAACGTGCTATTTTGTGTTCCCTCCAAAACTCCATCGAAAGTTTCAGTAAAGCTTCTACCACTTTACTGAATCGATCGACTTGAATTTCAGACTGTATTGACGTTTACTTAGACTTTGACTAGATTTTAGACCTGACAGTATAAAAAAACAATGCTGAAAATTGTAATAAAAAATATTGTTTTCCCGCCATAATATACTCGACACTGGCCATGGTTATAGCCGAAGTGCCATAATAAGAATAAGAAGTAAGAATCCTGTCAGTTGTCACTGTCAAAATACACTACTGCTGACATGCTGAGCACAAATTAACGTCATTGGCTACGGCTGTTTCTTATGTCAATGGCTAGGGTTAGCTAAATTAATTTTATTACGATAATCGTTTTATGTAGCATTACGTTACGTGTTTATAAAGGAACAATCGTTACATTAATGTTCAGTTTTTACTAGGAAACTCCAAATAGTTGTCGTTTTGGTGTGTGTTTCGTTTTAAAATTAAGTGATTCAATTTTTTATTTAAAATGAACTGGCATCTATTTGTGCTTAAAATCGGATATTTTATTGCCGTTGTAAATAGTGCAGTAATTCCAGACTCAGAAGATGTTAAGGATCAAGGCCTGTATACCGTCACTGATCATGTTACTATACTTACAGTAAAGAATTTTGAGAAAAAGGTTTATGGACAACCACAGGCAATAATAGTTCAGTTTTATAACAGCTACTGTGGTCATTGCAGAGCTTTTGCACCAAAATTTAAATCCTTGGCATTAGAAATAGAATCTTGGAAGAACATTGTTAAATTAGCAGTAATTGATTGTTCAGTCGAAGAAAACAATGCAATATGTAGAGATTATGAAGTAATGGCATACCCTTCATTAAGATATTTACACGAAAGGTATGTCAAAGGAAATGGTAATGTTGGTGAAAAAATTTCTGCTATTGACACTGCTGAAAATCTTAAAATAGCAATCATTAAGAAAATTCAACATGAACAAAGAATCGGTAGGCTCAGAATGAGTCCACCTCTTAATATTGCTGCTTATGCGACTATAGATGCAGTATTGAGCAATGTACCAGTGAACACCATGTACACATTTTTAATGTTTGAAAATGAGAATTCTACACTTGGCTCGGAGCTGGCTTTGGATATAAATGATTACAAAAATGTCAGTGTGGTTAGGGTTTACAATGACAGTGAATTAGTTAAACAATTTGGTATAAACAATGTTGGACTTGTTGCCGTGAAAAGAAACCATGAAACCTTGAAGTTTGGTATTTCAGACACAAACCCCACTGTACAAAACTTATTGAAGTCCTTGAATGCATATTTACTTAATAATAGATATGTCTTTCCTATAAGAAATACTGATTTTAATGATTTCAGTAATCAGAACAACAATGATAACACACACTCAAAACAAGACTCAGATGCCGTGTACTACAGTGATTTAGAGAAAACAATTAAAACCAGTTTGCACACAGAAATAACACGGCACAAGATCTTAACAGGGGAGCCTCTAGGTGTGCTAGAAGATTACATAGATGTTTTAATAACTGCTTTCCCATTTAAGCACAATAATCTCAAAGTGTTCCTTACCCAATTAAATGCAAGTTTAAAGTCTAAAAATCAGTGGACTGGAGCCGAAATTTATGACTTAGTTAAGGCACTAGAAAATAGTATGGCTGTCTACAGTTCTGATCTAGACTATGTTGGGTGCAAGGGCAGTCAGCCACAATACAGAGGTTACACTTGTGGCCTCTGGACACTGTTCCATACGTTGACAGTAAATTCATACCAAAAAGAAGAAAACCTAGGCCCTAAAGTACTAAAGACTATGCTGGGCTATGTCAAACACTTCTTTGGCTGCACCGAATGCTCAGAACATTTCCAAGCAATGGCTGAGAAAAATAGATTGTTAGATGTTCAAGGAAATGATAAAGCTATTCTTTGGCTATGGATTGCACATAATGAAGTAAACCTAAGACTCGCCGGGGATGTAACAGAGGATCCTCAACACCCAAAGATACAATTTCCTAGTGCAAAGAATTGTCCTGAGTGTCGACTTGCAAGAGGTGCTTGGAATTTGAAAGCAGTATTCCAATACTTGACGAGAATGTACGATGGAAGTTACATACAGACGGTGAGAACAGCACGATCGGCGGACGCAACAAATAGCCCATTCTCAAATCTGGATATTGGGATGTTAAGCCTCCTGTACATATTATCTTTTATTATGCTTATTCTTGTCGTAAAATATTTCATTTCAAAACACTTTTTCCGGAAACGACGTTACAAACATGTATGGGCGAAAGTACAGGCATGATTTATTATTTTAACTGATAACAAAATGTTGAATTTTATTTGTATCTAGTTAAGTTAAATTATTATCAATTCAAGTTACATTTTTGTATATTTTATACAGAAATTCATTTTATCAATTGTAACATCAAATTTTGTTATCAGTTTTATTAAGGATCCAATGAAAAACAACTAAATGAAAAACATTTCATGCCATTACATAAAAGTAGACCTGCAGGTATCTGAAAATTACTGGCTCCTAATATTTTCTTTTTGGTGTTAATTCAATACATTTCATTTTGCACTTTTTAAAAGTACAAAGACTGACACTAAGGCTATAGACAGGTTGTGGCAGGTCTACTTGTATTACATCTTATGAATATAGGTGGATCCATACACAACATTCAATATAAATTTATCTGCATCTTATTGTGCAAAAGTTTTTTAGATCATTTTAAGTCACTGACATCTATTATACAAGTATGCATACTTGTGTAATGGAGGTCAGTGTTTTAAGTATTTACATGTAATTTAAATGTCCATTACTTATAAATGTTTTGTGTGTATTCTGTGTATTAACTTACATTGAAGACTATATTAGTGATAATATTAATGCAGTTCTACTGGTAATTAGGGGGTTCAGCTTTTCTTAATTTCCATAAAAGTTTCACATGAGACTGAAACTTCATAATAACTAAAACTATATCCTAAAAGCATTTATACTGTGCCGCTTCAGTTTTATAAATATAATAAAATGATATGATGAGTTCCTGCAAAACAAGAGAATTTACTGATAATGCATGGTCAATTTTTCCTCATACAGGAATTTTTTTAAACAAACTGGCTTTAATGTTCATAATTTCATTGTAATTCATTTATGCTAATCAAGTACCAATGTGCCAAACTTAGAAACTTACCCAAAAGTTTTTGAAATTGGCTTCCATAGATTTAGGAAGTTTTTGATAGTTTTATAATTCGATTATTAGTCCTCACTCTTAAGTAATGTAGATGAAAAAGTTCCAAGAAATAACGAATGTTTATCAAATTCAGAATTTTGTGCGCAACTTACATTTAAATTATTGTTATTGCTTAGAAAGTATTATACGAAATCTTAGTATGCGATACAATCTGTATAAAAAAAACTAAGCTAATGTCTGTGATACATGTTGCAATGACTATACTTACACATAGCAGTTTTAACACCTCCATCGTGGGATTCGCAGACACAATAGATTTTCAATTGTTATGCGGCAGCCGGCTGCCGCTTGGGGATTGATGGGTTAATGGTAAAGGTGTACAAGTATATCTTGTTATGTCTTTCCCTTGAAATATTCATGATCCACACCTCAGCTTTAATATATAGGTACGTTATAACTGTGGTGTGAAAAGGCCTTTTATCCTTCGAAGCGATTCTCGTGTCGTGTATTTTCTAAAGATTTTTAGCATACTTAATACACTATTTAGTATTTGCAAGTTGCCTTCGACTTATCTTGTTCCACATAAACCCAGTGACCAATCTTGATGATCCGGACGGACAGTCATAATAGAACTCGGTTTCGTTGAATTCTAAAAATAACTGCCCATTTAGGTGTCTAACTGCCGCTCTCAAACACGAATATTACCTACCTAATAAGTTGAAATTATTTTAATTAAACGAAGAGTTTGACAGTTAATGTATGAGGCTTATGTCAAAGTCAGTTAAAAACTGTATTTGGTATAGGTCTACCAGAATCTGATGGCAATTTTTGACAGCAGATTTTCAAAAAATATCCTTGATCATTGGATAAATTATTATATTTGCATGTCTAACACACAGAATCAGCCGCTATAAGAAAAAAAAAAGGATCAAAATGTTTTATTCCAATTACCCCGGTATTGCTAGAGTCAATTTATTTTCTCACTTTTTGCCATCAGATTCTGGTAGACCTATAGTTAGGAATATCGCAATGTTTTGTTACTTTGAGACATCGCGTAATTGTCTTGTGCTAATCGACTTCCAGAATTCTGTTAGTTAGGAATGAACACAGAAATTTTACTCGCGAACATAACTCGTAACTTAGCTTAAAAGTACAATATACGTAATTTTTGCTATTCCTTTTTCGACGTACCCACCTAGGGCGTACTGCCTAAACTTAATTATAATATTTTTACCGTTGTATTTTGTTGAATTATTTGTAAACTATTACATACCGCCAGTTCTAGTCACATTTTGTATGACTCTGCTGTGCTGACATAATATTATCATTATAACACCAATCATAATATTTCCATTGTCTATAAAAGCTCTTCCACTATCAATTATTAGACTTTAAAGTACGTACAAATTTGAAGGGTTTTGAACCCTTTTAGCTAAGGGTTCTTTAAATACTACTACTTACACTACCTGAACTGTAATAATTCGCTTTTAACATTGTATTTTTTACACATACGTAATTTAAAAAATACCTAAAATAGTTTTTATAATGTTGGCTGTCTTAAGTAGACATAGTGTAGCCTGAATTACCTGAATACAATATTGTATGTCCATTTTTCAGTACGATTTAACTAACCACTAAATAGGATTGATTTACAATTACAAAACAGATATATCAATTTTAAACGGTATACCTTGAACGTTACCTTCTATAAGTTTTCAGTAAATACGTATTTAATATTAAAATGTTACTTTTAATTGCCATATTTGAATTAAGACTAATAAAACTTTCCCCTATTAAGATCGCGACAAACCGACAGAAGTGAAACCTACTTATACTAGGCTAAGGTCAGTTCAGAATTTTTATGGTGGAGGGTTTTAAAGAAATCGCTTGAAAAAGCAGTCTTCTTTTCTATTCGGATTTAGCTGCGATACTTAAACGATGCCTAGGTCACATTTCATACTAAACGGGATTTATTTAAGAATAGTTTAGAGGCTAATTAGTAAACTAATATAATAATATTTTCAAGTTACTTTAAAATATTTGTTTTGCTAATCTGCAAACATCTTTTTTGATTAACAAATTATTACTCGACTAAGCGCTTTATTGCTTAAATTAACTAACTAACCACCATGCACCAATACATCATGTTACTTATAATTCAGATTACCCCCATTACGGCTGACTATATTATAATATAGAATGGTAAAAACTAAATTGTACATAATAAAATTATTTTTTCTTTCAGGTAAATCTCGGATTATGATTTACTGTTGCGATTTGCGTGAATAGAACAAACGATAACACCAATTCGACAAGAAAGTAACAAAAGCGTATTTTTGTATCTAAGTATACCTGTACTACATAAGAAATTACCAAACAAGCTGTAAACTACACTTCCTATGTTATCTATAGTTTAAGGATACTGTATACAGTGTTATCAAGTATATGAATATTGTCTCAAAAGATGTTAAGTAATGTAATTTATATCTTCGAAAACGGTGAACTTCCATCACAATCAGTCTAATAATTTTTCTTTCTATATTATGATTTATGAATGAAATAAAATATTTATGAGAGATATTGTCTTTTTAATCTCAGTATCCTCTATACCTACCAAGATTTTGTTTTAATTAAAGTAAAGAATAATATTATGCATTAACCTCCTTACTAATAAACGTTGTATAAGCTTTGAATAGTTATACAGTGTTTGTTCCTGTCACACAAGTGACATTTTTAATTGGATTGAAGAAGACAAAACACTGTATAACTATTCAAAGCTTATACAGCGTTTACTAGTAAGGGGGATTATATTTAGTAATATTATGTTTCTCTTATCGATTTTTAGACTAAGTCAGCGGTCGGCAACACGCGGCCCGCGAACGTTTAACTTACGGCCCGTGAATGTTTTGTGAATAAGTTAAATAAGCATCAAAAACAATGTTTTCTAATAATGTTTTCTAATAAAACAATGTTTTCTAATAATTTCTAATGCGAGTAGTTATCGCAACTTAAAAACGTAGCTGTTTGTGTCATTTTGTAATTAAAACTTTGTTTATTTTTCTGAATCCTCTTATGATACTCTTACAAATTTTGCCAAAAAATGAGGTTGAAACTTTTTTTAAATTGTTGTCTAGAAAAGCCCTGATTATGCGTAGGTATATTGGGCTTCTAGGGTTAATACGAGTATAAGGCCTGCGGCCCGCCCTAAGTTTGTTTTGCCACCTTGTGGCCCTTGCCTGCCAAAAGGTTGCCGACTGCTGGACTAAGTTATAAAACTACCAGACATGATATCAGTTGAGTTAATAAAACGTACAAAAGGTCAACGAACAATAAAACCCATGTTAAATTTCTCAAATATTTACTGAGTATACATGAATAAAAACCACGTCAATACACATACATGAAAAATTGTGTTCACACAGAAAATGTGCATTTCCCAGTGCACCGTTTACAATATATTGACCGACATTAATAATAATAAAAATATACGACTTTGCAAAATCGCAACCTTATAAGCAATATTCACACCTCAAGAATGTTCTAATAACGGTATTCACTGCGACCATTTTATTTAGACTTATTCTTGGACAATGGAAAACATTTTCGAGCTTAAGTAATAACTACTTTATAGGTACTATCAACAACGTTGACGCGATATAAGTGAACGAACGTCCACGAAGAAATCTAACCGCTTCTAAAACCTAATCGTAAAAATTAGATTCAGAGCAAAAAAAGCCAACACTTGCTTCCTACTAAAATCGAAAAATGCAAAGTAAGCTACTAAATTGTTATATTTAAAAAATATTTATTAACTTTTAAAGGTTGACCCGTCGGTGGTGTTTCGTCATTACTAGAACGTTCCCTATAGAAATTAGGACATGTACTTACTAAATTTCTTAACTTGACTCATATTTCCTTGAACTTGCTCCCTTTCCTTAAAATTTTCCTTCTTATATTGTCAGCATGATTTTTTTTGCTTCGCAACATAGGTAAAAATTTCCGCTTTTCTACAGAACTAAGATGACTCATAATTTAAAATGTTTATGCACCGTCGCAAACCTTGTTGATTATACCTATTTCATCTACTATCAGAAGGTACAAAGTTTTTCTAAGGTAGCTAGTTTTAGTAAGTACCTACTACTTATCACCTAGGTTATAATTAAACCTAATAATGAGGTTAGGTAGCTACATTTATGAACACTAACTTCGAGTTTGCAATTTTTTAGAAATCAGAAAACGCAATCCGTCGCTAATTAGGATTATTAAAGAAGAATGACAAACATTTTAACTAATTTTGTGATGTGCCTTAATGAAAAAAAGGCTATCTTTTGCTGCTGCTTAGACAAGACAGACCTTGACAGACTATGAATTAACCTTATAAGAATTTGTCTGTAACCAAGTTATTTTATTTAAATTATGCCTCAAAGGTTACAATAAAAATTTAGGATTAAACTATTTTAGTGTTCGTGAAAATGCTTTTAAAATGAAAACCGACTCAGGAATGTTATTTTAGGTAACTAGATTACAGATAAAGCTATTTCACTTCTACAACCTTTACGTTCTTATTAAAAAAAAAAAAAAGAAAAAGCTCGTACTTTGCAAGACAAATCATTATTATTGTATTTTTTAAATGTTTGTCATGTAAGGGGAGTTGTTAACGTGAAAAATTTCACGTTTTTTTTAAATACAAAACATAATAATTGTTGTTTGTAAATACAAAACATAATAATTATTATGTTTTAAATACTAGTTTAAGTCAATAAGCAAGTAAGGAAAAATACTGGAATCAAACACCACTCCAGTATTATGCAAACCTAAATATTATAAATAAACAACAAAATAAAATATTTGAAAAATAAAAACATTTGATAAAATATTTTCCATGAGACTCTTTGTTTAAATAAACAGTAATACTTATGTAAATAACTAGATAGTCTCGATTAATATCAAAATATAAGAATAAACTAAACTAGGAAAATTTTGAAAAAGCCTCAAAGTATTCAATAAATTAGAAGAAATTATATTTTAATATATATTTTTTTTGCACAAAGACTTAATTGAGATTCTCTACTCACTACAGTATTACAAAATTGAAAATATTATGTTAATTATATATACATTATATAGCTCCCATAGAGTTTAGTAACATTCAGATCGAAAAATTGCACACAAATATTGCCTAGAATCAAGGATCTTTTTATTTAATTCTAAATAAAATAGCGCAGTGAAGAACTAGCACATAGGCATAAACTACACTTACAATACACTAATAATAAAAAAAAAGAGTACATATAATGAATAAAACGTAAATAATTTGTGCGATGACATTAACTTAGAGTAACAATAAAAAAGCAAATAAAAATAATATAATTTGTGGGGTTTCATTATTGTCGTCACATTATGTTTAACATTATCATCACTAGAAAGTTAGAAACCTACAGATAAGTATAGGCCGCGCAAAACTATATACCTAATCGCTCGCCGAAACTGGAGGGAGAGGTTATGTGTATATAATATCCACCAATAACGTACAATAAGGTGTACGAGGGCTGTCTTTTAAGTTGTGTCGTCAGTCGTTTGTAAACTTCCCGCGATCATTGAAAAAAAAAAACCATATTGGATTTTAATCTCCTTGTATTTGGATTTCAAAAACAAAAGAAAATTTTCATGTTGGTCGAATAGTCTCATTGTATCGTCCATTCAAAGGCGACAAGTCGATTGTAAAAATGGAAATGTTAAAGGAAAATTTGCCTGCGATAATTTTTTACAACTTACGAAGGGGATTATCGCGACTTCAGGGTTTTGAGGAAATCACTTCTGTATATAGTGATGCAGCACCATGTCCTAGAATTATAGAACGCTGGTATTTAGAAGTTTAAAGTGGAAACCCTAGCCTCAGTGAGCAGCCACGTGAAGGTCGTCCAAAAACCGTCATAACGCAAGAAGAATATCGAAGCGGTGTGGCAGCTTATCCTCGAAGACCGTCATGTGACATACCGTAAAATAGAGGCATCCGTGGGCATTTCAGGAACTACGGTCCAAAAAATCCTGCACGAAAAACTTGCGAGTAAAAATGTTAATTTCTCGTTAGATACCTATTTGCTTAGCGACGACCAAAACAGCCAGTGTTAGTTTTTGTCGCAAAACTCTGCAGTGATTCAACCGAGGAGAGTCAAAGCGCGTTTATAATTTGGTCAATGGTGAAGAGTCTCGGATATATGCTTATAATCCAAAATCTAAGCAGCAGTCAACTGTCTGGGTCTTCTAGAATGGGCCAAATTCGACCAAAGTCATGGGCTTACTGAGCACTTAAAAAAAAAAGTTTGCCTCTATTGTGGCAAACATCGTCACTATTGTATTAGAACTTAGAAGATAGCAAAACGGTTACCGCTGACTGGTATACCACAGCTTGTTTGCCATAAGCCATCACCGAATTTCGAAAAAACAATTCAAGACGTCGTATGATCCTGACCATGACAATGCATGTTCGCACTTCGCCAGTCATACAAAGATGTATTTGTGAATCCAAAACGTTGAAATTTTAGATTCATCCGCCTTGCAGCCCTGACTTGAGCCCTAAGGATTTTATTACGTTCCACATTAAGCAAAGTCTTCGTGGTCAACGTTTCAGCTCACCTGAAGAAACTGTTTACGTGTACAAATCGGCCATTTTGACTCCCCCAACTTCGGAGTGAAATAAATGGTTTAAAACTGGTTTGAACGCATGCAAAAGCATATTAAATATCGCGGAGAATTCTTAAAAAGACAATAAAGGATGGTAGACAATCTATTAGATTGTCTGTATTTATTTCAAACGACAAAACTTAAAAGGCAGCCCTCACAGAAATGGATCAAGACATCTTAATATAATATGTCTGTGGCAGCCCTCGTATCCATCAACCAATGAAGTGTCGCCGTGCGCGCACCCGCCCCGCTCACTCCTCACTCCTCAGCCCACAAAAGTGACCCCCTACTATCGTTTGAGTATTCCGCTACCATTTTTGAGAAGTGATCTTCAAGTTTTGCACGACTTATATTATTATAACTTCGTTTTTTTACAATTTCGACTTGTATCAAAGAGGATAAGAGGAGAATAATTTATGGAATTTCCTAGCACAAAGTAGTCCTTAAACATGTTCTAATATTATGTAAATTGTAAGGCCGTGTGTAGGCCAATAGTAATTTGAATTTTTAAACTATTTTCTTCGTTTAATATAGTAAAAATATGTTATCGACATTTGAAACCCCATTAAGTCTTAAGATAAATCCTAAAATATATTAATTTTTCTTCTGCGTATTATGGCACTATAAACAATATGAAAATTAACTCGTTGGGTAAAAATGGAAAGTCATACAAAATAGAAGGATAATCCAAATTAAGTATTACTAATATGATTACATCATATTATGTGCAATAATACTCGCTTTGGTAACAAAAATTACGCAAATAAGTTAGTATAAATGCCTTTTTGTTAGTAAAATAACAAACACTAATTAAAAACGTACTCCATACTGAGGTAAAAAGTAGAATTAAAGTTTTAATACATACATATTTATAATTACTGAACAAAGTTTATACTAGCTGAGGAAAAAATATAGATTTGAACAACACCAATTTAGGGAACGAACGACAATTACAGGTGACGAATTTTACACTAGGATGGTAGACAATTTCCGTTCGAAAAGACTGCAATAATTTTCGTCTACAATGCAGTACAACGACTATACGAATTATCTAAACTGTATTTTTGAACACCAAATCTTTTATACCCTAATGACAGTTTAGCTAAATAAAAAAATATAGGTATTTTATAAGTATAACAGTCATTTTTCAATCTACTTTGAAAACGATTAAGACGATTTGGTCGTATATTAAATCTTTATCAAAATCTGACGCTACCCGTTGAGTCTATAATCGCATATCACAAAATCCATCCACCATGTTACAGCATCACATACGAAAATAGTTTTCAACTACATCATTGTAAATTACATTAACTTTAAACAGCAACCAAACTAACAGGAAAGTTAACCTCTGTGTAAGACGGATCGATTCTAGGATAGTTGAAATACTTTTATTATAATATTTATGCAACTCAATTCTAAACACTCTTTACCTCTACTTTGTAGCTTTTACACGGTGCGAAGACCCTGTCGAACAGAAAAAGAAATATTAGAAATACGGAAAAACATTAAGATTTTTTGAAAATATTATAATATGATCGCCACCAGGATTGCGAAGATATTATCAATCATGGGTAATCAAAGTCGAATATGCACACTACAGGTTGATAATCATATTTTGTATTAGGTCCAACGTGGGGAGGGGCCTTAGACAATAGATAGTAGTATCGACGTGTTCTATTCATATCTATTATCTAACTTATGTACCCATCTTGTTTGATACCCGCATTATGCCTGCTTATATTGGTTACATTAGCTAAATTGCAAAACGAGCTATATCCCGTCTGGCCGAGCAATATAGGGGTTGGACGTCAATATCCTTTTGTATAGGAAATAGAAGCGAGGAATTCTAAGAATACATATCCAAGCAGATATTTTAAATGATAGATACCTAATACGGTCTAAATAGTCTATACCAAGAGGCTAGTCAGAACTCACACATGAAATTTTTCGACTTGCCTCGTTTTGGACTATAGTAAAATTATTACTACTTTTTAAAGTTTTATGATTGTGAGTTAAAGTAAATTGTTCTATTAGATAAATAATTGATTCACAGGATAGTGGACCGTAAATTTTAGTCTGGTTATGTCAACCGACGTTGACGTAACTTGACCAAATTACGTAAGTTCGACTTCAGCTTATCAATATCTCTGATGGTACTTTCACCATGATTATGACTCTAACCTCAAATTATGGATTCGACTGAATCAATGAATACATGAGGTAATAAAAATACCACAGTTTATGATGTCAAAATATGTCAAAATGATAAGTGTCCTTTGACGCAGCCGCCTCGAAAATAAATGAAGACATGAGTGGATGAAGTTGGTAACTAACAATTTGAAAAATGTCGTTATTTTGCATATATGGAGGCTTTAGGACCGGGAAATGATTTGAAAAAAAAAAGTATTAATTCTATGAATAGCTAGGTATTTTATTAGCTAGAATCTAGATGATGAAGTAGGTAAGTTACAAGGTTTGTTCAAATTATAAGGGAAAAAATGAGTAATTGCTATTATGTTGTAAAATGTTACTTGCCCACTTCATCCACTCATGTCTTCATATTAATTTTCATGTGCTATTAATACTGTGGCATTTGATATTGTTCAACCCACTTCAAAACGATTAAACTCAGTACAATCTGAGATACATTCCGTATCAAAACTATGAAAAATGTACTGAGAGTTACACAACTCAAAAATTTTGTATTCATTTTAAAATAATATTATGTATTATAACAATTACATAATGTATTATCTTAGTTATTTTGTATTTTTATGTATTTATAGCCTAACTATTGCTTCGAAATATTAACTAACGGTGAAATAAACTAGTAATAGTCTACTATACTATAAACAACAATAAATAAAATTATACAACAACAATGCAGTGAAAGCGCAATGATATAATATGAGAATGAGTAAATAAATTATTCAAAGAATCATACCATGGTTTCATTTCTATTATTTATACATTTAAATAGGTTAGTTCATGTTAGTATTAAATTTAAAGCCTAAGATTGCCAAGCATTTAATAAAATAAAAAAACTGTAGTTATATTATATGCGCAAGAATAGAGTGGATCATCAATACAATGATAGGTCGTTGCGCAAAGACAGTGTTTATTTTGAACAAGAAAGCCATTAAATCTATTTTTATATTTCTTCGATGACGTTACTCTATTCTTAAATGACGCTTAAAGATCATTGGTAGGTTCAAACATTGACAAAGTTGGCGCCCGACTAGTATCAAAAGTTTGATGAGTCCCTTCAAAACATTGAAACACAAAGTTACCGCAACGACGGCAGCAGAGTTTAAAATACATACTAGATAGATTATAAACAATAAAGTAAACAATAAAACCGGCCAAGTGCGAGCTGGACTCGCCTATGAAGGGTTCCGCAGCAGCAATAAGGTTTATTTTTATTAAAAGGTTTTTGATTTATTTTTATATTTCAATTGATTAAATGAAATTTAAATTAAGTTTACCATTTATGACGTATAAAAAAACAACTACTTGTTAGATTTCATTCAAACCAATTTTCGTTGGTAGTTTTTATAGTAAAGTATATCATATAGTTTTTTTAGACTTATCATGCCCCTACTTTAGAAGTTAGAGGGGGGGGGGGACACACACATTTTACCACTTTGGAAGAGTCTCTCTCGCAAACTATTCAGGTTAGAAAAAAATTATATTAGAAACCTCAATATAATTTTTGAAGACCTATCCATAGATACCCCACACGCATAGGTTAGATGAAAAAAATTTTTTTTTGATTCAGTTGTACCTATGGGGACCCCTAAAATTTTTAATAATTTTTGCATTATTGTATTAAAATCTTAATGCGGTTCACAGACTTCATCTACTTACCAAATTTCAATAGTACAGCCCTTATAGTTTCGGAGAAGTGGCTGTGACATACGGACGGACAGACAGACAGACAGACAGACAGACAGACAGACATGACGAATCTATAAGGGTTTCATTTTTTGCCATTTGGCTACGGAACCCTAAAAAAAGAAGGGTTTGGTTTTTTTATGTTTCAAAAACTATTTGAGTGACTATCTGAAGATTTGAAAATAGATTTTTCACTTTTTTATTAACATTCAAAAGCATTCAAAAATTATTCATGTAAATAAAGCAATTACGGTATTTTTATGTCCAATTATTATTATTATTTTGTTTTGTTATTGTTAGAAGCCAGATAATAATATATATTTTTTTATTTATAACTAATAAAATTTAAATAATAATTTTTATTTATGAAAAAACCCTAATTGCTTTATTTAGATGAAAAATTCTTGTATGCCTTTGATTGTTCATAAAACGGTAAAAAAATCAAAATTTTTGAATTTTTCCAACGGGGAACTCTTCTGAGCCCTTTTAAGATTAGCTCAAAAGAATAATAAAAAATTCTAGATTTATTGTTTTGTAATAATCAGCGTTTTTATGTTAACATTAAAATGGTGACTATTAACAAATTAACAAAAGCATAACAACTAAACGAATTGTGATAATTTATTTTTGTTGACGGATTTGTTTATTGATATGTTTACCCAATTTTTTTTATTCCTTTTATATTAATATTTAATCAGTTAAAATATATATTTTAGTTCACATCGCAGATTGCGGCAAATCACGCGAAACCAGAACTACGCGTTTTTACCGTTATTCGCCGCTCAATTAAAGTTATAAGGATTGTTGATATAGTTCCAAGAGCTAAGACTTTTTTTAGGAAATTTCCTGCTCTTTAAGGATCTATTTTCCAATTTTGATTACCCAAATAGTTTTAGGAATATAAAAAAAAACCAAACCCTTCTTTTTTTGTTTAAGTACTTAATTGTTTATAACTTTTGCATTTTTTTTCAGCCCCTCTGTAATTTTGATAGAATGTTCTAGATGGTATTTCGAATCGAATGAGACCAAAATCATAATTTTCGGTGCATGAGATCAGGTTTTGAGGAAAATGGCACTCGTGAATGCCATTTTCCTCAAAACCTCAAAGAGTAATGCGACCGATTCAAAGACGCTGCTTAGCGATTTGCAAGTTGCAACTTAATATATCCAGTCGAGCGTCAAATTTGTTGAAAGTGTACCATCGGAGAAATTTATTCATACGCGTATAGCGGACCAACGTTGTTTGGCCAGGTAATGTCAAGTCAATGATAGGCTTAAATATTGACAAAAATCCATGGATAAATGGCAGACATGCGTAATTTGGTCGGGTATCAATAAGTCTGTATCGTAAATGTCGTGATCTGTGAGCTGGGCTTGAGTCTTGACATAATGTACTATTATCTATTCTGTGAAATAACCCAACCAAATTACGTAGCTCCTCCACCATTCTCTGATAGTGCTATGATCCTGTTTACTTGCCTCGTGAATGATGTATCAGCAGTTATCGCATTTTCCTAGCGGAATCCCCCCGCGCCGTCGGCGTAGGGATGAGAGAAGGCTCCGTCAAGTTCTAGCAAGCGTTAGTGAGTTAGCGACGTGTTGGTAGCAAAAGGACAATCTTACAGCTCAAACTAATAAACGGATTGAGCTTAGTTAGCCTTCAATTATGAGGCATTTGTTTTAGCCAATCGGATGGAAGTTGGAAGCAAAATTTACCCAAGTCGAAAGCAAAAATGTTTATTATGTTAAGCCATCGATTCAAATATATGTCAAAAGATTGTCCCTTTACTATCTTATCATGGTTAGCTACAATATGATTTACAAGAAGATTAGTTGATTATGATGTATGTTTTGTACGATGAGTCTACAAAAGATGATGAGAAGAAAAATCTTTGCTGTTCTAAGTTATGAGTAAGTTTTGATGAATATTGTAAAGGAAAGCTTGAGAATAATATGTTTAATAAATTAAGAGTCATCATATTAAAGAGGTCAAAATTAATGCGTGGGATCAGGAAAATACAATCTGCAAGTCAGTACTGATTCAGCTAATTTAATGTAACATACTACAGCTTCGATCTAATCCAAATCTATCATAACAAACATCAAAATATTATGCTCATACGTAAACTCATAAACTGACATGAGCCATGAGGCAAGTCATTTTTGGAGTTTCGAGGTCAAAATTAGTTTGATTCTGGCATTTTATGTTAATTCCATTTTGTTTTACTATACCGGAACTGCATCGAAACAGTATTATTGTCGAAGTAGGTAGCAGAATCGGCCTACAGATTTGGTTTTAAATCAAAGCAAATTGTTTCTTGGAAACAATTGATTATGGTGTGACGGAAATTTATTTTCTATGCTTTAACGGTACACTATATTATAATAATTTTTATTGCTTATAGATTTGTTAGTACGTATATTACAGATCGATTTGTATCGGTAGATGCTATACCGTATGTAAAATAATGAGCTCAAACAAACCACGTTAATTATAGATAATGTAGTGTAAAATTGTATTTCACACCCATTATACTACCATACACATGACAAATCGATTATACTGTGACGTAAATTATAATATTTACTTTATAAGGATAATTTTAACTTGCGGATATTTTTAGGCTAGCAAAACTAAAAACAACTTAGGGTTAGTTCACATGCAACGCAACGCGTCGATGCAATGCATTTTTAAATGACACACTTATTCAAAACTAAACTTTCATTTATTTAAAAGGAGAATTGACAGATTTGCCACTCGCGGTTTCGGGCTGTCTGTTCCAAATCTGAATGGATCATTTAATACCTCGATCGTGGGAATTGCAGACACAATAGATTTTCAATTGTTATGCGACAGCCAGGTGCCGCTTGGGGATTGATGGGTTAAAAAATTGCAACGCCTTGAGACGTCGCAATTAGAGGATTCGATCCCGGGATCCCGGTCATATCTTAGTCCCGAAAATCCCGGGATTTAATAAATCCCAAGATTTGACTGATAAATATTTTAAATTAAGGTAATAAAACCGGCCAAGTGCGTGTCGTGCTACGCGCAATATAGGGTTCCGTAGTATCGTTAGTTTTTGATAACTTTTGTATGGTCAATGACTGCACATTTATAACATGTTTTACACTACTAACAGCATCATCTCAGTTACGTTCAAAGGAATTTGAAAGAAAATTTCCTCTGCACTTCTACGAATACATTTTTTTTAGTTGATCCACTATTACGAAGTCATTTTAGCCGTGATAATTTTCCTTTTAAATTCATCATATTTTCTACTCCCGTGAATTTTTTAACATTTCCAGAAGCAACCGTTAAGGCGACGCCTTGATAATTTGGCTGCAGCGATATCGATTTTTCTCAGCAATGACTAAAGCTAAGAAATTAAAGTTCATTGTCAGTATTCATCATGTCTTTGTCTTTGAATTACCCATAGCATAACACGATTGGTCAACTTTTATAACACAGAATAATCAATCAAAAAGACCTCTGTAAAAAAAGGGATTCTAATTTTGCCAACAGAGAGTGATTTAAGCTTCCAAAATTTGTACATACCTAGATTGGTTCAAGCATTTTTACACTTTAATTTGCACATAGCTTAAATGAAATATATTTATGGTTTTTAAATTACGCGACAAAAACCATTTTGTCGTTTACGCCCTTTCCATTTCTTGCTGTTCCATTGCTTGTTTTCTATGAGAGGCCAAAAAAAATCACCCCGCATTGATGTGCAGGGGAGGTACCGTAAAAATTTCTTTAAAAGATTTTATATACCATTTTGTAGGCATCATTAAGATGTGCATTCATGCCGGCTTTGTAGGCCCTATAGTCTGGGCAAAACCGCGGACAGATAGACGGACGGACGGACAGACCGAAACTATAAGGGTTACTTGTTAACTACGGAACCCTAAAAATGTGCGTGAAACAAAACGCACTTAACGCATAAGTTAAGAAGTAGGAAGTTAGGAAGTAGGCAAAAAATTGTGTTTTTTGGTATCTGAGTCGCCCTCAAATATTAATTTTATTTTAATTTAATTATAAATTATTAAAATACAAATATAGTTCAGGATTTTGTGAATATTTCAAGTGCCTACCTCTTGCCATTATTAATTACGAGAAAAAAAGGCCAAAAAAATCACATTTATTGAATGAGAGCCCCCTTAAATATTAATTTTGTTGATTTTAGCATTTGCTGTTATAGCGACAACCAAAATACACAATCTGTGTAAATTTCAGAAGTCTAGCTATAGCGGTCCTTGAGATACAGCCTGGAGACAGACAGACAGATGGACAGACGGACATATATCGAAGTCTTAGTAATAGGGTCCCGTTTTTACCCTTTGGGTACGGAACCCTAAAAACAACAATGTATTAATGAATATGAGTAAATAAAGATCCAAAACAACGAGTGTTAGTTGCCATTTTCTATTACTAATATAATTCCGGGACTATCCCGGGATCCCGGGATTAACTGTAGATAATCCCGAAATCCTGGGATTAGAAAAATCGGCCGGGATCGGATCCTCTAGTCGCAATATTAATTGACCCTTATTGTTTTTACAGCCTTAACCTGTCAGATAATAATTATACAAAACAAACAATCAAGCTTCTTTGAATTGCAATTTCATTAAAACATTATCAATTCGTGTATGCGATAAGCAGTCTGGTCAGGTCAGTAAGTCAAGACCTCAAGATTAATATTAGATTTTATAGCAATTATTGTTCTTACTCATTCTAGAAAAAAATAATACAATTTCTTTTGTGGAATTGAATTCTTCATCGAAAATGGAGGGTGGATTTTATTTAATCAATGAAAGGAATGATGTTAGCGAAGCAAGTGGGCTTAATAAAGTAAAAGTTAGCTAAATGTGTACAAAAATATAGTTAGCTACAAAAACATGAAAGATAAAAGAACTCTCCTAAAAGAGATCATAAATTACCAACTTTTACCACTCACAGATGTGGTTAGCACGATGTTACTGCAGGCAGAGGGCGCTACTAGCACATACAGTAAGTAATCCGACCAAAATCCGACATGTTGCACACGTCAATCAGAATACAGAAACGTTGTCAAACGTCGACCAAAATTTTTTTACTGTCTATGCTGGTGCGCTTTCGTATCGAAAGGACATTTTAGCAGAACGCCCTATTAGCAGATCATCCTAAAAGCAAAACGGCATATTAGCATAACGTCCTACTAGCAACATGACCTCGTAGCAAAACGTCCTAATATCAAAATGACACCTTAGCTGAATGGCCTAGTACAATTCAATACAAATTATACATATTCAAACAAATATAAATTCATGAACTTAAATCTTTAATACCAGGTTTTTCGATAATACAAATGTTACCTATTTGCAATCAATAATCATCGAATATAATTCTTTTTAAATGAGTCACTTTTTTCAAAAAATCAAATGCAGAAATTTTAGTTTCTTGCAGCTTCTGCAATTCATTTTCAAATTTTGATTCGAAAATAAGTTGGTTCTTTCTGCGTGGCTCTCTTTTGAAAAGTGCTCGACGCAATCTAAAATCTTGCCATTTGGCCTCTTTGCGGAGAGAGTACAAAAACGATATGAATGTCGGTTTTGGTCTAATCTTCGAATTGAATCGTCGATTCCAACCCTCTAATCCATTGTTGGTGCGATGACGTTCCGTTGCACAGCTTAATACTTCTGGCGACATCTTCATCCATGCTTCTCAAAACAAGCTGTAAATTCCCGCAAAGGTTCATTATATTTGACGGAATCCTGTATTTTTTCTTTAATATTAGCCCAGACAATGTTTATAGATTCGGGCGGAAGGAGAGGCAGATTAGCACTTAGTCTTACTATTTCTCTACCAAACTGAATATCGGTTAACTTCATATTTTTATCATTTTTTATAACTTTGATTTTGGCTGCTTTACGCCATACAGCTCTGTTCATATGATAAAAGCATCCTGACAAGTGCGATTTTGGGAAAATAGTTTTGAAAGCATTCATCTGTGCTACTTCAAAGTCACATTTGTAATACGGAATATCTGATCCAAACTGGTCTTTAATTAGAGTGAATAATCTCTCATATGTATTTTGTGACTTATCAGGTAAAAGCACATACAATAACGGCACGATATTGGTCATTTCGTTACAACTATCAACGTCAATGTGTATGGTATATAGTTGGTAAAAGGAGGGTGGCACATGGAAAGTGCCGTCTCCAAAAAGTTTAACATTTGAATTGAGGTTTTTCATTTGTTGAACACCCATTGGGGTGGCAAATAACAAAATTTTATTGGCATATTTTCCGGCAGCACACACCAAAAATTTGTCAGCCAAAAAGGTACCTCCACTTCATCAAGGTTTTTAAATTCCGTTTTTTGAAGTTTTAAAAAATTTCTTCTCGCGCGGTACAATGTGTCTTTTTTGCTTACAAACGCTGGTATATTTTCAATATCTGAATTATATTCTCTGGAAAATTCCTTTTCGAAATTTTTCTGTATTGAGGTATACTTTCTGCACGCTTGTTTTTTGCATTCGTCGATAGCGCTGTCTACTCGATTTTTATTAAAATTTGTTTTGCACGTATGCGCCGACGAATACAAAACCGCGGATTTTTCTTTATCGATAGTAATACTTGCGCTACATGCATCTCTGTTACTACACCTCCAGTTGGTTGAGCCAGATTTTTTATTCAATGTTTTGAAATTGTACCGGTGACCTGCGTGCAACAAAACATCTTTTCCTTTTTGTGACTTTATATATACAAATAGTTCATTTGTTGAGGCGGCATTACTCGGTCCTGCGCCATTATCCATTGCAAGAATATTGTTTTTACAAAATTAGAGATACGAAAATAACCTGGGTGATACTACAAAACAATTAACCACTAACGGCCGTTCCCAATATTTGATCTATCTCTGGTTTTGCCCTACTAGAGATAGGAATAGCTCTCATTAGACGCTAGAGACATATATTTTATGTCAATTCAATGTTAGCTGCGATCGGTCGTATGTCAAACCAGAGATAGATTGAATATTGGGAACGGCCGTAAGTTTATCAAGCCATCGAAATGAAATGGCATTTGTCATTGTGTCAACACATTTTAATCTATTTTCTTAAGTGGCCAGTACTTCAAAGAGGTTTTTCCCCTTAGCAGCTCGAACAAGTACATTTTGTACCCTTTTGTACCCAAGTACCCTGTATATTCACAATTGTACTATAAATACGAATTTTGTTATTTTCCTACCACAATTCGCTCCATTTGGTTTTCCTTGTCCTCCAAAATATTATCATAGGGTAAACCAAAGTTAAATTCTGCTAACATTCCATGTTTTTATGTAAGTAATTTATACACAAGAGTCAAGATCAATATTATTAAAGTGTAGTTTCAATTGATCCCATTTGTTAAAAAATATAGTATTTCATAATCATCACCTAATGATGATGATAGTGATGATATTAAAAAAAAAATAGCAAAAAGTTTCCCCTAAATTAGTTTTTCCCCTTAGCAGCTTGAACAAGTACATTTTGCTGCGAGAAATTTAAGAATATAAACTTTTTGGCTTGTTCATCTGATTGCCTATCAGCCCATTGAAAAATCGGCCATAAATAAAACTTTAGACGGTACAGTTTTATTAAAATCTTTCATTTCTTCTTGTGTACATGACTGTCCATGTCGTTTTGATATTAGGACGTTTTGCTACGACGTCATGTTGCTAGTAGGACGTTATGCTAATATGCCGTTTTGCTTTTAGGATGATCTGCTAATAGGGCGTTCTGCTAAAATGTCCTTTCGATACGAAAGCGCTGGTGCTGCCTGTAGCCAGAGTAAACGGAACTAATGAGTAGGCCGACTCAGAAGTGATCTCGAAAGGGTTTAGCCGGATACGCATGACGAGTCGGCCCCCAAGTGGGAATCGAATCGAAACTTATGTTTTAATATTGACTAGATGTACAAACACGATTTATCTACTTTTCACGGCCTACTTCCGGTTTGTCCTGGAGATAGAGAGCAAAACATCCGTATCCTTGACTATTACTGAATGTGATATATCTCTAAAGTTAATTAAGATAAACAAATGAAACTAACGCGAGGTGTTAGGTGACGTATATCACCCAATTTTTATTTTTTTTTAGAATAAAAATTCAGCAGCGCGCAACGCACACATGTCGGACAGCAGCCCCTGAGACGAAGCGGGAGTGGTGTCTATGTCAAGACTGCTTCGTAATAATCCTGCGATGACGCAGCGCCCGTGTGGCTATGCGTCAAACGGCAGCGCTGCGTCGACGCAACGCGCCGTGTGGACAGGCTCTTACTCAGCATTGTCAAACATGTTGAAAGTGACAGTCGCGCGCCCGTTTGTTTGAAGTCAAGGTACTCCTTAGTTCTGTCTCCTCTGCTGTAGCATGATAACATAGCAGTGATATATCCTATCCATATATCCCTTTTATAGCGAGGTTAATGCCTTACCTTGACCTTGGAGATGTCAACTCCGGTGACGGTCTTCACCAGCTCGGGTATGCACTGCACGATGCTCAGCACCTCCCCGGTCAGCTTGGCTGCACCCACTTCTCCACCGCCGCACGACACCATAGTCACCTTGCGGGCTTGGGACAGCGGGGCAGCCACTTCAGCCGCCACCTGGGAACAAAGGTTATAGTTATGGTACGAATATTTTTATATCTACAATATATATTTTTTTTCAAATGTGGAGTGGACGCTTTAGAACGGGTATAAAATATATAGCCAATGTCACTCACTGAAAAAAATAATTAAAATTAAATAAATATTCATTACTACCCGTGGCCCGCATTAATGGCCGGTACCGCCGCAAAAGCTACGTCCCGCAATTTTTAAATCAGTAATATCTTCAAAAATATTAATTTAAATCATATGCTGTAAAGGGCCATATAGATCTATATTAAATCAACAATGTATTTAAAGTATTTAATTGAATAAGGATTAATGCCGTATTGGTTAAAATCGCTTCGAAAATTAGCCATTATTTGTAGTAAAAAGTAAATGACAAAAAAATGTTATTGTGGGATATCCATAAGAGATATACATATTCCATCGCGAAGTTTTCTGTAGACCTTTTCATTGTGTACAATACTTATAAGGTACAATGTACATTATTTTGATAAATCTCGTAGGGTTCAGCCTGCGTTTGCAATGTAAGCGGAAAAATATGCAATTATTTACGACATCAGATTAGAAACCTGAAAAATAACAGTATTTCTCCACTATTTAATGAATGTTATTATACTTATAAACCTTCCTCTTTAATCACTCTATCTATTAAAGAAAACCGCATCAAAATCCGTTGCGTAGTTTTAAAGATTAAAGGGAACAAAGGGACATGAGGACAGAAAATAAGCGACTTTGTTTTATACTATGTAGTGATAATCTATATAAATTAATTTATTAATACGCGAGCGAAAAACTTTGGATCCCTTTTGACGAAAAATGCGGGAACGTAGGTGAATGAAATTTTGTACAGTTATAGTTTATATGGTGAATGAGTGCATCGAGCTAATATTATTTTGAAAGTAAGTATGCTTTTATCATACATTTTTTTAACAAATAAAACATTACAACACACACACTAGGATCAGCCTATACGCACGAATTGTACTCTTTTATCTATGGTTGAAGTCTGTTGTCAAATTGAAAATTAAAAAAGAATGTTTGTGCAATGAATTTGCAGACATATAGTAACGAATAAATATTAGATTATAATATTTTGTATTATTTAATAGTGAAACTCATTTTTGTAGGGCATGTCAGTTGATAAGCCTTACACGCTTTTGCAATAAACATTCCTTGGATAATAAGTACATTGTAGTGCAAGACTGATTTTAAACGTGTTTTACATAATTAAATACAAATTGCGTTTTCACTTTGTTTTAAGGGCCTTCCCCGACGGAGATTCCGTAATTTACCGTATTTAGAGCCTTATAAACTCATAATTTGAAAGCTACAAAGTTATAAATAAAAATACAGCAATAATCTTCAGTAAGTACATCAACATTCCTTTCCCCGTTTTAAATTTTCTATTTTTGTTTATTATACTCATGATATTAGCTTCCAAAGTAATACCAATTTATTAAAATTGAAGCATACTTTCAGCATCTCCCTAGTATTTACGAATTACGTTTATTTGAAACACACGACAATAGATAGACAATTTCATTAACTACATATTCGTTTTAATTTTTTTTGTATAATCAATTTTGAACTAAGATAAGTAAAAAAAAATAGATTTTTGTTCGATCTCGGCAACGCGTCAAATGTATGGTCAAGATCGTGGCCTTAATGGTAATAAAGAATATAATATTAATCTTTTGGGGGTATGGGTAGGTCAATTTGAGCATATCACGCTTTTTATGGAGAGGTAAATTTGGATGCTTCCTACTCCTACTAGTCGTCCTCCTATACCTAGTCGACTCATGTTATGTCAATTCCATACATTTTGATCGGCGATTCTATGAAGAAGCGATAAAGAAAAAGTCTTGGCTAAAGAGCTAGCTGTCTTTGTATAAAATATATCCAATAGGCTACTTGACCTACTTTTTTTCTTCATGCTAATCGCATCTTAATCATTCATTTTCACCAAAAAAAAAACTAATATTTTAATATTTTAAACAGTTATTAACAACATATTTTTCAATCAACATTTTTATGGGTTTCTAACCCATAAAAATGTTGATTGAAAAATATGCCTTTTAAATGGCGCCGAAAACCCTGTCCGCTATAGTGTGACGTTATATTTCTTGTATTTTATACTTTCTTTATTGAAATGTTTTTTATGTGCTAAACGTACGAGTCTAAAAGTGCAAAAATATTAGAAAATAATTAAATAAGAAATGAGAAATCATTTGTAATGTTGAAACCTTTTGGAGAAAAGTTTTGGGCATTTCATTTCCTAACTACAGTAAATGGAGATATAATATATAAAACTGATGTTTTATTTGAATTATTTAAGAAAATATATTTTACAAATCTTTCTAGGCTTATTCTTATTATTAATGTACAGATAAACTTACATACAACGAGCGCGTTTAATAAAAAATATTAAATTACTAGTTTGATGACGTCACAACCAAATCGGAAGTACTACTACTAGTTCTACTAGAAATATGCATTTGTTCAATGAAATTTAATACATAGGTCAAGTAGCCTATTGATTTCCATACAAATACAAGGAGATCTTGTATACAGGGTGTAACAAAACTAAGTGATAAATGATAATACTTTAGGGAGTATATGTGTTCCTTGTAGAGTTCACTGTGAAAGTAGCAGCGCTGTAAGACCAATTTTTTTCACTTTTGTATAGGCTAGCTCCCCAGCGTCACGAGTTTCCCAATACAAAAGTGAAAAAAATTAGTCTATCTGCGCTACTACTTTCACAGTAAACTCTCTACAAGGAACACGTACACACCCTAAAGTATCATCATTTAGTTTTGTTACAACCTGTACAACTATTCAATGCCCTCCTGTCCTTGTAGGTATATAATATTATATCCGATTGATCCCCATACAAAGTCAAGGAGATCTTTTATATAGGTCTACCAGAATCTGATGGCCAAAAGTGAGAAAATAAATTGACTCTTGCAATACCGGGGTAATTGGAATAAAACATTTTGATCCTTTTTTTTTCTTACGAGTATAACTGTGTTAAACATGCAAATATAAAAATTTATCCAATGATCAAGGATATTTTATGAAAATCTGCTGTCAAAAATTGCTATCAGATTCTGGTAGACCTATAGTTACTTGCATTGTGGTTGTTACTTACCCTGGGCAGTACGTCGAGCATCATATCCACCATAGCGGCGGAACCATACTCCTTCCATGCGTCAGCTTTCTTCGCCATTTGTTCGGCATCAGCGACAGCCCGTGCCTTGATCGCGAAGGCCTCGGCCTTAACAGAAAAAAAATAATAGGGAATATTACGCGAAGGTCGGAGCAGAGGGCGCTACTAGCAAATACAGTAAATAATTTAACCAAAATCCGACATGACATCAGAATATTGACAGAGTAGTTGTCAAAAGTGGAACAAAGGTTTTTTACTGTCTGTGCTGGTGCTGCCTCTAGCGTGAAAACATTGCAGTAATATATCATACTAAATGTGCATAATATCTCTTAAAACCCAGATATTAATTATATGTGAGACTGTAATATTATGTTAAGGGGCCGGGTGCCATCGAAATTCTCATACAACGTAATACCAAAATCATTTTCTCATACGAAAATATTTAATATGTGTGTTATTTTTCAGCTTAAAATAGTAATTACCTAGGTTCCTGCACAAAAATTAACTACAAAATATTTAAACACTAAAAAATATTTTTTAGTTTATGGTAGTGATGATGATGATGATAATGAATGTAATTTGCATAGTAGCATATGCTTTTCGTTCTCAAAACAACGCCGAAACTTGTATCTATTAAGAGTGAGGAGTTCTCTCAGCACCTTCTGAACCATGGTATACCTCGGTGCAAAATCTTACTTGTTGGTAGCATTTGCTTAGAATACTTCTTTCAAAACCGAAGTCACCACATATTTCGGTTGGTTAAAATCGGTTCACAAACGGCGGAGTAATAATGTTCAAGGCCCGCGGCAAGGGCCGTTTGTACGAAACGAACATATTAACACCTCCTTCATTTTGAAAGTCGGTTAAAATTGTAGCCTATGTGTTATTCTAAAGTTTCATTTAAATTCCATTCAGTAGTTTTTGCGTGAAAAAGTAACAAACATCCATAGCCATACATCCATACATCCATACATACAAACTTTCGCCTTTATAATATTAGTAGGATAGGACAGGGCTTCCCAAACTTGTCTCGTCACACCATGTCACACTTCGTCGACCCGCTCCCCCCCCTTTAGTTGTGATATACTTTATGGATAAACCCTCTAACATAGTTCTCACCTCAGCGCGAACTTTGACCGCCTCCGCTTCGGCCTCGGCTTCGAGGACGGTCTTCAGCCGGTTGGCTTCGGCTATCTTCTCCAATCTGAATTTCTCGGCTTCCGCAGGCCTGCGGGGAAATAACATAGTTATTATATAAAATACTAGATGAAGCCCGCAATTCCGTTGCGCCAAAATTAGTTTATCGCGCGGAACCGTGCATTTTCCGGGATCAAAAATGTCATATGTCCTTTCCGGGATTTAAAATATCTCCATACCAATTTCCAGCAAAATCGGTTCGGCGGTTTGGGCGTGGTAGACACATTTTCGCACTTAATACAAACTTTAACAGAATATGGAAAATTGTTGTGTTAATTTCATTTATACTTCACAACAGATCTATGATTTTAATGTCAAATATAGTCTGGAAATTCAGACACCTAAAGTTACGAACATGAGAAGTTATTAATTTTGTTATTGCAAATTTTTCAAAATATCATTTACAACTTTTGTTTGAGTATTACATTTTACTCCAATTGCTGAGACTTTTTTAGAACATTCGACGTCACTCCGGACGTTTCTCGAAAGCGAAGTATTCGAGAGACGACAAAAATTCGCATCAGAGCTATAATAATGTAAAGAATTAACATAATGTAAAAATTAGATACATGTTATGACGTTGGACGACCTTCAACATATTATACCATTCATTTGAGATAATTAAAAAATCGGCCAAGTGCGAGTCGGACTTGCGCACGAAGGGTTCCGTATTATTACAGAGCAAAACTAGGCCGAAAATTGTGTATTTTGTATGGGAGCCCCCCTTAATTTTTTATTTTATTTTAATATCATTATTAAATATTAAAGTACACATATAACTAAGGACTTTGAGAAAAAATCAAGTACCTACCTGTTGCCATTATTGATATAGAGCAAAAAAGGCCAAAAAAGTCACGTTTGTTGTATGGGAGACCCCCTTAAATATTAATTTTATCATGTTTTTAGTATTTGTTGTTATAGCGGCAACAGATATACATAATATGTGAAATCACAACTCTCTAGCTATTACCGTTCTTGAGTTACAGCCTGGAGACACACAGACAGACAGAAGAACAGACGGACAGACAACGAAGTCTTAGTAATAGGGTCCCGTTTTTACCCTTTGGGTACGGAACCCTAAAAAAGTGATTCGAGCATTAATTATCGTTCCACGAACGGATGTTCTTTGTTTGGACGCGCTAATCTCAGGAACTACTAGTCCGATTTAAAAAATTCTTTCAGTGTTTGATAGCCCATTTATCGAGGAAGGCTATATATTATCACGCTAAGACCAATAGAAGCGAAGATACAGATGAAAATATGAAATAATAATCGGCCAAGTGCGAGTTGGGCTCGCGCACGAAGGGTTCTGTACCATTATTGAGCAAAATTAGGCCACAAATGGTGTATTTTGTATGGGACCCCCCCCCTTATTATTTTACTTTATTTTAATATTATTACTAAATATTAAAATACTCATATAACTGAGGACTTTGAGAAAAATTCAAGTACTAACCTGTTGCCATTATTGATATAGACCAAAAATGCCAAAAAAATCAAGTTTGTTGTATGGGAGCCCCCCTTAAATATTTGTTTTATTTTGTTTTTAGTATTTGTTGTTATAGCGGCAACAGGAATACATAATCTGTGAAAATTTAAACTCTCTAGCTATCACCGTTCTTGAGATACAGCCTGCTGACAGACAGACGGACAGACGGACAGACAGACATCGAAGTCTTACGGCCGTTCCCAATATTCAATCTATCTCTGGTTTGACATACGACCGATCGCAGCTAACATTGAATTGACATAAAATATATGTCTCTAATGTCTAATGAGAGCTATTCCTATCTCTAGTAGGGCAAAACCAGAGATAGATCAAATATTGGGAACGGCCGTAAGTAATAGGGTCCCGTTTTTACACTTTGGGTACGGAACCCTAAAAAGGGGGAATATATTTGAAAGAGCTTTTCTCAACTAAACTACTGGAGCAATTTTTAGGGTTCCGTACCCAAAGTGTAAAAACGGGACCCTATTACTAAGACTTCGATGTCTGTCTGTCCGTTTGTCTGTCACCAGGCTGTATCTCAATAACCGCTATAGCTAGATTTCTTTATTCTATTACCCTTTGGGTATGGAACCATATATAATCGGCCAAGTGCGAGTCGGACTCGCGCACGAAGGGTACCGTTGTAGAGCAAAAATAGGCCAAAAATTGTGGTTTTTGTATGGCAGCCCCCCTTAAATACTTATATTATTTTAATTTTATTATTAATTATTAAAGTACACATAGAACAAAGGATTTTGTGACAATTTCAAGTACCTACCTGTTGCCATTATTGATATGGAGCAAAAAAGGTCTAAAAAATCACGTTTATTGTATTTATTTTGTTTTTAGTAAGTATTTGTTGTTATAGCGGCAACAGAAATATACAATCTGTGAAAATTTCAGAAGTCTAGCTATAGCGGTTCTTGAGATACAGCCTGGAGACAGACAGACGGACAGACAACGAAGTCTTAGTAATAGCGTCCCGTTTTTACCTTTTGGGTACGGAACCCTAAATAATCGGCCAAGTACGAGTCGTACTCGCGCACGAAGGGTTCAGTGCCGGTATAGAGCGAATGTAGATAAAAAATTGTGTTTTTTGTATGGGAGCCCCCCTTAAATATTTACTTTATTTTAAGTTTATTATTAATTACTAAAGTACAAATATAACTAAGGATTTTGTGAAAATTTCAAGTGCCTAGCTGTTACCATTATTGATTACGAGCAAAAAAGGCAAAAAAATCACGTTTGTTGTATGATTTATTTTATTTTGTTTTTAGTATTTGTTGTTATAGCGGCAACAGAAATACACAATCTGTGAAATTTCAGAAGTCTAGCTATAGCGGTTCAGGTTACAGCCTGGAGACAGACGGACAGACATCGAAGTCTCAGTAATAGGGTCCCGTTTTTACCCTTTAGGTACGGAACCCTAAAAAAGGGAAAATAATCCATCTTTGTTATTATACTATGCTGACGCGGACGAAGTCGCGGGCAACAGCTAGTAGAAAATAAATTCTTGCATATTGTTTCTTATGTGTTATATTAATTTATAAAATAAAAATAACGCCTTATAAAACAACTATACGTTCCGTGCGGCTTCGCCTGCGTAAATTAGGAAATTTACGCGAATTTTGGCATGGAGATACTTTCAGTCCCGGGTAATCCATACTTAATATTATAAATACGAAAATGTCTGTCTGTCTGTTACCTCTTTACGCCCAAACCGCTGAACCGATTTTACCGAATTTTGGATTTTACTTTCAGTCCGGGGGAAAGGACATAGGATACTTTTATACCGGAAAAATGTACGGTTCCCGCGCGATAAACGAATTTTAGAGCAATGGAGTTGCAAGCTTCATCTAATTTCATATTATATAAATAAGTAAATAAACATTTCTAACCTCATTTATTCTTTTTATTCCTCAATTTGAAATTTTGTTATACATATTGACTTTTTATTATGTTCTATATTTCATTTCGTTCAATGCGATCGTCTCATCAAATTAACAAAGGAGTTTACAAGAAATTTTAAAGTTCGTGTTTTAGAAGAACATAAAAATAATGTGACTTAGGAAAGTGAGATTAATTATAACGGTCATCTGAAAATATAACGTAGTAAATATTGCTTTCCACAAAAATCTACAAGGTTTCCAGTGAAACACCTTTATGTGAAAACGATAAAACGACCTAGAAGTTACTTTCTTTTTCACTTTTTATAGCAACAAATCACGCAATCAGTAAATAGTAATTAACAAATTGACTACATTTCATCCGCAAATGAGAATTTTAGTGGAACATTTTTTTTTGTTAAAGATTGTAGTGAACGTTTTTTTTAAATCCTTAGTAGAGAAAGCTTTCGATTTTCAAAATCCATACTAATATTATAAATGCGAAAGTGTGTCTGTCTTGTTTCTTACCTCTTCACACCTAAACCGCTGAGCCGATTTTGATGAAGTTTCGTATGGAGATACTTCACGGATAATACGTCCCGGGAAAGGACATAGGATACTTCTTATCCCGGAAAAGTGTACGGTTCCCGCACGATAAACGAATTTTGGCGCAAGTTTTAGAATAGTCATCTCAAAAGTCAATATGAGCGTTCTCTTCACAGCATGATCCTCACCAGTCACCATGATCGTTATAGCTCCTCTATCGAGCCGGTCCAATCATACTAAATTACTCCTCAGCTTATCAAGAAAAAGAAAAAAAAGCGGCCGTATAGGCCGCGGTCTAAGGGCGGCAGCGTCCTAGGGGGGCGGCGCGGCGGAAAAAAAGTGGCCTACACTTATAAATATAAATTCCGCATAAATATAAATTAAACTAAGCCTAAAATCCTTTAGATTGATGAACGGATATAGTATAATATGAATCATTTAGCATTATCCAGCAGTAAGCAGTCAATGATCAATAAAATAAATTGTCACAAACTGTTCAGTATACACTGCTGCAGTCAAACTGACTACTCATAAAATATGTTCCACAACCAATTTTAAAAAACAAAATTTTCGACGGAACCCATAAATAAAAGAAAAAGTTCAAGGCCATTGTGAAAAAAGTGGGTATTTATCACGGATTTTGCATTAAAGCTAGAGTGACATTGTATTGTAAGTGACATTATTAAAAACTACTCATATATGCGTGGAGTCCTTACAAAGGGCTTTTTAAGTAAGATACTTTGAGTATGGATGCACTATTGTATTTTATGCCTGTACATTAAATACAGTACTGTATTTTATACCTGTGTATGAAATACAGTACTGTGTATTTTATACCAGTGAATGAAATACAGAACTGTCTTTTATACCTGCGTATAAAAGACAGTAATAGCACAGTGTTTACCTGCGTACTGTGGCCTCGAGTTCCTTCTCTTTACGCTGCACTTCCCACTTCTGTACATTGATCTCTTGTGTCCGCTCCACCACGGCTATCTGCATCTGTTCCTCCTTGATGCGCTGTTTCGTTTTGGCCGCTTGCAACTCGTAGGCCATCTCAGCTTCGGCCTGGAAATTATTATGATATCATATTTGCAGGTAGATCCTACGTCTTTTCCCGCCTTCAAGAGTATATTCATGCAATTTTTTTTAGTTATCTAGTAACAAATATATCTCTTGTTCTTTGAATTTATAAACGAAAAAGCATAATTTCACAAACAATTAAAAAAAAAACCCACCAAACAACTTTAAAAAGTAATGAAATATTTACTGAACTATAATTCCTAAGGGTAAAGTAATATTTTAGTCCGTAATTGTTGTCAAGGTGTGTCGGGACTCGGGGGACCGCCAAGTAAACTCCGACAACGGCGACTTTTGCATTTTGTAACGCCAAGTCGCTGATTGTCTCGATTCGGTTCGCTGTGACCCTTATGTGAAATCAAATATCTACATTAGCGGTAGTCCAACACACTTTGACAATAATTATGGACTAAAATATTACTTTACGCTTAGGAATTATTTAAACTTAAAGTCAGTAAACATTGTTTCATTATTGTTTAAAGTTGTTTGGCGGGTTTCTTTTTTTTAATTTCTTAATTTAATTTTATTTCATGCTTTTTAAACTTGTGTAGGTTATAGTGCAGAATAACTCCTATCAACAGGATCATATCATCATGATTACCATCTATAAATGTCCTTTTCGATGAGGCTGTTAATATGAGCCCAAACACGAAATCTCCACTTTGAGTTCATATGGAGTTCGGCTCCTATAGAATCCAGGTGATGCTGCAGCAGCAGCAGCAGCATGCAAATATTAACTGTTTATCCACGTCTTACTGGTTCTCGCAATTAAAATGAGCCCAAACACGAAACCTCTGCTCTAAGTTGGCGAGGAGTTAGATATCTTATTGATTACCAGGTGAATGGTGATGCTGCAGCACCAGGTCAACTTTCCATTAATGTGTATATGTATACTGTATATTCACAAATGTCACGAACTATAATGAAATATTAAACCCATCAAACGACTGTAAGTCAGCCGGCCGGCCTTTCATGAACCAGATAAACCCAGATTTTCCAGCACTGAGCAGGTTGGTGATGATGAAATAAGAACACTCTCGATCATGTCAGCTTTCAAACAAAAAAAAAACTAGATCAAAATCGGTCCACCCGTTTGGATGCTACGATGCCACAGACGTCAGACAGACAGACAGACAGACAGACAGACAGACAGACAGACAGACAGACAGACAGACAGACAGACAGACAGACAGACAGACAGACAGACAGACAGACAGACAGACAGACAGACAGACAGACAGACAGACAGACAGACAGACAGACAGACAGACAGACAGACAGACAGACAGACAGACAGACAGACAGACAGACAGACAGACAGACAGACAGACAGACAGACAGACAGACAGACAGACAGACAGACAGACAGACAGACAGACAGACAGACAGACAGACAGACAGACAGACAGACAGACAGACAGACAGACAGACAGACAGACAGACAGACAGACAGACAGACAGACAGACAGACAGACAGACAGACAGACAGACAGACAGACAGACAGACAGACAGACAGACAGACAGACAGACAGACAGACAGACAGACAGACAGACAGACAGACAGACAGACAGACAGACAGACAGACAGACAGACAGACAGACGTCAAACTTATAACACCCCTCTTTTTGGTCGGGGGTTAAAATGCTCGTGAGTAGGATTTTTCTGCTCACATTTTATTATATTACAAAAAAATACAAATATCATGCATATTTTGTACATGTTATGTTTGTATGTTTTTTGTATTGAGCTCTGTTATCAGTCACAATATTGTATCTATACTTAGTATATAAACGATAGGGATGTGTTAGAATCTGCATATTTGTACGAGGTCATAATTTATATTATAGTCGGACTAGCGACCTGCCCCGGCTTCGCACGGGTATAAAATATATAGCCTATGTCACTCACTGAAAAAAATATTAAAATCGATTCAGTAGTTATGATTTATATTCATTACTACCCGTGGCCAACATTGGTCGGTACCGCCGCAAAAGCTACGTCCCTCAATTTTTAAATCCTACTAATAATATAAAGGCGAAAGTTTGGATGTATGTATGTATGTGTGTATGGATGTATGGATGTTTGTTACTCTTTCACGCAAAAACTACTGAACGGATTTTAATGAAACTTTACAATAATATAGCTTATACATCAGAATAACACATAGGCTACAATTTTAACCGACTGGAAGTCCGACTCGCACTAGGCCGATTATTTTATTTTGACATTATAGTACACCAAAAAAACTACTAACAAAGTTATACAAGGAAAAACTTAGTTTTTCGACGGCAACGCTATTAGAATACAGAATGTTTATAGATTAAACCAGTTTATAAAGGTATTTTGGCTGTTAGCTCTAAATACTCTTTAGAGCGACTGCAATCCACTTAAACAAAAGGTCAGAGGTGACGAGCTCCAAGTGATGATGTAATAATACCATTTAACTTTTATTGTTTTGGACGACCTAATTTGAAGACATAATATGTGAATGTAGTGGATAACTAACATTTTATAACGTATAGGGTTTTACTAACTTTTTCTCTTAAAATTTGAACAAACCTCGTAACTTATTTATTATTGTAGTATTTATTTGTTTAATAAAACTAAAAACTACTACAATTGAACCTCGCCAAGCCAAGATTTATCGGCGAGTTTATCTATTTACTCATCGGGCTTATATATTATACATAAAATGTTTTTAGGGTTTTGTACCCAAAGGGTAAAAACGGGACCCTATTACTAAGACATCATTGTCTGTCCGTCTGTCTGTCTCCAGGCTGTATCTCAAGAACCGCTATAGCTAAACTTCTAAAATTTTCACAGATTATGTATATGTGTTGCCGCTATAACAACAAATACTAAAACAAAATAAAATTAATATTTAAGGGGGGCTCCCATACAACAAACGTGATTTTTTTGGCCTTTTTTGCTCAATATCAATCACGGCAACAGGTAGGCACTTGATATTTTCACAAATGTCTTGATTATACGTCTACTTTCATAACTAATAATAATATTAAAATAAAATAAAAATTTAAGGGGGGATCCCATACAAAAAACACAATTTTTGGCCTATTTTTGCTCAATAACGGTACGGAACCCCTCGTGCGCGAGTCCGATTTGCACTTGGCCGTTTTTTTTATTTCAAATTAATTTTCCCGGTCGTAAATTTTCAAATTGTTAGTTATCTACTTCGTCTAATCACGTCTTCATTTGTCTTTCTGTTTTAATAAACAAAAAGACAAAAGTATTATTTTGTTTTGGCTTGTATTCAATATAATTAATATTTGTGAATATTGCCTGCAACATTGACCATTGTTTGTGAAATATTAATATAAAAACTATCTTATGTTGTTATAAAGCGCTCACATTATGTAACATTGAAAAGAAGGCTATTTTTGGTACAGCTTCGTATGTTATTCCTGTACTCACTAAAATGAAGCCTCATGGCCTATTCCAACACACCATCTGAGTGACACATAGCTTGTCTACAAGTTATATTTCCCTCTCTTATTAATGTAGACAGAGGCAAAATTATAAATAAACCCAAGATTATGAAACTTATTAATTAGTCAAAACGCATTCGCTAGTTTCTGACAAACCTTCACAACTAGCAAATGCACTCGGTGCTCTCAGCCAATTTGATTTGCCGAGAGGTCAATTTGATTTGCCGAGAGCAGTGTCTCACTCTACTCGGTCGTGATCAAGGCTTTTAACAAAAACGAACACTTACCTTTTTCGTTTGCACCTCGACGTCGTAAGCTGCCTTTTTCAATTCGAAGTCCCGTTGGGCTTTGGATATTTCGGTGTCGTTGAGCAACTTGGCTGCCATCCTCTGTTCCTCTGCCATCGCTTCTTTGATCCTCGCCTCCGCTTGTGCCTCAGCCTCCCCAATTCTCGCGTCTCGTTTCACTTCTGCCGTTCGAGCCATACCGAGGGCTTTAAGGTAACCCTGAAATAAAATATACTTTAGACATGCTTATCTATATTACACACTTATATTATGAAGCTCAAGAGTTTGTTTGTTTGTCCTAATTTCAGGAAATACTGGTTGTAATAACAAAAAAGAAAATTGTGTTTCATAGTCCATTTATCGAGGAAGGCCTTAGGCTTAAAATATATAACATCATGCTGCGACTAATGCGAAGACCAAGACCAAGCGAAGAATTATTAGAAAATGCGGAAAAAACGGGAAGCTAGTTTAAGTTAATTATAACAATAATTATCAAAGGTACTACTTGCTTATATTTTTTAAGGGATAATTCCAAAAATAAACATAATATTTTGTAAAAGTAGTTACAAAATAGTTTTTTTGGAAGATGTTCTTATCCTATTTAACCACAAGATGTTCTTATCCTATTTTAATAAAGTTTTAAAAAGAAAATGATAACGTAGCTCACAGAGATCTCGTTTGAGAGATCTTCAATGAAGTACACTGCATAGAGATAAGAAACTTGTGAAATATAATCAGCCAAGTGCGAGTCGGACTCGCGCACGAAGGGTTCCGTACCGTTATAGAGCGAAAACTGGCAAAAAATTGTATTTTTGTATGGCAGCCCCCCTTACTTATTTATATTATTTTAATATTATTATTAATTATTTAAGTACAAGTGTAATACAGTACAATCGTTTATTACCACAGAATCCACAAAATATAAGTTAGAAATGGTTAGAAAACATACACTTCTCGCAAGATCCGAGTTTCTCTCCTAACAGTCGGTTGCCTAGCAACCGTCACCCGACTGTGTAGCCTACTCGCTACACAAGTATAATTAAGGATTTTGTAAATAATCCAAGTTCCTATATGTTGCCATTATTGATAACGAGCAAAATAGGCAAAAAAAACACGTTTGTTAAGTATGGGAGCCCCTCTTATATAATATAATAATTTTATTTTGTTTATAGTATTTGTTGTTATAGCGGCAACAGAAATACATAATCTGTGAAAATTTCAGAAGTCTAGCTATAGCGGTTCTTGAGATACAACCTGGAGACAGACAGACAGACGGACAGACATCGAAGTCTCAGTCATAGGGTCCTGTTTTTACCCTTTGGGTACAGAATCCTAAAAAACGTATAAATAATTCAAGCAGGCATAATAATCATCACAGATTGATGAACAACGCTAAGGGCTGGTTTAATTACATCAAACCCTCACACAGCATCACAAAAATTGGCTTGAAAAACAATTATATTGAGTTTTAACGAGTTGGGTAAATGGAGGCCTAAGAGAGTTTTAAGCACTACTTGCAACACTTAAAACAATATATTATGTAAATATAGATTAATATTATGTACCTCATCATCTCTTATGTCTTTCAGTGTGTATGACACAACTGTAATGCCCATATTGATCAAGTCACTTGAAGCAACTTCAAATACCTGAAAATAGATCACCTATCCTTAGTAAAGGTCATTTTAAAACATTGACAAAATAATAAAAAAACTTCATATAAAGTAAAAAAATGCCATACCACAGACATAGATCAAGATAGACACCGCATGTGTATGTACTTCGCGTGCCATATCGCGTTCCCAAACGACGAGCAATGCTCGACTTTCGAAAGTCTTTTCTTTAGTCTGCTATCGGAATCAGACGTCAATCGGAATTTTAAAAATGCCTAAATGCCTAAAAGTGCCGTATTAAGCTGTAGAAATTCAAATAGAAACGTTGGCCTTGATAATGGACACGTTACTTATCATCGGTACGTAGGTAGTAAAAAAGTGGCGCTCGTTTTTAAATGGAGCGACATGCGGTATCTATCTCGATCTATGTGTGTGCCATACCTTTTTGGAGAAGATTTTTCTGTCTTTGTATATCTCTTCTACAGTCATAGAGCCCATTATTGCTCGTTGATGGCCTTCAAGTGTAACAAGTGCTATATGCTGTATCTCTTGCTCCGACTTGCCCAGAAACTGTTCACAGGCCGACAGCAACATTTCTGCATTCTGGCCTTGTATTTTGACCTAAAAATTTTAATGCACATTTACAATAAGATAGACAGTTAAGTAAAGATAAAGATAGTAAATATAGTAAGGCTAATTACAATATTTTAGGTTAATCCAATGGACACAGCTTATATGTATAGCCAGTTATTAATACAAATAATCACACCATGCCTATCTCATCCATAGACAATCTTTCACAGTTATGTTGGGAAACTCACTACACACTACACAGACAAAAATATGTACTATCAGAGAAGTTGATTCCTAGGCAGATGGGAGACCTTCGTAGTTCGGTCGCGTTACGTCAAACCCAGTCAACAGATCACAATAATAATTAACATTGAACTGACATGAACTGACCAAATGACGTAGATCTGTTAACTGCCTAGGAATCAATTTCCTCGATGGTACATTAATAAGCGTGGAGTGAATATTTTTATTAATAAGGGCCTTCAATGTTTTACTTAGTGGAATGCAGAAGTGCTTACAATGTAGCAGTATTTGTATGTTAAGTGGATACTATTAAAGCCTGAAAGGTTGGCAAATGTGGTTGGCCCTATACAAAGTGGTAAAAAATCAGCCAAGTGCGAGTTGGACTCGCGCACGAAGGGTTCCGTACCATTATAGAGCAAAAATAGGTAAAAAATGTGTTTTTTTTTGTATGGGAGCCCCCCTTAAATATTTAATTTATTTTGTTTTTAGTATTTGTTGTTATAGCGGCAACAGATACACAGAATCTATGAAAATTTCAGAAATCTAGCTATAGCAGTTCTTGAGATACAGCCTGGAGACAGACAGACGGACAGACTGACATCGAAGTCTTAGTAATAGGGTCCCGTTTTTACCTTTTGGGTACAGAATCCTAAAAAACGTATAAATAATTCAAGCAGGCATAATAATCATCACAGATTGATGAACAAAGCTAAGGGCTGGTTTAATTACATCAAACCCTCACACAGCATCACAAAAATTGGCTTGAAACAACAATTATATTGAGTTTTAACGAGTTGGGTAAATGGAGGCCTAAGAGAGTTTTAAGCACTACTTGCAACACTTAAAACATTGGTCCCGTTTTTACCCTTTGGGTACGGAACCCTAAAAAAGAATAATGTTCAAAAGTCACCTGTGCTATTCCAGTGACGGAGATTGGTACACCCTGACTTGTGTACACAGTGGGTGACTCCACTTGCAAGGTCATGGTGTTGAGCGATATTCTCTGAACGCGCTGTACCGCCGGCCAAACAAATGCCCGTCCTCCGGGGACGAGCAGTGGCTTTGAGTAGCAGCATCCTGGAAGTATTATTGTATGCATGAGATATCAAAGTTATTATGAAGAGTTGGTAATTAATTTACAAATGAAGACATGAGTGGATTAAGTGGGAAACTAATATTAGCAATTAGCCATTTTTTCCCAAATAATTTGAACAAACCTTGTAATCTACTTCATTATCTTATATACATATTATATACAGTGGATTTCGTTAATAACGACCTCGGTTGTAACGACATTTTGTTTATAGCCACGTCAAACCTATGTCTCTTGAATTTAAAGTATACTTTCGTATAAAATTCTTTCGGTAATAGCGACTTCGGATATAGCATCAATTTCGGGTATAGCGACTTGTTTTTATGAACCATTTATGACATATTCCTAGAAATCCCTTACGGGTATTGCGACTGAGTCTCACTCGGCTCATTCATAAAACTATGAAGGTTTCTCCATTGTTTACATTCACAGATGGTCAAAAAAGTGCTTTGCTTGCTTGTAGGACTGCTTAGCGAACTGACGAAGTTAAACTTATGAATTGTGTAGTTAGAAAGCAAAATGAGTAAACAGTGTTTCTTAAACAGTACTGTATATTAGGTCAAGGCCGAAATAATTTTGATGTAGAAGGAATTATGAAATTGCATACACCTTACAGCGTGGACAAAAAACTAAATGTATACCTACAGTGGAATATAACAAAAAAAAAAAATAGTTTTATTTCTGAATAGATTTTAAAAAAATGCTTTCAGAATGTTGATACTACATGGTGCCTACCACCGGTTCGGGAACTAACCCGGCGAGAAGAACCGGCGTAAGAAACTCGCACGGGGCCCACTTTTTTACCAAAAAAAGTGAGAACAAAATTAATCTTTTTAAATTAAATTTACAATGTTGTAACTTAAAATTATACAATTTCAACATAATTTTAAGTCATGTAACACTAATGTAGAAGTAGCCTTGCAAGAAGCCATCCTACTCCCAAGATGTGCCATCGTTTATGAAATCATTGACCTTATAATAAGCTTTGGCACTCAAACGCTCTTTGACTACTTTTTTAAATTTATTAATGGAAAGATTTTGAACGTTTTCTGGGACTTTATTGTAAAGGCGTATACATTGACCTTTAAAGGATTTACTGACTTTACTAAGTCTGATCACCGGCATATCTAGCTTGTGCTTATTTCTAGTATTTCTACAGTGAATGTCACTTTTAACTTTAAATTTACTTATATTTTTTCTAACATATATTACATTATCCAAAATGTATTGAGAAGCAACAGTTAGAATACCAATTTCTTTAAATTTATCTCTCAGAGATTCTCAAGCAGACATTTTATAAATAGAACGTATGGCTCGCTTCTGCAGCACAAATATTGTATTAATGTCGGCAGCGTTTCCCCATAAAAGGATTCCATATGACATCCTACTATGAAAATAACTAAAATATGCTAATCGTGCCGTGTCTTCGTCAGAAATTTCTCTAATTTTTCTGACTGCATATGCTGCAGAACTGAGCCTACCTGCAAGATTAGCAATGTGAGGACCCCACTGTAATTTACTGTCAAGTGTAATACCTAGGAATACAGTGTTATCTACCAAATTCATCTTCTCATCATTTAATAGTACATTGGTTTGGACTTGCCTAACATTGGGCAAAGTAAACTTTATACATTTAGTTTTACTAGAATTTAATAGTAAGTTATTAACATTAAACCAATGTACTATTTTTGAGAGAGCACTGTTTACCTCGTCGTAGTTCGACTGTTGTCGCTTCACTTTAAAAATAAGTGAAGTGTCATCAGCAAAAAGCACTATCTCATTATTATTATCCTTTACTAGATAAGTCATTTATATATATGAGAAAAAGAAATGGGCCTAATATAGATCCCTGTGGGACACCTAATTCTATTTTGGTTCCATGGGTCCTTTTACCATTTACCTCAACCCTTTGAGTCCTATTTTTAAGGTAAGAAGTCAAAAGGCTGAGAGCAGAGTCCTTTATGCTGTAGTGGCGCAGTTTCCTGATCAATGTAGCATGCTCAACACAATCGAAGGCTTTGGAGAGATCGCAAAACACACCTAAGGCATCCTGCGACTCCTCCCAAGCTTCAAAAATACTACAAAGAAGTCCTATACCAGCATCCGTTGTGGATCGACCCTTAGTAAATCCGTATTGGTTATCGTGTAGCAAATTATTTGAATTAAAATGTACTAGTAATTGTTTTAAAATAGTTTTTCAAATATTTTACTAAAGGTCGGTAAAATCGATATAGACCTGAATTCGTGGGATCCGATTTAGTTCCGGCTTTGAATAAAGGAACAATCTTGCTATGCTTCATTAAGTCAGGAAAAACACCATTTTTTATGCAGTCATTAAAAATCATTGCTAGATGAGGAGCTACGATGTCAATTATTGATTTAATAATTTTTGTAGACATGCCCCAGAGATCAGCAGTATTTTTTATATTCAACAGTTTAAAGGTATCAATGATATCTCTGGGGTTAATTTCTCTAAACTTAAAATTGACATCACACTCCTTTACATTGTCTCTGAGTAGCTTTTCGGCAGCTTCAGGTGAAGAATAAATTTTTAGTCGTTGAGACCGGAATGTCAGCAAAAAACTTTTCAAAGACCGTCGCAACTTCTTGATCATTAGTAATCTTTTTATTTTCAAAGTATAGTTCAAAATCAGAGCTGCGACAGGATACATTTCCAGTCTCATCAGCTATTACCTGCCATGTTGTTTTTATTTTATTTTTAGAGTTTTTAATTTTATTTTTTATGTACAGGGCTTTTGCAGCTTTACAAACTTTTCTAAAGGTTTTTGAGTAGTTTTTAACATATGCTTTAAATGCTTCACTATTGTTAATACTCCTTTCATCATATAGTTCATATAATCTTTTCCTACTAATTTTAATCCCTTTTGTTGCCCATTCAATAAATTTTGTTTTTTTTTTTACTGTTTCTAACCGTTTTAGAAGTAAATATTGAATTAAATTGAGTTCTTATCACCTTAAATAATTTATTAAAAGCTTCATCAGAGCTATGTGACCTATCCGATAAATGGATATTTGAATTTAATTTACTTCTAAATTGCTCAATACGTTTTGTGGTCACAGGAATAAACACAAGACTTTTCTTCACATCACTGTCACATTTCATATTAAAAGAAGCTATTTGTCCACAGTGATCAGAACTTAGCTTATTAATTATTTCTTTTGTAACAGGAATAAGATTAGTAAATATATTGTCAATACAAGTGGCTGTAGTCTCACAGTCTCTTGTAGGTTCCTGAAACAAACTGTTAAGGTTATACGATTGAAATAAAGATGTGAATCTAACAGTAGTGGATGTTAAATCTAATAAATTAATGTTAAAATCACCACATATAATAACTTTTTTGTTAGATGCACATATTTTTGACAAAATTTGTTCCATTGTTACTTCAAAAGAATCGTATAACCCTGATGGAGGCATGTATACGCTCACAATTATTAGATGGCTCAGCTCTATGCAGGCCACTTCTATTATTCGTTCAGTAGAGAGACTCACAATATCCTTACGTTCACATGTGTTCAATAACATCCGTATATAACACGCGCGGGTGCTTGCCCATACAAATCACAAAAAATTTTTTGCTCTTTCAGCGCTGCTACTTTGACAGTGAACTCTATGTCAGAAACATATACCCTAAAGAATTATCACTTAGTTTTGTTACACTATATATATATATATATATATATATATATATATATATATATATATATATATATATATATATATATATATATATACTTCTTGTGTCACAGTGTTTGTGTGCGAACTCCTCCAAAATGGCTCATCCGATTTTAATGAAATTTTGTATGTAGATTTGTTAGGCCTGCCGCCTGAGAATAGGTTTTTATCCACTTTTTATGTAATTTATATGGCAAAACAATGTTTGCCGGCTCAGCTAGTTATAAAATATGGAACAAAATATATAGGTACTGTGCCTGACATACTGAAAAATTATGACAGTTGCTATTTATTACACCATTCAAATATTAACTTTGTACAAGTTTCAATATGCTTTTGCACTAAAATTTTGAGTTAATTATATTTATTTGTTTGTGTCTACAAAAACTAAGGAAACGTAACTTCCATACTATTACCGTTTTAAATTTGGTTCCTTTCGAACTGTCATGTAACATGAGCCTGATACCGCTGAAGGCCACCTAAATATTGCAAATGTGTACACATTTTTGACAAGTATTGTAGAACATGTTTTTTGACGGAGTAACTTTTCCTTAGTTTTTATTATTTGTAGGTTTTTGTAATAAAATTTCGCTAGACCAGTTTCATCTTAAAATGGAGCAATGAATAACCCTCAATTTAAAAAATTACAAGAGAGTAAGTGTTTTACTTACAATAATAAGTCGCAGAAAGGCAAACACGCAATAGTTGGTTTTTTTACGTAAGACATATTATGTGTCCTACTTCAATAAGCATTAATCTTACGCTTTTGTTTTTGTTTTCTTTTATTTACAAGACATTGTTTTGTTACATGTTTTTTTACATCTGGACCATACTGATGAAACCGCTGACCAATTTTGATGAAATTTGGCACAGATTAGATTATAGAGAAGCATGTAGGCTGCTCTATATGAATTGTGTCATATTTTTGCTCCTGCAAGACTTTTTTTAGCACATAAAAAGTTTCAGCAAAAGTATAAGATATTAGCAATAGCTCCCTCAAGCCCCAAGCGGTCACCGGCGACCGCAATAACAATTGAATAGCATTGTGTCTGGTTTTCCCACGATCGAGGTAGGTAATAATAACTGAAAATCACAGATAATATACTATTGTCACCACATCATTACATATACAAGGTTGAACTTAAAATCTCTGAAAACTAAGATCCAAATCATTGCCTTCTACAACAGTAGGTAAGTAAGTAGGTACTTTAAATACGTTTGTAAAATTATAATACCAAAGTCTTTATTTATTCGATACATTGAAAAAGACTATGGCTAAAGTGTTTTTAAACTGCACAACCTCTACAATCACTGAAACATCATCAGCTACAAAAAGATAAAACATTTATGAGCAGCTTGGCTTGCTAACATTAATAAAATTTGCAAAAATTATAGATTCGCAAGGCCTTGTGTGAAAAATATTTTAGAACAAAATCAAGCAAAGATAAAGAACTGCTTAGCAAGAATAAAATAATAGATTACATGACGGGAAAACCTATATTATTACAAAAACAGCGTTTTTAAATAAATAAATAAGAGCAACTTACCTGATACAACAAGCGCCTCATTTGGCCCGCAAGTAACAAAACCCCATGTCATTTTAATAGTAATTTATTATTTTGTTTTGAAATAAAACTATTTAATAACGATAAATAGAATTAAATTGTATTTAATTTCAATTCAAAACAAAAATTGGCTACGCTACAATGGAGGGGCAGGCCATAACTTTTTTTTTGGTGTTGCCCTAAATTTACAATGGAATGCATGATGTCATCGTGCACAGATAACAAAAAGCATAAAGATTCGATTTTTAGCTAATCGGTAAATCATAAAATTAAATATTATAACAATAATCTTAGCAATTAAAATTGTATTTCTAAAAACATGCAAAAAAGCAACAAAATACCTAACTGTAATTTCACAACTGCAAATAAAGCAGCGCCATCTTCCTAAAGCTTAGTGAAATTATTGACACTGTGTACTTTTCATTTAGAAAACACAGATGGCGTATGACTGTCTGTTTTGGGCGCTATTTTATAGGTGGGGAGTCAAACATAGTTTTCTGTTGGGCAGCATATAAATCGAATTTTCTGACTAAATTGTTTGACCTTTATTTGAGTTGATAATGACGTACTTACGAAAAATTGTTATGTTTTTAGTTTTGTTTATTTTTTAGGTTCCGTAGCCAAATGGCAAAAAACGGAACCCTTATAGGTTCGTCATGTCTGTCTGTCTGTCTATCTGTCCGTCCGTATGTCACAGCCACTTTTCTCCGAAACTATAACAGCTATAGGTATTATTGAAATTTGGTAAGTAGATGTACGCCCGATCCCAATATACGATCCCAATTCGTTTTTACCTATCAAAGATCGATATTTCAATCCATATTTGTGTTTGAGTGTGCCAATAATGAATCCACAGATTGAAATTACAATCTGTGGTTGCAAGCCATCCATCGGAGGTTCGATCTAAAATTCCGGATAGACCTCCGTGTGAAAATGACAGTTCGAGTGTATTCCATAACCTATCTCACAGTTTTGACGTTTCTTTCAATCGGTATTTTGATCCAAATCTGCAATCTTAAGAATTTCTCGGTTTTGGTGTTTGGATAATTAATTGCTGTAAAATATGGATTTGTCTATACTCTCAAGCAGTGATAGTAGTGATTTTGGGGATCTTATACTGATTTCGAGTGATGAAGAAGATGCCCCGAAACGCTGTTCACGTAGGATGAGAAGAATGAACTATATGCAGAGTCTCGATGAAGCTGACTTTACTTTTAGGCTTAGGTTATCTTTAAAATATTCCGTTCCGTTCCATCCATTTAATATATAATTTTTATTGCATCGAGATTTTAAAAAAATATTATAAAACTGACACAATTTGTATCCTTGTTAATTAATAAAGTATTATATTAATTTAACATACCTATATTTTTTAACTATTGAATTTTATTTTGCTTGTCGATATGATTTATATTTCCATTAAAATATACACGAGAAACATGGCAATTGCGCGAAACTGAACGTGCGGGAGGGAAAAAAGATCGCGGGCTATCCGACAGCAAAAAAGATTGCGGATTACAACTTTTATTATTGAAATGGAGATTGAAGATCGATCTAAGGATTGGGATCGATCCGAGATTGATTTCAATCTGTGGATTAGGATCGAATATTGGGTTCGGCTGTTAGTCTGTGAACCGCATTAAGATTTTGATACAATAATGGAAAAATTATTAAAAATTACATTTAAGGTACAACTGAATAAAAAATTTTTTTTTTCATCAAATCTATGCGTGTGGGGGTATCTATGGATAGGTCTTCAAAGATCATATTGAAGTTTCTAATTTATTTTTTTCTAACCTGAATAGTTTGCGAGAGAGACTCTTTCAAAGTGGTAAAATGTGTGTCCCCCCCCCTCCAACTTCTAAAGTAGGGGCATGATAAGTCTAAAAAAAATATATGATGTACTTTACTATAAAAACTACCAATGAAAATTGGTTTGAACGAAATCTAGCAAGTAGTTTTTTTTTATATTTTTATATTTAAATAATTTTTTTTTCATGTAACCTATGCGTGTTATCTATGGATAGGTCTTCAAAAATCATATTGAGGTTTCTAATATCATTTTTTTCTAACCTGAATAGTTTGCGAAAGAGACTCTTCCAAAGTGGTAAAATGTGTGTCCCCCCCCCTCTAACTTCTAAAGTAGGGGCATGATAAGTCTAAAAAAATATATGATGTACTTTACTATAAAAACTACCAACGAAAATTGGTTTGAACGAAATCTAGCAAGTAGTTTTTTTTTATACGTCATAAATGATAAACTTAATTTAACTTTCATTAAAACAACTTAAATATAAAAATAAATCCTAAACCTTTTAATTTCATAAAAATAAACCTTATTGCTGCTGCGGAACCCTTCATGGGCGAGTCCAACTCGCACTTGGCCGGTTTTTTATAAAATAACTAGCAGTCCCGGCAAACGTCGCTTTGCCATATAAGTATTTCGTACATAGAGAAATATATTATAAATTTATAATACATACACATTACATACAGCGGATAATTTTGCCCATATTTTATTGAAGTGCCTAAATAAATATGTTACCATGGCAACGTCCATCCCTATCCCGTCACACAATGGTCGCCGTCAGTCACGAGTTGTAATAATTTACCATAGAGATACTATGTACTACGTACTAGAGGCGCCATTGCAAACAAAAAACAAGTCACACTTGAGGCATGAGCGGGGTGAGAGGCGGGGCGGTGATGGCTATAGATCAGTACCGCAGAAGTGACAAAGTTTTGTGCCTACATTCGAATGAACGCAGACTCTATTTGAGTAAGTGGATAAAATAAAACAAAGATTTTTACTAAACATTATTAAAAGCTTTTATTTAACTTGCTCTGTATATTATTATGTACATAATATTATTAAATATATTAGTACATATTGTTATGTAAGTTCGGGTGGAATTTTTGAACCCAATTTCGAAGTATGTATGTGCATATAATATTTTAACCGATTGAGCTGGAATTTTGTATACACGTTTGGTTTGAATGACAATGCACGATACAGTATGACATCACTATAAATATAAAATGGCTGACCATCCAAGATAGCGGAATAGTTATTTTCTATGCCGTCCTATAATAACAGTATGGATATTAAATGAAAGAACTTTTTGAGAATAACTCGAAAACGAATGTAATGTCATTCTACATCCAATATGGCGGCTCATCTAAGATAGGGGAATACAAACAAAGTTTCGTTTATTTCTATCTATTAAAGAATTGGATTTTAGTTAAAAATAGTTAAGTGAAATCCAACTTTTAAGTCATGCAGAAATAAACGAAATAATAATATAACAAGTCGCTAAATATAGACACGGTTTTTCACTAATCAACATCAAGTACGATTTCTCAAGGACATAGAAGTTAATTAGATTTTTTATATAAAATAACGGGGCAAATGAGCAAACGGGTCACCTGATGGAAAGCAACAACCGTCGCCCATGGGCACTCTTAACGTCAGAAGAGCTGCAGATGCGTGGGAATATGCCTTCTTCTTAAAATGCTTCTGGCGATGGAAGAAGAAGTGGAAGACCGCCACTTATCAAGGTGATGGGATGGTCCTCAAGAGCACTCCCCGTGATACAACTGATAGAGGATGCAGAGCGAAGCCACATCTAGGCACAATTCCAAGAGGTCCAGCCTGTTTAAAACACTATGGCAGTCAACAATTCGGGCGGCCCTTCGTTCAAATTCAATACTCGTACAATAATACACAATAGCACTTATTAGGCAGCGTGGCAGCGGCACGGCGAAGTGATCGTTGAACATACAAAATATATAACCTCCTCCTTTTTGGAAGTCAGTTAAAAAACATCATCATCATCACTCTACTCCGAAGGCATCACTCCGAAGAAACACTCCGCAAATTGCCGAGAATAGAATATGACGTAGCCATTTCGAAGGTGAGTACAACTCGGTCGAGTTAACTCCGTACCTGGCGACCATACTTATACAAACCCCCCAGTTTTGGAGCTACAAACGGTCGAGTTAACTCCGTACCAAGGATTTCGAAAATCAGACCACAAACAGCTGAGTAATCGTTGAACATACAAAAAATAATAAAAATAAACATACATACAGCCAAACGTGTTACCTCCTTTTTTGGAAGTCAGTCAAAAACCAAAATATTACATACCAAAATTTTGCAAAACCGTTACAGCGGCTTGGGCGTGAAGAGGTAACAGACACAGAGAGAGACAGACAGATAGACGGACGGTCAGACAGACGGACAGACGGACAGACAGACAGATGGACGTGACGGACAGACCGACAGACGGACGGATAGACAGACAGACATACTTTCGCATTTATAATAATTATATTATAATAAGTATGGCCCCAAAGTCCACTACATACTTACCTTATTTAAATTACTTAAATATTTATAAATACAATTTTAATGTACGCATGTATAATGTACACGTAATACCATATTTATATTACCAAAATACAAACTCGTCTACGTGAATACTTCATTCATCGTCGCGTCGTCTCATCATAGATATCTGTATTCTGCCTACATTCCACTCTGAATCTACTACTCTATGACAATGCGAAATGGCGCGCGTCTTCGCTTAGTAATTTAATGTTCGTATTTTAATTGAAAATAATTAAATAAGAATACTAACCGATGAAATGTTATTCCGTCGCATTTGGAAGTGTTTTTGGAATTATTTTTACAATATCTTAAGACACACCAAGGCATTTTTGTGACTTTTATTTTGTTTTTTTATAAATGTCATACGTCTAGTGCGCAGAAGAGTTTGCGGCCGACTAAGTGCGCTGCGGCTATATAGATTCTGTTGAATGTGACCAAGCATTGCGTTGCGGTGTCAACTCTAGTACGTAGTACTTATATGTCAGTGTAATTTACTATTATTTATTCAACAAATGCACTCATCAATATAAAAAGTAGCCAGTAGCCGATTCTCAGACCTACTGAATATGCATATAAAATTTGGTAAACATTAGTAAAACCGTTTCAGAGTACGGTAACTAACATTGTGACACGATAATTTTATATACATATAAGATGAAAAAAATCCAGTTGACGTGTTCTAAGCTTGTACCTATAAATTAAAAAAATGTAAGTAGTTAAAACTGTTAGTCTTCCTCCAGGAAATGGGGTAAGCCGTAAGACTAACAGTAACAACATTTTGTGTAAGGTAATAATATTATATCGACGCCCCCACCGAATAATCGGACAATCGTAAAAATTAAAATGTTCAGGAGAGCCAAAAAACTGATTTTTGCTAATAACTCCGTCAAAAAAAGCATCAAAGACTTTTTATATGATATATAATCTCAAATGAAAGCTAATTTTTTACCTATCTTTCTATATATTATATTATTATAAAATGCGTCTGTCTGTCTGTCTGTTACCTCTTCAGGTCCAAACAGCTGAACCGGTTTTGCTGTATGGTACAGAGATACTTTGAGTTATGGGTAAAGACATAGGACACTTTTTATATCGGAAAAATGTACGGTTCCCGCGCGATAAACGAATTTTGGTGCAACGGAGTTGCGGGCGTCATCTTGTATTTTTATAAAACGTCTGAAAATGAGATCGCCCCGCGGGCCGCGGCTACAGCATTTTCTTCACTCATGTCGTAAAACGTGTGAACATGCAACCCGCTCCGCTACATCTCGACATATTGTGCGCCTACTCATTACTCTTTGAATTTCTTTCCCCAATTCATTTAAAACAATAATTAAACATACTTATATTTATACTTTATGCACTTTCCGAATATTGAATGCATTTTTTTTTAAATATATTTATTCATTTTAAAAAACTTAAAAACTAATACATTAAAACCTCGCCAAACCAAAGTTTATGCGGCCATTTAACACGTTAACTGCGAGACTGATTTTTTGTACCTAGCATAGCATGCGATACCAGCTATTTTCGATCTGGTAGTAAGTTTTCATCGTATGCGAACGAGGTTTTAATGGCCTAGTGAAAGCCGTTCATAAAAATATGAACCCAGGATCAACAATGCTAGGATTGAATGAATGAAATTTCGCGTGTATAAAGTTCATTAGTGGACCTATTTGAAATATACCTTCGCCCGGGAATCGGATAGAAACTTGATGCCTTTTAAAAAAAAAGAGATACCAGGTTTACCAGACCTGTTCAAGCACTACAAAGATATAATAATAGGGATGGGACAGTAAAACAAATTCATCATATCGACAATTTTTTTTAAAACTAGATGACGCACGCAACTCCGTTGTGCCAAAATTAGTTTATCGCGCGGGAACCGTACATTTTTCCAGGATGAAAAGTATCCTAGGTATGTCCTTTCCCGGGAGTCAGAGTAACTCCATATCAAATTGCAGCAAAATCGGTTCAGCAGTTTGGGCGTGAAGGGGTAACAGATAGACAGACAGACACACTTTCGCATTTATAATATTACAGTCAAACCTGGGTAAGAGAGAACTGGTTAAGTGAGAAAACTCTATAAGTGAGAGTAATATATAAATAGTTTATCGCGCGGGAACCGTACATTTTTCCAGGATGAAAAGTATCCTATGTCCTTTCCCGGGAGTCAGAGTAACTCCATATCAAATTGCAGCAAAGTCGGTTCAGCAGTTTGGGCGTGAAGGGGTAACAGATAGACAGACAGACACACTTTCGCATTTATAATATTACAGTCAAACCTGGGTAAGAGAGAACTGGTTAAGTGAGAAAACTCTATAAGTGAGAGTAATATATAAATAGTTTATCGCGCGGGAACCGTACATTTTTCCAGGATGAAAAGTATCCTATGTCCTTTCCCGGGAGTTAGAGTAACTCCATATCAAATTGCAGCAAAGTCGGTTCAGCAGTTTGGGCGTGAAGGGGTAACAGATAGACAGACAGACACACTTTCGCATTTATAATATTACAGTCAAACCTGGGTAAGAGAGAACTGGATAGGTGAGAAAACTCTATAAGTGAGAGTAATAGCCAGGACCCGTCATTTTAAGCTCCCAAAACCTCTATTAGCAAGAAACAGACACCTCTATAAGAGAGAGTCGTTTTTCGCTCATGGACCTCCGTGAGTGAGACTGCTACTTATATAATATAATATATACCTCTATAAGCGACAGTCGGGCTTTATTTATTTCACACACAGTAACAAATGACAAAACAAATTACAAATTGAACATCTGCTATTTTATGACTTATTCTTAAATTTCGAGAAAATTCCTACCATTGTTTTTGCACAGTTTTTGTATTGTATTGTTTTCTCGTCAATATTGTACCCATTCTATTTCGTGGAACTAAATAATGTTGTTATTTTATCGAATTCTCTTCGAATGGACTTGCTTAGTTTATCAATAGGCTACTTGACCTATATTTAATTTCATTGAGCTAATGCATATTTCTAGTAGAACTTGGCCTAGGAAACCGTATTTCACCCTTATCATCAAATAAAAGCTTATGATTGTCTAGCTTTTGCCCGCGGCTTTGCTCGCGTTATGAAGTATTATTATTATTTAGGTATCAAAGTCCCAGCCCGATCGGTATATCCTCTATTTTATCCTTTGGGGTAGAATTGATCAAAATCCTTTCTTAGCGGATGCTTACATCATAACATCTACCTGCATGCCAAATTTCAGCCCAATCCGTCCAGTGGCTTGGGCTGTGCGTTGATAGATCACTATGTCAATCAGTCACCTTTGAGTTTTATATATTATTTAGATTTAGATTTAGTGAATAATTAAGTATTATTTAAATCATTATTTAATAATAGATCTAAACTCCCTCCTGCACGCGCACCCCCGCGCCCGCCTTGGTGACGCCCACTTCGCAACGGACCGTGCAGCAGAAATCGTAATATTTTAATTTCGCTATAACTTCAAAATCAAACGTCCAATTTTAATCATTCAGAGACCAAATATTATCTACATAAACTGTGCTTAGTGATGAAATAATTTATTTTGATAAGGATAATTAGCATGAGTAAAATAAAAGCGTTTAAATGAAGTCCAAAAAAAATTCAAGATTTTTTAATAAAAAAATGGTTGTTGTGCCTCACTCGACATAGATAAGTAATATAGTGTGTCGCGGACTTTTTTGTAGATATTTATAAGATCTACAATTAATTAGAACATTTTATGGTTCTATCTTTTATAGTTTAGGCAGCGTACGCAAAATAAGTAACTTTTCTGGTTGATTTTTACACCTTGTGTCCGAAAAATCCAAATATCGTACGGAACCCTACTTTTTCCAAAATAAAATTTAGCCTATGTTACTCGTGGATAATGTAGCTTTCGAATGGTGAAAGAATTTTTAAAATCGGTCCAGTAGTTTTTGAGCCTATTCATTACAATTAAACAAACAAAGTTTTCCTCTTTATAATATTAGTGTAGATAAATAAAGTCGATTTGAAAATATGATTTTATGAAAATATGATTTGTACTGACGAAAACGCTTTTGAGGTACTTCCGATTTGGATGTGACGTCATCACATTCGTAATTTAATATATTTTATTTATCGCGCTCGTTATAATATGTAAGTTTATTTGTACATAATTAATAAGAATAAGCCTAGAAAGATTTGTAAAATATATTTTCTTGAATAGTTCAAGTAAAACATCAGTTTTATATATTATCTCCATTTATTGTAGTTGGGAAATGAAATGGCCAAAACTTTTCTCCAAAAGTGTTCAACATTACAAATGATTTCTAAATTCTTTTCTAATTTTTTGGCACTGTTAGTCTCGAACGCTTAGCACATAAAACTTTTTTCAATACAGAAAGTATAAAAATACAAAAAACATGACGTCACACTATGGCGGCACAATGGCGGGCAGTGTTTTCGGCGCCATATAAAAGGCATATTTTTCAATCAATATTTTTATGGGTTTCTACTGTTTAAAATATTAGTTTTTTTGGTGAAAATGAATGATTAAGAAGCGTTTAGAATGAAGAAAAAAAGTATGTCAAGTAGCCTATTGCAGAGTAGGAAAGTTCTGTTCTGTATCACGTTAAAACGGAAAATTAAAGTACTATCAGCGATAAACTTAAAACAGTGAATGCGTTTGAATCCGGAAAATCGCGGAATGAAATTCAGAGGGAGTTTAATTTACGAGGATCCGCCTATTATTAAATTATAAAATCAAAATACTCTATAAAGTCTGAGTGCTCTGATGGACATGAAAGTATCCATCTATCAGTACTTTGAATACGCGGCGGTTATTGATCAAGAAATATTTGATAAAATTTATGAGTTAGAGAAAAACGTTCAAAATACAGATTCAAAACAGAAAACCAAACGAAATTGACGGATTTGACTAAGTGTAAATAAGTTCTAAATAAAATAAAATTACATAGTGCATGAATTTTTGACTTGTCATTGCTGCGTATCTCTATAAGAGAGAAACGCTACTCATATTCCTGCATTAGCGAGAAACTCGGGTTAGTGAGAAACCTCTATAAGCGAGAATGAGATTGTGCTCCCTCGAACTCTAGATTATCCAGGTTTGACTGTATTCGCATTTATAATATTAGTAGGTATTGGTAATGATATAAAAAAACCGATTCAATACTATCCTGCTTATGCTTATGCTGGTATGAAAAAGCTGACCAGATAGCTAGGGAAGCTAGTTCGACCCCGTATACGAATAACGACATTCCCATTATACTGCACGACGCCAAACGAGATTTATCTAAAAAAATTAATCTGCTGTGGAACCAAATTTGGAAAAATGAACACTCTAAATTACATACTTTTAGGAAAGATAGTTTACAAGGTGAATTTAAATTTAATAAATCTAGTAGGAAGGATCAGTGTGTTTTAAGTAGACTTAGAATAGGCCATACCAATGCATCTCACTCTCACTATTTCACGAAAAGCAATCCCAAAACATGTTTGAGATGTAGCTCTCCGTTCTCAGTTAACCACGTTTTACTAGACTCTAATTGTTATAATACTGAAAGACAGATGTATAACCTTACCAACGATAATTATGTACTATTGAGTGATCCTAACATGTGTAATAATGTACTTAGATTTCTAAAGTCTTGTTATCTGTACAGTTTAATCTAAGATAGTTATTGTTGTTGTTGTTATGTTGTGGTCGCTGATGACCCTGTTGATCCAAGCGACCTTAAATAAATAAATAAATAAATACTGATGCTTTTCTCGAGCTGCATTCTTCTTTTCGATTTTTTTGGCTTAATCATCTAACGAGAAATATATCAAAGACTTTGTCACTAGTCGAAACAATATTATTTGACGCCATTTCACAACACTTTAATATTTACCACGCGATTAAAACGTAAATATCACAACTGAAAACACTTGCGCACAATCGACAGCACTAGCCGCGGCGCACACGCCCCACGCCCGCCCAATACGGCTACTTTAGCCGAGCTTATTATTAAGGCCATCCCCCGAGCAAACGACCTTGACCATACATTTGACGCGTTGCCGAGATCGCACAAAAATCCTATTTTATTACTTACCTTAGTTCAAAATTGATCTAAAAAAATTTAAAACGGAGAATATGTAGTTAATGAAATTGTCTATCTATTGTCGTGTGTTTCAAATAAACGTGATTTGTAAATATTAGGGAGATGCTGAAAGTATGCTTCAATTTTAATAAATTGGTATTACTTTGGAAGCTAATATCATGAGTATAATAAACAAAAATAGAAAATTTAAAACGGGGAAAGGAATGTTAATATACTGAAGATTATTGCTGTATTTTTATTATAACTTTGTAGCTTTCAAATTATGAGTTTATATAAGGCTCTAAATACGGTAAATTACGAAATCTCCGTAGGGGAAGGCCCTTAAATTTTAATTCATTGCGAACTATGTTTAAAAAACCTGGTGCATTTTTTAATCGTAAACGTCATAAGCTTTAAAAATAGGTGTTAGATACATAAAGTTAATATACCCGCTAGGTATATTAACTTTATGGTTAGATATAAAACTATCTCTCTCGTACACGTAGTACCTACTTCTCGAGTTACAGCGCCCGCACCGAGCGAAAAGACACGATTTTAGAACGCGCACAGACAGAAAGGAATCAATCAACCAGGCATATAATCTTAATTTATATGTAATATTTATACATATTTAATTTGAATGACAAAAATATATTTTTCTTTCTTTTATTGCAACTTGCAAAGGACACACTACACCCGAAAGTATTATCACTTTTTTTTTTTTATGAAATAAGGGGGCAAACGAGCAAACGGGTCACCTGATGGAAACCAACTTCCGTCGCCCATGGACACTCGCAGCATCAGAAGAGCTGCAGGTGCGTTGCCGGCCTTTTAAGAGGGAATAGCGGAGGGTAGGGATGGGAAGAGAAGGGAATAGGGGAGGGAAAGGAAGGGAATAGGGTAGGGGATTGGGCCTCCGGTAAACTCACTCACTCGGCGAAACACAGCGCAAGCGCTGTTTCACGCCGGTTTTCTGTGAGAACGTGGTATTTCTCCGGTCGAGCCGGCCCATTCGTGCCGAAGCATGGCTCTCCCACGTATGAAACTTTGTTTTGTTGCATCCTGTAAGCATGAAGCAGCAACACAATGCAGTATCACGCCACACGTGTATAATAATTGCTCGTGCGGCCACAGATTACTCAATAGTGTCAATAGCTACTACGCCTGGCTAGTTTGAATACTCAAAGTAATTGACATCGTAACCATACTGTACTACATTTATACTGTGTTGCTAATATTCTGCTCCTATCCTTTGAAACCCAGAATCAATAGTGTGATGTAGTAGCCAATTTCAATCAATCAACAAAGATTAACTGTCATATTATAAACAAAGCCGGTAGAGCCTTTGTTGTCGACGTATAATATACAGTTTAATGTATATTATACATATACAGTTCAATGTAGAGCAACTTAGGTCATAGAACAGCAAATCGAAACAACAGGGATCACCCGGCCTAAGATGCGTAAATAAGAAAATGTTGTCTACATGTTTTATCGATGTTAACTGGTTTATCTCTTCATCTCTATTGACCCTAAGTCCTAACATGACATACTTTTTTTCTCGTGTCTGTCGTCAAAATTAGAGATAATTGTGTTTTTTTTTCTTAATCTGTGCTATTTTTGTCTAGGAACCCAAACATGACAACACATTTTTATTGAGTTTTGTCAAGATTTTGACAAATGAGAATGAGAGTAGTTTGTCGATATAATACTATACCTACCTATTATCTGTGAAGCTAGTCTACGAACGAGAAATTTTTCTCTCGACGTACGCATGTTAGGGAAAAAGAGATATATATCGATATCGACAATATCACTACGCTCGAGAGTGAGATATCCACGAGATATCTCGTTGGCGTATGCTAGGACGGCTGAAAGTTACAGTAGCATTCTCATAGAATTCATAGATTATGTTGGTTCTTGGTTTTAATTGCAATTTACAACCTATGAAAAAGCTTTAGCATGTCCTTCGGGCTCTCTGAGATCATATCAAGGGGTTTTCTTGAGTGGATACCGCTGTCGATCCTGGCAACACAGGAGATACAACGGTGAGAATATGTGGTGGCCGGTGGGCCAAAGCCCGTTAAAAAACGGAGGTTCTCAAATAAATACAATATAAATGCCCCTTAAAATATTCCCTTTTTTAACGTTGGGAAATGGGAAATGCTCGATTCATTTCCAGCCTAGGGGGGGTTCCGGGATACTAGCACTTCGGCACTCCCCAGGTGCTGCAGTAGAGGAGCACCTGGATTTACCCACTTAAACCCATCGTGCCTCCCCTCCGCATGAGGGCCACTGAATGCGCCTGAGGTAAAAACTGCAGCGGCCCAGTCAGCGGCATTTGCTATATCAGCAAAACCTCCGCGCGGCTTTTGTCTCTAATATTTGCGGATTCCTCCGGAAGAGCTCATAAATGGGCATATTTAAATAGCTACTCGTATTATGCCTATGTAAAATGGTAACCGAAACTTGAAAATATGAAAATACTGGATAAAATATAAGAAATTCAAAAAAAAAATCGATGTTAGAGTTAATAAATAGAAGTATATAATTTTCTATGCAGTACTTACATGTTTCATTGTTATCAAAAGTGTTCGGTTAGTAGAAAACTCCTTGGTAGGTTCAGGGCCGCGCCGCCCTTATGTGCGAAGTGTGCGGCGCACACAGGCGCCAAGACAATGGGCGCGCCGCGGCGTAGCCAATTTCGGTCAAATTTAACAAATTATAAGAAATAAAAATAAGTTAAAACATTAAGATTCGAAAAAAAGAGGCGCTTCATAGATTTCGCACACAGGCGCTGTGGGGGGTTGGCGCGGCCCTGGGTAGGTTCATTAATAAACGGAATGTTGAGGTGACAGCAAAGCTTTGTGGACCACGCGAGGGCTTGACAGAAACAATTAACGTTTGAGCTCCCATGCTGTATTCAGCGTGAGTCGTGAATAACGTGATTGATCTGTCTATTGGCTGTTCAGGGGTTCCAGACTCAAATTTTTGGATCTTGGAGGGGATTGGACCGGAATGTGGATCTTTACTCTTTAAATTCGAAATAATCATGTTTATTTATAGCTACTGTATTGAGTATTTATTATAAACTGTGAATAAGAAGTGACTACTATAATAGACTACTATACAGCAAAAATAGGCCAAAAATGTTTTTTTTTGTATGGGATTATTTACTAGCTTTTGCCCGCGGCTTCGCTCGCGTGGAATTCAAAAATCGCGTAAAATACGAATATTCTCGTAAACCTCCTTTGGAAACATGATGTTTTTCCAAGACCAAAAGTAAACTATGTTACTCTCCATCCTTTCAACTAAGTATATGCCAAAAATCAAGTCGATTTGTTGCTTCGTTAGGCCGTGAAGGAAGGACAAACAAACAAACACACTTTCGCATTTATAATATTAGTATGGATAATATTAGTATGGATCACTGACATATAAGTACTACGTGTATGTTAAGTTTAGGTTAGAATAAATTCAGTTTTAATTATTAACTTAGTTTGTTCCTAAAGAGGAGGATTGAAATTCAACACTAACGACGCGACACCATTTTGATATATTAAGAGCGGTGGAAAATCTCCAATTGACTACTAAGTAAAACTGCTCTGCTCTTCTTGATAACTTTATTCCAACTCAAGAAAATGATACAACTAAATTCGCCTTATATAGGCCGTCGATGTACTTAATCAAGGAACATGACAAAATTTGAATTCAAACATTGACATTATTAGCTCATAAACTAATGTGCCAGTATTAGAAGTTATATAAAAATAAGGCTAAACTAGTACTGGCCATTTGAACGGTTTAGATCTGAATAATAAGCGAATACAAAATTGTACATGCCGGCCGCCATGAACGGCTACGGTCATAAAAACTACAATGAAATACAAAATTGTACATGCTGGCCGCCATGAGCATACCTAAAATCCTAAGCCACTAAACTAACCCTTAGAAACAATAAAAAAAACTTATTGTTATACTAAAGTAACACAAATGCTGAATATCTTAGATCAAACTTAATTGTCTTGTGCAGAACCACAATAGCAAAACATATTATATGTTATTTCTCAAGTATTATTTACTAAACAAAATAATAAAATTAAAAATCCTAAAACACCTAAATAAATAACCTTACTCATGAAATAGACAACTTATATAAAATTTGAAAAATTATAAACCCTTGTAGGTACTAAGTGCACCTAATATTAAAACTAAGCGCCCTCTTTTAATACAGAAATTGAAATAAACTTAAATTTTCTATACATAGAACAATTCAATAGCTTATATTATTATATACATTTTAATTTCCTAACTACTAAATACTAATTATCAAAATAATATAATTGTAATAACTAATAAAAGGAAAACTTTAAACGCAACGATAGTTGTGAGTCCGTCCAAACTAAGATGTCCTATGTTATATTTCCTATTAACCACTTCTCAGGTGGAAGATCTTCTAATTTTATCAAACTTCTACTTAAATCCTGCTCTGAAGACCGATTGGTCCATTTGTATTGTTCTTTAATTTGAGTGAGATACTCTTTAGACTTCTTACTTTTACGTCTTAACACAAAATTGAATTTAAATGCTTTACTTTTCTTCCTATCTTTAGGTCTTAATGACTTTACGTCTTCTACTGCCCCTAATTCCTGTTTAATATTTTTTATCTTAGTATGATAGCAACACTCTTTAACCTTTGATGTAGATATAGAATCGCGCAAACAATGGGAGCAAAAAATATGTGAGGCCAAAATAGATCTACCAAGTTTTAGTATGTTTGAGGAATTTCTGAAAGGTAGATTCAGGGCTTTAGAGTTTGTGGACACCAGGGTTTCAAGATTAGAAAGGCCAATCATATCACACGTCGCAACTACAGTCCTAAAATGTAAATTTTGTAACGATAGTCATAAGATCCAAGATTGTAAAATATTTGTTAGGGAAAACGTTGACGCGCGGCGTGAGTTCGCTCATACTAATAAGTTATGTTTTAACTGCTTATATTCGGGACATTCATCGTACGAGTGCACAGTACCAATTAAATGCTTTTACTGTAAAAGAAAACATCACAGTCTGCTACACTTAAAAGTATATAATCCGCCTTCTCAATCTGAGGAGGATAATAGTATAAAGAGTAATGAATCTCCAATTAGTAGTGACGAAGATCCAATTCCGCCAGTAATACAATCATGTCATAGTACTGAAGTTAAGGGCCAAGTATTACTGGCTACGGCCCAAGTTAAAGTAAAGTCAAATAGTAATAGTCTAGTAGTGATGAGAGCCCTCGTGGACCAAGGTTCACAGGCCTCATTTATAACGGAGTCCGCAGTACAATTGTTGGCAATTAAATAGATCCCAGGATTCAGTTTAGTTTCTGGGTTAGGTGGTGACCAGTCACCTTTGACTTCAAAGGCGACTGTAGTTTTCAGTTTAGTATCACGCCTAAACCCAAATTTTAGTATTCCTATTAAGGCTTATGTACTGGGGGAAATCGCAGGTCTGTTGCCAACAAGTAAAGTTAGTGTTCATGTATTGCCTTCGTTACCAGTAAATGAATTAGCTGATCCTACCTATGATGTTCCTAGTAAGATTGATTTGCTCTTAGGAGCTGAAGTTTATAGTAAGATATTACTAGGAGGTATAATTAAAAATCCGCTTCAGGATATTATTGCCCAAAGGACACAATTAGGATGGATTCTATCGGGCAAAATAGGTTCTTCTCAAACATCAAAGGTTAAAGAGTGTTGCTATCATACTAAGATAAAAAATATTAAACAGGAATTAGTCGCAGTAGAAGACGTAAAGTCATTAAGACCTAAAGATAGGAAGAAAAGTAAAGCATTTAAATTCAATTTTGTGTTAAGACGTAAAAGTAAGAAGTCTAAAGAGTATCTCACTCAAATTAAAGAACAATACAAATGGACCAATCGGTCTTCAGAGCAGGATTTAAGTAGAAGTTTGATAAAATTAGAAGATCTTCCACGTGAGAAGTGGTTAATAGGAAATATAACATAGGATATCTTAGTTTGGACGGACTCATAACTATCGTTGCGTTTAAAGTTTTCCTTTTATTAGTTATTACAATTATATTATTTTGATAATAAGTATTTAGTAGTTAGGAAATTAAAATGTATATAATAATATAAGCTATTGAATTGTTCTATGTATAGAAAATTTAAGTTTATTTCAATTTCTGTATTAAAAAAGGGCGCTTAGTTTTAATATTAGGTGCACTTAGTACCTACAAGGGTTTATAATTTTTCAAATTTTATATAAGTTGTCTATTTCATGAGTAAGGTTATTTATTTAGGTGTTTTAGGATTTTTAATTTTATTATTTTGTTTCAATGCTCTTTTATAAAAAATCAATGCTCTTTTATAACAAGTATAAGGGTTTAGACCTTATTGACTTAACTTTATAAGCTTAATTTGTTAGTTGGGTAATGAGTATAAATCAAAACTACTTTTTTCAGTGAATGACATAGGCTATATATTTTATACCCGTGCGAAGCCGGGGCGGGTCGCTAGTTTAAAATAAAATGTAATAATATTAATATTTTCAGATAACAATTTTCGCAGTCAATATCATATCCACTGACCTCCATTATACAAATAATGGAGGTCAGTGATCATATCGGAAGGTGCTTGGAAGGTGCACGACAGTAGTGACATATTTCAAACGAAGTTTTAGGAGCATGTGTCAAAAAATAAACAACAAGAGATTATTTATTTTGTAAAGATTATAGCAAATAAAATATATCTAGAACAAGAATTAATGGCATTTGAGTTAGATTTAGTTGAAAACTACTTGTGGAAAAATGAATATAACTATAAAAAATGGTTTTGAGAGTGTAAAACACTCAATAAGTTTCAAGGCCCAATCTATGCTAAAAGGAAATAAATTGGTCTTAGCAGAACATTTAAGGGATGTAGAAGAGCTAAGAACTAATGGCAATAGTTATTTAATATGAGCCAATATAATTCGCCAAACATTGGTGACTTTAGCACGCTATTTAAAAACAAGTTCAAACGTAAGTACTGAACCAACCAAAAAACGTGACTAAAAATTTAGATAAAGCAAGCCTAAACATTTTTATTCATTCTTACAGATAGATAATGCTCGGGTTGTTGCTGGAGTAAAATGCTGCTGCGTTTATAATCAGAGTGGCAAGGGCAAACATGATGCTGCTTTAATCTTATATATGTATAAGTAAATTAAATGTTTCATTAACAACAGTAACAAAAATACGTGCAATACTTTTTACTTCCAGAAAATAAAAAGGATTATTTTTAAAAATCTTGTTTTTATTTATTTTTTACAACATTAATACTCTTGAAGAAGATTGGAGTCTTTAAATGTACTAAAACACTGCAAACATTCTTCATGTTTCTGAGTCTTTACTCCTTTCCTTTTCATTCAAAACTCCATCTCCAGCTTCTAAAAGATCAGTTAAAACCAGATGTAGTATCTGGTTTATCGTCATTTGTGAGTCACTGTTTCTTCCACCTGATACTTTGGATTTAAATGAAATATTCTATGAAACTATCACTGCAAGTTTTGTCGTCGGGTTTTGGAGACCATGGTGAGCCATCAACACTAAAACAATAGTTATATCTACTGACTACCTATTTCTGCTGTTATTTTTGCAGTCTACGATACAAAAACAATTAGCACCAATTTCTTCTTCTTCTTTTAAAAATGGCTGACTCGGTGAGTTGCCAATGTCAGAGTGGTTCAAAAGACTTTGCTCTATGTAGTGAAGGTCTGGTTAGCACCAATTTATAAAAAATTCAAAACAACATTGACAAGTTTGTTTGACTACGGACTAATCCCCTTTTGTTTCATATTTTTGCCACGGCAAGCGCGGCGATCGCTTTCTTTACCCCCTCCACCCACTTCGGACGCTCAGATATGCAAAAGTTATTCGGTGTTGGCGAAGCCCAACGCGACATTTTGTCAAGGGCCCTCTTATCCGCATGCGGGTGACAACATGCTCCTGGCCACGGGCGTGTTGCCAGCATGACAGGACAAATATCTATGAAATGATTGTATGCGGACAACTTGCATACGGACTAGAGCCTGTAGCCCAGACGTTTTCTTCATCCCATCTTTATAGAATTCAGTCATATTAACGAATGTTAAATATATTATGTCAATTGCATACATTTTGATCAGCGATTCTATAAAGGAGCGATAAAGAAAAGGTCTTAGCTAACACGCATTACAGGAAAAGAGCCCTTAAAAACTTATTTGATAAACTTTGACGTTGGTTGGTTGGTAGGTTTTTCCCAGAATTCATGGTACCACTTCCCTTTGGGTAGTACCGTACGCCGTGTGTTGTATTGCTATAATCTCTTATTTCTGCCGTAGTTAGTCCGCTTTTAACCGACTTCAAAAAAAGGAGGTTATCAATTCGACCCGAATGTATGTAATATTAACCCCTATAAACTACGCAAGACCTAACCTAAATTACCAGAAACCTATTCTTATAGGTTATTTTTATATATTATTATAACCAAAAAATATTCTCTGTAATTTGAGATTGAGGCTATACGAATTACGAGGGTGTTGCTAAAATAGTTCTTTCAACTACAAAATAGTTCTTTCAACTACTAACTACGGTGCCAATAATAATTATACTGGTATTTGCAAAGTATATCAATGACTATATTATAATGACGTTCTAAAACAGCACATAATATTATGTACTATAGAGAAGTTGATTCATAGGCAGAAGGCGGAACTACTTCATTTGGTCGCGTTATGTGAAACCCAGCCGACAGATCACGATTCACGACTATTCACTGACCTCCATTATACAAGTACGCGTACTTGTTTAATGGAGGTCAGTGCGACTATTATTGATTTGACATAACTCAACCAAATGACGTAGATCCAACATCTGCCTCTGAATCGATTTCTTCGATGGTACACAAATTGCGGTAATTGATAAATCTTTAGTTTCGAATACTTTGTATCTTTTTTCAAATAACGGTAGCAAATAAAACGGCAATTTTACAATTGAAGAGAATTGCAGCTGTTTCATATTGCGTCTCTAGAATAGCTCAAAAGTAAATAGGTCCATAATATCAGCATTGTAGAATCGTTAGCAAAACAACACTATCTACACTCTACACTGTCGAGTTGAAAGGAATATTAGGTACTTACCTACTATGCTGAATTAAGAGCCTACTGTAAAAATATCAAAGCACGCTAGCCCCGCCTACACACCCCGCTATCCTCCGATCGTGATATAATGTGCTTTGACCTGCAGCTAATAGTGAACAATATCGCGTAACAACGGTTCCCGCATTGTAGCACGAAAGTAAAGGTCGTAAGTCCCAAAACTGTTTTTGATGATTACTTAAAAATTAAATACAATACTAATATTTCCTTTAGCCATTATTTTATAAAGTGTGTGATTGTAGTAGTGCAAGTTATTTAATGATAGTAACTCAATAAGTGTAACAGATATTTGTTGAAAAGCCCAGAAAGATTCATAATTTCGAAAATATAAATATCGAGTCAAAATAAGTGAATCGTGTTTTCCGTAAGGTAAATATCAGATAAATATACAATGATTAAATAAATTTAAATTTCATTTAAGTCAATCGTCTTCCGGGATATTAGAAAACACAGCAAAATTTGGCAGCCCGGTCTTAAATGAGATAGCTTCCGAGATGCAACATGATTTACATGAAACGACGTCATTTTCTCGTGCTCATATTGGAATGAAATGTTTATATTGAATTCTCGTTTTATTAGGCTAGACGTTGCATTCAAATAAAATAATTTAGCGAATAGTGTTATTACTTCCTAAGAAAATATAATATTCACGTCTCGATTCTCGAGACACGATGTCAAGAACGTCCAAAATATTATGTAACACCGAATTAAAATTACTACTGAAATTTCATTAGTCAGAAATAAGAAGGCATATTAATATTATAAATTTAATTTTACTATATACTAGCTGTTGCCCGCGACTTCGTCCGCGTCCACGTCAACTTTTTTTTTCGTATTTTTTTTTTAAATAAAAGGTACCATATGTTACTTCTGATACCTCCAAGAGTATGTGTAGGTACAAAGTTTCATGATGATTCGTCAAGTAGTTTTTGCGTGAAAGCGTAACAAACATCCACGCTTTCACATTTATAATAATATTAACTAGCTGTCCCGGCAAACGTTGTTTTGCCATATAAAGTATTTCGCCCATATTATTTTATTGAAGTGACTAAATAAGTATGGCACTATGGCAACGTCCATCGCTATTCCGTCGCACAATTAACAATGGTCGCCGTCAGTCTCGAGTTGTAATAAATAATAATTTACTATTATTTATTCAACAAATGCACTTATCAATATAGAAAGTACCCAGTAGCCGATTCTCAGACCTACTGAATATAAAATTTGGTAAAAATCAGTAAAGCCGTTTCGGAGGAGTACGGTAACTAACATTGTGACACGAGAATATTATATATAAGACTAGCTGTGCCCCGCGGTGTTACCCGCGGTTTAATGTGATATTATATAGTAAAAGACTATGAAAACTACCAATAATAGGGTCAAAACGGGACGATACATGGTTCCATAATGGTTAACCGTTAATGGTAGTGATGATGATGATGATGATGATAATGATGATGAATGTAATTTGCATAGTAGCATATGCTTTCCATTCTTAAAACAACGTCGAAACTCCCAAACTTATATCTATAAAGAGTCAGGAGTTCTCTCAGCACCTTCCGAACCATGGTATACCTTGGAGCAAAATCTTACTTGTTGGTAGCATAATATGCTTACAATACTGCTCACGAAACCGAAGTTACCACATGTTTCCATATAAATTTTGAGGAGTTCCCTAGATTACTTATGGATACCTTCATCATGTCACCACTTTTATGAATATGATACCAAATTGGGATGATAACCTATACACCAAAAGAAAAATTTTAAAAATCGGTTCACAAACGGCGGAGTAATCGTTGAACATAAAAAAAAACGAACATAACCTCCTCCATTTTGAAAGTCGGTTAAAATTGTAGCCTATGTGTTATTCTGATGTATAAGCTATATTATTGTAAAGTTTCAATAAAATCCGTTCAGTAGTTTTTGCGTGAAAGAGTAACAAACATCCATACATACATACATACATACATACATCCAAACTTTCGCCTTTATAATATTAGTAGGACTAGTAGGATAAGGATCTACTTTAATTTAATATTTCTCATAATAGGGCTGAATGACTTGTTGAATTTATTAAAGTCACATATCAAAGGGCAATTTCTTAACCAGCAAAAACCTTGATGTTCTCGAGAAAAACTCAAGTGTCGACGCGTATTTATTCCTCAGGTTCCATGGTTGATCTCATGATTTTCCAAGCTAAGTTATCCAGTGACCCTGTTGAGGACAATAATTATAAATAATCCTCGTTATACGCGCTCATTAGCAACGGATACTGCATTAGTTATTTAATATCGTTGCCACACCTTGACACCGGAGCTGAGTATCTGATAAATTCGCAACGACCGCCTAATAACTATCAGGCGCACGAATCGATGGGAGGGGGTGTTCAAGACGTAGGGGGCCTCAATTACGGGCGAGGGGGGAGGAAAAGGGGGGAGGGGAGGGGTTAGGGGGAAAGTGGGGTGAGGGGGGCGACGGTACCGCGCAAGTCTATGGTATCGACCGTTCCGGATGTGCATTGCAATGCTGGAGAGATCTGCCGGAACTCCGAGCGCGTTTGTATCGTATACTCGCATTACGTAAGGCGATCTCAATCGGACAAACGTATGACTTTTGTAGCAATTTCTGAGGAGTTTATCTATCAGTTGATTGGTTAATTTTGTTATCCAATCAAAAGGTAAACTTCGTAAAAAACTTAGAAAAGGAGAATAAGAGATATTGATTGGAGATTGGACCTGCATTTGGTCAGGTTATGTCAATGCTAATCTGTCGGCTGGGCTCGACATAATCGGTCCAAATGTATGTCCGCTGCCTATGAATTTCTATGGTAGTAGGAAAGAAAGAAAGAAACATTATTTGGTTAATTAAAAAATACAAAAAGCTAAAAAAAAAAAACATTTCAAAACCAAATTTACCGAACCTGCTTACTAAGCATGTGTTGCGAGTTGCGACCATAGTCGCAACGCTGATTTCAGTAAGCCTAAGCGCCTTAAAATAAAAATACTACCACCTTTACTTACCACACTTTACCACCAAATTAAACTTCTAATCACGAGACTCAGTAAGATTCTAGTCGCTATACTCATTTGTTGTCTACCGACAGGACACCCTAGGTTAATCGTTTTTTTATAAGAATGATGCTTTGTTTTCCTCCATACTTAATTTGTGCCCGGTGTGACGCATGTAACAATTTAATCACCTTGTTTGCTTTGAGGTGTTCGATGCTAGCAAAATATGGGATGGGTTTTATTTATTGCTCCAGTGGGTTTTCGCAATAATATAAGTAGAGTCATGTTGAAATGTCTCATAACTCATAAGGATGAAATAGAGCAATATAAAATAATATTTTGATGGCTTGAGTAATTGAATACAAATTCCTTTTTAAGGACTCCATGGACGAATATACGGATCCTCCTTATATCTCAGGGTAGCTATATTATATTTCATACTATGTAATAATATTGTAAGATTGGAATATCTGTCCATTATATTATGTATTAACAAAACATATTGAGGAGTTGTAATATCATGTATTGAAACAACATATATTGAAAATAGTTAAATCAATAAGTCTTCTAAAAATAATTTCTTCACATGGGTACGTAGAGGTAGTAGAGATATAAAAGATTATGTATTAATTTGTTTTATTTCATCTCCGAAATGTTTGGTCCTAATTTTACGCTTGTAAATAAGACGTATCAAATAGTTTGACAAAAATAGTGTAGGATAAAGAGTAATCACCCGCAACTTCGTTGCGCCAAAATTCGTTTATCGCGCGGGAACCGTACATTTTTCCGGGATAAAAAGTATCCTATGTCCTTTCCCGGGACTCAAAGTATCCCCATACCAAATTTCAGCAAAATCAGTTCAACTGTTTAGGCGGGAAGAGGTAACAGACAGACAGACAGACAGACAGACAGACAGACAGACAGACACACTTTCGCATTTATAATATTAGTATGGATTCAAGTTCATTGAAAGCTACGTGGAATTATTATTTTGCCGTCTCCTTCCTTTTATGGGGAGGGAAAATTACATACTTACTACTCCTATCTTCTTTTGATTAATTTCGTTGCGGGTCCCAAGACAGCTTTAGCATGACCCTTGGGCTCCCTGAGATCATAATATCAAAGGGTTTTCGTGGTTGGATATTGGATACCGCTGTCGGTCCTGGCGACACAGGAGATACAGCGGTGGAAATGTGTGGTGGGCCAAAGCCTGTATTAACTAAATAATCAGCCAAGTGCGAGTTGGCCTCGCACACGAAGGGTTCCGTAAAATAAGCCAAAATTATGTTTTTTGTATGTGAACCCCCCTTAAATTTTTATTTTATTTAAATATTTATCAATTATTGAAGTACACATATAATTAAGGCCTTTGTGAAAATTGTTTCTACCTGTTGCCATTATTGTTACCGAGCAAAAAAGGCCAAAAAAATCACGTTTGTTGTATGGGAGCCCCCTTAAATATTAAATTTATTTTGTTTTTAGTATTTGTCGTTTTAGCGGCAACAGATATACAAAATCTGTAAAAAAATCAGATGTCTAGCTATAGCGGTTCTTGAGATACAGCCTGGAGACAGACAGACGGACAGACAACGAAGTCTTAGTAATAGGGTCCCGTTTTTACCCGTTGGGTACGAAACCCTAAAAAGCTACGAAGCATGAGGGAGACAACACGATGTTTAATCAACTTTTTGATGCACTTTTTTAATGCACTTTTTAATTACTACCTACTATTTTTACTACTAATATATATACTGTGCTACTACGTACTTACTAATAATTGTAGATTGTATTTCTCGTTCGTACTGGTACTGGATGGTGAATCTAAGGTTCAGAGATCTCTTCTATGTAGATTGTAGTATAATAATAAGAGCTATTATGCTCTGAACCTAAGGTATTCCATCTAAGAGTGTTAATCGAAGAATGTGTACTCAAGATGTTAGAGATTATGATGCGAGAAGTTTAGCCCTAACTTTAGACACTACACATGCCTAACAGTCTTAGGAATTAAGTTCTCTTATATGTGCACTAGATGACGCCCACAATTCTGTTTCGCCAAAATTCGTTTATCGCGCGGGAACCGTAAATTTTTTCGAAAAAAAAGTATCCTATGTCCTTTTCCGGGAATCAAAGTATATATAGATACCAAATTTCAGCAAAATCTGTTGAGCGGTTCGGGCGTGAAGAGGTAACAAACAGACAGACACACTTTTACACTTATAATATTACTATGGATAGTAATCCCTTCACATGTTTTACTCTATAAGACTGCCACTGAATTTTAAACTAATGATTGCAGAAGCTAATTTGATCCAATATACTATTACAAAGTTTTTCGTTTTTAATTTAAGTATACCTAAATTTGAGTCTACGGGCTTTTTGCCCATGTTCTATATTTCACACTATTTCACGTAGAAAATGTTTCTTTTTATTATTTTTTGGTCCTACCGTATTAAATTTCATCGCAATTTAGTTTAAGTTCATCACGTGTTGGAAATTTCTTATAACGCAATAACAAAAGAAAAATTTCACCAATACCTTGAAACTCTAACAGCTAACTGTTTTAAGGTGGTTGTAAATTTTTTGTTTTGTTATTGCGAGAAAAAAAATTAAGTTAGGTATATTTGTAAGCTTTATTCCTTCATTATTTCTTTTAGTATAAAATAACTATAGTATTTACTACAAGTTTTACGTAATTAAGTATATTTTTTCCTTGACACCCTTCAAAATGGTGTTTTTACCGCAAGCCCGAGGGGAAAGTGATGATTGAAAAAAAGTAAGCAACAGGTCCGGAGACCCTTGCGGACGATACACAATATATTATCATACAGTAGACCAACACAGTCGTCTACTTAAAATTTGACTCCCTTAACACAAAATCCTATACAGTCAGACCTACTTTATTTGGTCAGGTTATCTTAAGTTAACGCTAATCGTGATCCGTAGGCGACAGTTGACATAACCTGATCTTTCGTAGGTTTGTCATTTGCTTATGAATCTGATTCAGAATCTGTGTTTTTTTTATATTGATGCAAGTATTTTTTTACTACTTACTCGTAGACTTAGCGCTCATCAAGGACACTACAGACTTCAGTCAGTCTTGACTATATGAGACAAATAGTCTTATAACTGTCTTCAAACTGTCGACATACATTAGTCAGACTCGCCGCGGAGTGTTTAAGGCTATTAGGCAGTTTCTATGAGAAGTTTTTGTTACGAATGTGTGCTGCTACGCATACTGCGTATTAGCAACTTTCTTCAGACAAAATAGTCGTAGACTATTGTCTCCTACTATTTTGTCGTAGGCGAGAGGCAAGCCTTAAGAAGGCGACTAAAGCAAAATTGTCGATTTTATAATTCATTTTTACACTCGAAAATAAGCCCCGAATTGTTTCATTTTTTAAACATGGATACCACATTATATTTCCAAGGGTCTGACCTAGTTAAAACACGATATCTTAAAATTTTCTCGATAGAAAAAAATCACAAAGTTGCATCAAATTTTCACGAATTTTTCATATATATTGCCAAAACCGTGCATTAAACTGACACATTAATTCCTTTTATTTCCTTATTTTAACACATTGTATAAAATTCTATTACCGAGGGACTGGCCCGGATTTTTAAAATGTTGCATATTTATCGAGTTATTAAGAAAAAACTAACATGGCGATGATTCCTCGTTGTCCTTTTTCACCGTGCATAATATGAAAGATGGGCGTGAGTGTGAAGAGAGAAGGACGATGTTTGATTTTGTGCTTAAGTAGTCGCCCATACTTGAAACAACGCTAATGTGTGCGTGCACCTGATTATTCTTACTAACATGGCGGTTTGCAGTCACTAGGTTTTCTATATTAACCGCGATTGACAATGAAGTGATGTTGAAAATGACAAGTTTTTGACAGGGAGTCAACGACCGCTACCGCCATGTTTCGCCGAGTACAGTATAGTATGTAGGTGTACTGGATTTATTTATACTGTGACACTAATATAGGAGACGGGACGGAAGCTACGTCGCTCAATTAACTCTAAATAACCCCAAGCAGAAATGAAAATTATTTCCACTCACATTTCCTACTGAGGCTGAGTGGCTGCAGACCTTTAGAATAAGAGAGAATAATTAATCTTTACTCTTCATGACTCTTCCTTTTGCATCGCCGTAGTCGGTAAAAAGTGTTATGGCATATAATACTCCTTTTAATCATACTTATAAAGTGAAAAACTAGCCGAATCACTGGGGTCTGATGCTTGTAACTCGAACATCGATTTATTTTCAGGCTGAATCACGCACGGGTGAGACAGGCTGACAATTATTGAGATTGATCATTGAAGTGAATTTAAGGTACGAGAATCAGAGCTCAGTTAGCAAGCATTTACCGAATTAACTTTTACAGTACTGTCGAACGTATTTAGACAATAGTCTATGCTCTATATTTATATAACAAGCACTGTCGATGTCGTATTGTTTTGGAAATATGGTGTTATACTATGTAGAGATTTTGAGGTCAATATAATATATTGAATACCTAAAGTCCCCGGTCCCCGCGCAGCCAGATGCAACAAAAGAGCCAACATATTTGAAAAAGCAGTAGAGTAAGCAGATATACTTTTTAAAGACATACAAACAATTAGGGCTTATATTTTGATAAAATCTTTTTCTTTGGTTTTTGTTTATAGTACAGGTTCCCTAGAACATTTTTTGACCTCATTAGCTAGCTATCTGTGGTAGCTAACAGAGATAGAAAGGATTTAATATTTTGATTTGGTGGTCCTAAAATATGGATTGTTCTATTTGTAGGACAATGTTACTCTTAAATTATATAACTATTAACCTATCAACATACAAAAAGTAAGCTAGTTAAGGTTCCGTTTTAGGGTTCCGTGGTCAACCAAGTTTGGTTGATTACAGAACCCTAAAATGGAATCCTAACGAGCAGATTTACGAACAAGAACCAATCATTAATCTATGATGTACAAGTGGATGTACATAATATATGTTTCCTCTACCTGTGGTTGTCTGGAAGAAATTAGGGAGAGGGGGCTAGATTTAACGGGGGTAAGTATTAACAAGTCATCTATACAATATCTATACATATCAGAAGCGTAGCATGCCTTAGCGGGGCCCCATATAAAATTTGTTTGGGGGCAAAATGTAAAAAAGGCAACCTTAGGAAAGGTTGCCTTTTTACATTTCTCATATTTTGTGAATTTAATAAAAGAAATGGAAAGTTTCTATTCACTTTGGGGGTCCTTGTGGCCCGAGGGCCCCGTAAAATTGATACGGCATATACGGCGGTAGCTACGCCCTTGATACATATTATAAAAAAAACAAAGTAGCTTTTTTTTCCCTCATGTCTCTTTGTTCCCTTTAATCTTTAAAACTACGCCACGGATTTTGATGCGGTTTACTTTAATAGATAGAGTGATTCAAGAAGAAGGTTTTTACTTTTATGGTTATTCCTGGGCGCTTGTTTTGCAATCATGCTGTAATCTGTATACTATTTCGGTGAATTTACATTTCGGTGAATTTTTGTTTCATCTCGGTGACGGACTTTTTTATGTCGGTGACATCGAAAATTGAAATGCCTGTAGTTTGGTTGTTAGTTATTTAATTTTTATGTCATTATTTTTGTAGTTATAAAACGTTAAAATTAATAGGAGATTTCCGTAAAAACTCAATAAAACAAAGAAACAAAAAAGTTCACTGAAATGAAAAAAATGGGCATGTTGAAATTCACCCATGAGTGCAATATGCACAATGAAGTTATCTTTATCGTGCACAATGCACATACTCTTGTCTTATTTAAATCTTATACATCTTTCGTCTTTCATGTATCCCATGCAAAATTATACCTTCCACCAACTCACCAAGCCATTCGGTAGCATATTTCTTTAAATCACATATTATTTCGAATAGGGCAGGAGATGTGTTTTTGATTGTGTTAGATAGGCCTGCTTGACATCTAGACGCCTGTGGCTGGCAATTTCCTTTAATATTGTTTTACCATCACCATTACTCATCTGCAATATATTATCTCGAATTTACTGGTTTTAGCCTAGCTTCCTTAATACTTATTGTTAATATCACATATTATTTAATATAAACATAAAAAAACGCCCCATTTCATAGTGAAAAAACCGTTCAAGTAGCAGTAGTTTTTGATTCGCGGACAATCATACAACACGCAGACATAATACAGGTCAAACTGAAAACTTCTTTTTGTTAAAGTCGGTTAACAAAGGGTACAAAGTACTCTACAATTTAAACGTCACTTGTTTAAAATGCAAAATATTTTTTATTCTTTTGCATTTTTTACAGCTACGACTTATGAGCAATGGCATTTTAAAATTGAACCAAAAAAAAAAAAAAACTATAAATCTTATTGTAGAGTCATTTAGTAGTCTAAAACTTTGCCTAGTCTTTCTCAATGTTACCTATTCTGTCACGCCCAAACCACTAAAGCGATTTTTCTGAAATTTGGTATATCTCCTTACTCCATACCTTGAGCCCCGGGAAAGAACAAACGACACTTTTTATCCCGGAAAATGTGCAGTTCCCGCCGAATTTTGGAGGCGTTGCGGGCGTCATCTGGCAATTTATATTTCTCAAAGCTTTCACAAGTTGACTTTTAACGCCATGTCCTTGACTGTCCCCTCGATAGGGCGTGATGATGCATAAATTAATTAACTAATGCCTGTTTTATTACTCACAGAGCTAGGTAAGAGCGTTTGTTAGGGCTGCTCTTTCTGTATTGTAATTTGTAGCGTCGCCTTACGTATCAAGGTATAATCAAAATGTTAATGTGCTTGGCTATTTCATAATAATAATAATAATAAACTCTTTATTTGCACTCATAGAAAAATACAAAGTAAGAAAAAAATCATACAATTTTATATGTTTTTTTGCCTCGATTCGCCGTTTGAACTTTGGTAGGTACTAGCTTTTGTTCACGGCTTCGCTCCCTGGCACCCGAACTTTTTTACTACTTGCTTATACTCTACTTCAAGTCTACTTGCTTATACTCTACTATTACTCCGCTTATACTCTACTTCAAGTCTATTTGCTTATACTCTACTATTACTCCGCTTATACTCTACTTCAACTCTATTTGCTTATACTCTACTATTACTCCGCTTATACTCTACTTCAAGTCTACTTGCTTATACTCTACTATTACTCCGCTTATACTCTACTTCTAAGTCTACTTGCTTATACTCTACTATTACTCCGCTTATACTCTACTTTAAGTCTATTTGCTTATACTCTACTATTACTCCGCTTATACTCTACTTCAACTCTATTAGCTTATACTCTACTATTACTCCGCTTATACTCTACTATTACTCCGCTTATACTCTACTTCAAGTCTATTTGCTTATACTCTACTATTACTCCGCTTATACTCTACTTCAACTCTATTTGCTTATACTCTACTATTACTCCGTTTATACTCTACTTCAAGTCTACTTGCTTATACTCTACTATTACTCCGCTTATACTCTACTTCTAAGTCTACTTGCTTATACTCTACTATTACCCCGCTTATACTCTACTTCTAAGTCTACTTGCTTATACTCTACTATAGGTCTACCAGAATCTGATGGCAATTTTTGACAGCAGATTTTTAAAAAATATCCTTGATCATTGGATAAATTTTTATATTTGCATGTTTAACACACAGAATCAGCCGCTATAAGAAGAAAAACGGATCAAAATGTTTTATTCCAATTACCCCCGTATTGCTAGAGTCATTTTATTTTCTCACTTTTTGCCATCAGATTCTGGTAGACCTATACAAGTCCGTGAAATTCTTCAAAATAATAGTTTCCATCTATTCTCTTTTTAAGCTATAGCATAGCTTTTATCGCGAGCTTTGAGCGCGGCGACCGAATCAAGAAATTCCGTAACGGAAAAACCTAACACCTCCCACTCCGACGTTGCCGCGTTTGTGTGGGTGCAACTATACGTATGCGAATTATAATTGCATAAGTTGATAAAAATTCTATGCAATAGCTTTACCGCGGCAGTCCCCGAGTGCCTCACGTATTTTTTCTTCTACTTGCTTATACTCGATACTATACTACTTAAAGTCTATCAAATTCTTTTTAATATTAGTTTCTATCTATTCTTTTTTCGATGTTTTATGTCTATGATCAGGATCAGGCTGTAGTCGAATATAGAAGTTAATTAAACACTATATTCTCACCTTAATTAGTCTAGTTGGTAGTGATATACAATATTCACAGTTTGAATGTTTCTATGAAGTTAGGACGTGTTTGTGCAATACAACTTGTACCGGAACAAGGCGTGTCTATTTCCGACTGCGGTCGATGACTTTAGCTCAGGGGTTCCCAAAGTCCTTTGTTTTATATACCTCTTCTAACCCAGTGTTTTTCAAAGTTTTTTTTTTATTGCGACATCCGTGGCATGAAAAAATATTCCGCGACTACCCTTTGATTTTTTTAAAAAGCTTTTATTTAACTTGCTCTGTATGTATGTAAGTATGTATGTTCGGGTGGAATCTTGGAACTCAATTTTGAAGTAGACATATTTAACCGATTGAGCTGAAATTTAGCATCCACGTTTAGTTTGGATGACAATGCACGATATGGTATGTGACATCACTCTAAATACAATATGGCCCACTATCCAAGATTTAGAGTTATTTGACATGCAGTCCTACAATATGGATACTAAGAGCGCGCTGTGAAAACGCTAGCCCCGCCTACACACAACGCTATCCTCCAATCGTGATACAATAATTCCATGAATCGTGCTCCCGGGCAATGTACTTTAGGATGCAGCTAATAGTGAACAATATCGCGTAACAACGGTTCCCGCATTATAGCACGAAAGTAAAGGTCGTAAGTCCCAAAACTGTTTTTGATGATTATTAAAAAACTAAATACAATACTAATATATTTTCCTTTAGCTATTATTTTATAAAGTGTGTGATTGTAGTAGTGCAAGTTATTTATTGATAGTAACTCAATAAGTGTAACAGATATTTGTTGAAATGCCCAAAAAGATTCATAAATTCGAAAAATAAAACTATCGAGTCAAAATAAGTGAATCGTATTTTCCGTTAGCTAAATATCAGATAAATATACAATGATTAAATAAATCTCAATTTCATTTGAGTCTATCGTCTTCCGGGATCGTAATACTTATTAGAAAACACAGCAAAATTGCACAGCCCGCTCTTAAATGAAAGGGCTTTTTAAGAGTAACTCGAAAGCGAATGTCATTCTACATCCAATATGGCGGCTCGTCCAAGATAGGAGAATAGTTATTTTTAATGCTCTTCTGCAATATGGGTATCAAATGAAAAGGCTCATTGAGAGTAACTCGAAAGCGAATGTAATGTCATTCTACATCCAATATGGCGGCTTATTCATTAGAAACTGGAATAATTATTTTTAATGCACTTCTGCAATATGGGTATCAAATGAAAGGGCTCATTGAGTGTAACTCGGAAACGAATGTAATGTCATTCTACAATATCCAATATGGCGGCTCATCCAAGATAGGGGAATAGTTATTTCAAAGCACTTCTGCAATATGGGTATCAAATAAAAGGGTCCATTGAGAGTAAATTGAAAAGTAATAGAGTCAAGGCAAGTCGTTTCGTGTTGTGTCCTGTCGTGTCGTGTCGTGTCATGTCGTGTCGTGTCGTGTCGTGTCGTGTCGTATCGTGTCGTGTCGTGTCGTGTCGTGTCGTGTCGTGTCGTGTCGTGTCGTGTCGTGTCGTGTCGTGTCGTGTCGTGTCGTGTCGTGTCGTGTCGTGTCGTGTCGTGTCGTGTCGTGTCGTGTCGTGTCGTGTCGTGTCGTGTCGTGTCGTGTCGTGTCGTGTCGTGTCGTGTCGTGTCGTGTCGTGTCGTGTCGTGTCGTGTCGTGTCGTGTCGTGTCGTGTCGTGTCGTGTCGTGTCGTATCGTGTCGTGACGTGACGGGTCGTGTCGTGTTGTGGGCGTGTCGTGTCGTGTCATGTCATGTCATGTTATGTCAAGTCAAATCCAGCCGAGTTTTAGAAAATGCCCGGTTGAATCCGGTCACTTTTGCTAAGTGAAATTTAACTTTTTAGTCATGCAGAAATAAATGGAATATAACAACTCGCAAAAATATATTATAGGCATGGTTTTTTCACTGATCAAAATCAAGAAAGATTTTTTAAGGACTTATGTTAATCAGATTTTAATAAATTCTTGAAACAAAACAAACTACAATCGAACAGACTAAGAAATCTTGCCAGAAATAACTAAAAAACAAAAAAACAAAAATTATAATCAAAAAACGATTTGAAAAAAAGCTTTTATTTAAATACTCTAAAAAGAAGAAAATAAATTTCTCCTTAAAAATAAAAAAATAAAATAAAAAAAAAGTTTTATTTCTGATAGATTTTAAAAACATACTTTCAGAATGTTGATACTACTGAGTACTGGTGCCTACCACCGGTTTGGGAACTAACCCGGCGAGAAGAACCAGCGTAAGAAACTCATACATTTTATAACATACTCCTTCCTCCTTAAAAATTTTAACTATTAAGTTATAACCTCAATATACAATTATATAATATACAATTTGCATGATAGTAAAAGCTTGTCGCGAGACTTAATAATCTGTCAGTATTTAATAAATTTATTAAAATAAAAAATATAATATCAATTTACTCAGTTTAATTGGTACTAGTTTATTTACAAATCACGCAACAAGCTTTTATTATCATGAAAATTGTATAATAATATAATATAATATAGAGGTTATAACTTAATAGTTAAAATTTTTAAGGAGAAAGGAGTATGTTATAAAATGTATGAAGTTTGGTTCCCACCACTAACGAGACCTATAATTATAGTGAAATTGTCTACTAAACGCTGAATCATTATATCCAGACCGCAATCAAAAATATCCTGTCAGTGAAAAGTTATGGCTAAATAAAAAGTCATGTTTTTTACCATTTTGTATGAAAAATTTAGTTGATGAAATAAAAATATATTGAGTTTGGTGCAAATGTCCACCACTAATGATACTTAAGTAATGGTCTGCTAAATACTGAATCATTGTAATTGGACCGTAACCAAAAATATCCTGTCAGTAAAAAGTTCTGACGGAATGAAAAAGTTTTCTACCATTTTAACGCCTAAAATACTGTTGATATGATCAATTGCAGTTTTTTAACTACTTAATCTATGTTATGTCATGACGCTTAGCATTCCCTATTAGGGTTTCAATGAAATAATAAATATCAATATTTGCACTCAAAAAATCATTTTTCATATTATGGTCATAACTTTTTACTGACAGCTTATATTTATTTTGTCTCATACTGAAAGTTACTCTATATTTAATGAATAATTTGTCAATATGGGTCTTGTTAGTGGTGGACATTTGGACCACTTCATGTCATTCTCCTTTATTTTCTTCTGTTTAGAGTATTTAAAAAAAGCTTTTTTAGGGTTCCGTAGTCAACAAGGAACCCTTAAAGTTTCGGTCTGTCCGTCTGTCCATCTGTCTGTCCGCGGTTTTGCTCAGACTATAGAACCTACAAAGCTGTAATTTAGCATTAATGCACATATTAATGATGCCGACAAAATGGTACATAGAAACTTAAAAAAAAAAAAAAAATTATGGTACCTCCCTTAAACATCAAGCGGGGATGAATTTTGTTTTCGCGTCCACCCCATCGTGTGGGATGTCGTTGGATAGGTTTTTTAAAAATATTATGAGTATTCAAAGGTCATTTTCCGATTTAGGGATCCATTTTTGAAATATGAAGTTTTAAAGTGGAAAAAAGTCCAGTGTCCCCCCTTCTACCAGCTAAACGGTTGCTTCTGAAAATGTGAAAAAATTCACGGGTGTCGAAAATATGCTGAATTTAAAAGGAAAACTATCACAGCTACGAAGACTTCATAAGTTATTGAGTAATAGTCGATCAACTAAAAAAAATGTATTCGGCGAAGTATAAAGGAACTTTTCGTTCAAATTCCTTTGAAAGAAACTGAGATGATGTTGTTAGTACTTAGTTTGAAACACGTTGTAAATGTACATTCATTGACCATACAAAAATTTTCAATACCTAGCGGTACTACGGAACCCTATATTGCGCGTGGCCCGACACGCACTTGGCCGGTTTTTTCAAAAAGGTTTTTGATTATAAATTTTTATTTAAGTTATGTTTATGAACATATCCTTTTGTTAAAATTATTCTTAATATATCAATATTTTTAATATTTTTTGTTTTTTTTTATTGAAATAGTTCCCTCGACCTGTGGCGACTCTCCTGCAAAAGCTCCTTGTATATTATGTTGTATGTGGGGCTACAATACAAATCTATGAAACTTGCTATTTTTTAAGAGACGGTCGCTTAGCTTCTTAACGTAATAATATGTAACATGCTTGCCTCCAATCACCTATGCCCTCTGATAAGAGAAGTCAAGCCAAATTTTTAGTTCTTCATTGTGAAACAAATTCATTTTCATGGACCCCCGCTTACGATCTTGGACCTTCATTTTTTGTCCGGCCCAACATAGATTCTCGCGAGTCGCGTCCCCGTCGAGTCACGCGTGGACCCCTGCGGTCCCACTTTGGGAATCACTGCTTTAGATGCTTACTGTTTGGATTAGGGTCTAGCTAAAACATTGTTATTATAGTTTAAACTTATAATAGCTTACACGTAGTACTTTGCTTCCCCAGACTAAATGCATGTCTGTAGGAATAATTTTCTGCAACAATTTTTTTAACATAGACCACCTCTGGCTATGGTGTAACCATAGCACAATTTTTCAAATATCGAACTTTGTAGAACCTAATATTAATTTCATGGATCAGTCCAATATTGATGACCTCTTAAACTAACTTATTCATGTAAAAATTAGATTTCCGAATATAGGACGAAATTGAAATCAGTGGAAATGCAGAATATGAAATTTTTAGTCGAATAGCCTTCGCGTCGCGTCTCTACACAAATCACACACACTGTCAGAACTCAGAATACAGAATAAATTTTTTTCTGTATTCTGAGCACACACTACAAAAATCAGTCTGCAAGATGTATGACTATGAACATTAACCTTTACATTGACTGACAACTAAAATATTATATCTAACTAAATGACCCGGTGAACTTTGTATTATTCCTTTTTAATATGTATAAACCTTCCCTGGACTTCGACGACTATTGCAAGACTAAAATTAACAAATCGGTTCAGCCGTTCTCGAGTTTTAGCGAGATTAACAAAATTTGAAATCCATTTTTATTTATATATAGATATTCTTTATATCATATAATGCACATTGGTATTTTATAAAATAATAACAAATTAACAGTTGAAAACGTCAATTTGTTTCAACAAAAACATTGTGTAAAGAATACATACAGCCGAACATTTTTTTTTTTGGTAGTCGGTTGAAAAGGACTGTGATGTGATTGTTCAATAGCAATAGCGATAGAAAAGAGTTTGCTTGCAAGACAACAAAAAATCTATTTAAAACGGTACAAAATCTTTCAACTGTTTTTAAATGAATACAAAAATGCAGAAACAATAAAAATTTCAGTGTTGTCAAACCTTTTGTGTGAGGATGTATCATAAATTTATTGTCTACCTGTTGAACTGTGCCTCTGTGTATGCAGTTTTCGACTTTAGAGCCTATAGGGTTTAACGTGATAAACGGATTCTAGCGGTGACTGTACATTGGAATTCTAAAATCCAAATCTTAGTAAAATCTGCTAATATGAATCAATTTTCGAATTTTAATTTTATGATGACTCTATTTGTATTAATTCTTTCATTGATACTAATAAAAAGTGTTTGTCACGGTCTCGTATATTATTACGTATTACGTATTATTATATATTATGGTCTCTGGTATTATATAACTGCCGTGGTATAATGCCGTTAAGGCCATCCCCCGAGCAAACGACGTTGACCATACATTTGATGCGTTGCCGAGATCGCACAAAAATCCAATTTTTTTTTTACTTATCTTAGTTCATAATTGATCTAAAAACAATTAAAACGGAGAATATTATAGAATATTATGTAGTGTATGAAATTTTCCATCTATTGTCGTGTGTTTCAAATAAACGTAATTTGCAAATACTAGGGAGATGCTGAAAGTATGCTTCAATTTTAATAAATTGGTATTACTTTGGAAGCTTATATCATGACTCATGACTCATGAGTATAATAAACAAAAACAGAAAATTATTTAAAACGGGGAAAAGAATGTTGATATACTGAAGATTATTGCTGTATTTTTATTATAACTTTGTAGCTTTCAAATTATGAGTTTATAAGGCTCTAAATACGGTAAATTACGGAATCTCCGTAAGGGAAGGCCCTTAAGAACGCTATCATATTTTTTCACAAATATCAGCGATTTTCAGGTACCATTTTTAAGAATTAGGAGTCACACTGCGAGGATATTTTGGTTTCAAATGAAAGATAATATATTCATCTCCACAGTCACACCATGAAAATTTTATAGCCGCATACAAAATTTTCACATAAATACGTTTTAACCATCACAACAATCGCAAAATATTAAATAATAAAATCGGCCAAGTACGAGTAGGACTCGCGCACGTAGGGTTCCGTACCATTATAGAGCAAAATTAGGCCAAAAATTGTGTTTTTTGTATGGGAGCCCCCTTAATTTTTAATTTTATTATAATATTATTATTAAATATTAAAGTACACATTTACCTAAGTACTTTGAGAAAAATTCAAGTACCTACCTGTTGCCATTATTGATATAGAGCAAAGAAGGCCAAAAAAATCGCGTTATTTGTATGGGAGCCCCCCTTAAATATTTTTTTAGTATTTGTAGTTATAGCGGCAACAGATAATATACATAATCTGTGAAAATTACAACTCTCTAGCTATTACCGTTCTTGAGTTACAGCCTGGAGACAGGCAGACAGACAGACGGACGGACAGACGGACAGACGGACTTACAGACATCTTGGATGGTCGGCCATATTGGATTTAGAGTAATGTCACCATACCATATCGTGCATTGTCATCCAAACTAAACGTGTTTGCAAAATTTCAGCTCAATCGGTTAAATATATCTGCTTCAAAATTGAGTTCCGAAAATTCACCCGAACATACATACTTACATACATACAGAGCAAGTTAAATCAAAGCTTTTAAAAAGTATGATAAAAAAATACAAGTTAATGAACATATTAGCGGCTATATTGACTCCCAATATGACTTAACCTCATTTAAGCGTATTAGTATGCACAAAAAAGTTAATACAACGGCATTTTTAATAATACCTATTATTTCCGAAACTATTCAACTTATCAAAAAACCGCTTATATAGGTCGATAGATATTTTTTTTCTTATTCATCTATAGTCTATACATATAATAAAACTGTAGAAATGAAAATTCTGTACATTAAAGATATTCAAAAAATAATAAGCGGGGGGTGTCACAACATCGCTATAGAAGCCAAAAATGTGGTTAGTTTTTTGTCTGTCTGTCTTTCTGTCTGTCTGTCTGTCTGTATGTTTGTTCCAGCATCACACGAAAACTACTGATCCGATTTGAATGCGGTTTTCACAGATATATTTGTCTTCTTCCAACTTAACATCTGGAGTATACATTTTTTTCCCCCCACCCCTCTAAGGGGACAAAAAAGGGGGTCAGATTTTGTATCAAACTTTTTTCTTTAACACGAAAACTACTGATCCGATTTGCATTCGGTTTTCGCAGATATATTTGTCTTTAACTTAACATCTGGTGTATAAATTTTTTCCCGCCACCTGTCTAAGGGGACCAAAGAGGGGTAAGATTTTGTATCAAACTTTTTTCTTTAACACGAAAACTACTGATCCGATTTGAATACGGTTTTCGCCGATATATTTGTCTTCTTATAAATATTCTTTACAAATAAAGAACTACATTACAACTACAAATAATTTAAGTGTCTCCCAGACAGACGCGGCCTGCAGTGGCGGTGGCGGTGGCAGTCAGTTGAATGGCTTGGTCGCGTGGCCGCGTGTGTCTGTGTCTTTCCTAGAACTCTCAAGTCATCCAACTGACCGCCACCGCCACCGCCACCACAGGCCGCGTCTGTCTGGGACGCGCTTTATATGGCAAAGCAACGTTTGCCGGGTCAGCTAGTGTACCATAAAAACCTGAAAACCGACCAAATGTCTCTTAACGGCATTTTTGTTATACCACGGCAGCATGATATTATTATTGTGAACTTCGCATCACTTAACTCATTTTTCTATTACCATATATCATATATTATCCCTGGACTTCCCCAAATATTTCAAGACTAAAATTTGCAAAATCGGTTCAGCCGTTTTTATTTATATAGGGATTGCTAAAATGGTATTCTTATACCAAATATTTTTTTCATTCACATGTTATCTAGATTTTGTGACGATAAAAACAATAAAATTAGTCTTGTTAATGGTCCGTTTACTCCAATCGGTTGGTAATTCCAATGAAATGAAATGAAAAGTTTATTTAACTAAGTAACATAGACTCACTTATTAGTAAAGGCTAATAAATTATGTTAGTAACATCATAATATTTTAGGTTTAGATAAATTATAATATTATAATGACAATATTATCCATCACCTCTGCTCCATGCCGTTAGATATGGCGCAGCAGTGACGCACATAAGGACAGTCGAGTCGACTGGCTATCATAGCAAGAATGCTGTTGGTACTCCCTCTCACATCTTGCATCGTTTGCGCATAGTGGTGTAAAAGCAATCCACGCGTGCCTCATCAGTCATCATCTCTGAGGCGCTGCAGTAGCGTGGAAGTCCCACCTCATAAGGGTCAATTCAGACCGCACCGTGACGAGGCGGGACGAGGCGCGGCGCGGCATAAATTTGTATGGATTTGACAGATTTCAATTGCGTGAGTCGTCTTGCAAATCTGTCAAATCCATATAAATTTAGAAATGCATCTACGCGTCGCGTTGCGGTCTGAATCGACCCTTAGAGCTATAACTCACCGGGACGCCATCGCGACGTAGCTAGTGACATTACCATGTCATATCTACGTCGCTGCAAAGCGCTGTTTTTAACCTAACTTTAAGAAAAACACCGCTTTGCGGCGACGCGACGTAGAGACGCCAGACGTTGCTTGGACGTTGCCATGGTAACATCTCAGGCTATGTTGCGTTGGCTTCCCAGTTCCCGGTGAGTTAGAGCCAGTCCACACGGCGCATTGCGTCAGCGTTGCGTCGACGCGACGCAGCGCTGCCGTTGACACATAGCCGGCCACACGGGCACTGCGTCATCGCTATTCGCAGCGTTATTACGAAGCAGTCTTAACGTCAACACCTCCTCCCGCTTCGTCTCGGGAGCTGATATCCGTCATGTGTACGTTGCGACTTGCGACGCGCCGTGTGAACATTTTGGTTATTTGTATGTAAAACTGCCAGTCCACACAGACGCAACGCGCCGTGTGAACTGGCTCTAAGGGTCAATTCAGACCGCAATGCGACGCGTAGATGCATCTCTAAAATTATACTGAACTGACAGATTTCGTAAGCGTGAGACGCCTTGCAAATCTGTCAAATCCATACAAATTTAGAAATGCATCTACGCTTTGCGTTGCGGTCTAAATTGAACCTGTCATACCCCAAGAAGAGCTTTAGAATCCTAGACTTTTGCTTAAAAATAATGATTATAATTTTTCGTTCAAACTTTCGCCCTCGCGGGAAATCACTCTTATTTACAAAGACAAACCTAATTTAAATATCTCCAAACGTTGAAGACATGAGTAGATGAACCGGGTAACTAACATTTGCAGCATTAGAATAACTAATCATTTTTTCCCTTATAATTTGAACAAACCTTGTAACTTACCTACTTCATCATCTGGCTAATATAGAGTCCACATTTTTTGGAATCATTTATCCGGTCCTAAAGCCTCCATTTATGCAAAAAACTACAGTTTTCAAATTATTGTTAGTCTTCATCAACTCATGTCTTCTTTGTATTTAATTTAAAGGTTCAATGGCTCCCAAAGTTCGGAATGTGCAGTTAGTAGTGGTTTCTTATGTGAATTTTAGCGCACAAAAGCATTTCTGAGAAGACGGTGCAGGACGGAACTTCTGAGAAAATCGGCGCCGACTCTTCCTTATTACCACATATAACTCACCATTCCGTTTAAGTTATACAATCGTATATAAATACAATTGTAAATAGCGGCTATAAACTTTAAAAAGTAAACATAAAAAGTGCAAGTGTTATGCACCTTGAATTGGAGCTTTTTAAGTTATAAGCTTTTATTTAACTTGCTCTGTATGTAAGTATGTATGTTCGGGTGAAATTTAGGAATTCAATTTTGAAGTAGATATATTTAACCTAATGAGCTGAAATTTTGCATACACGTTTAGTTTGGATGACAATGCACGATATGGTATGTGACATTACTCTAAATCCAATATGGCCGACCATCCAAGATGGCGAAATAGTTATATTCTACGCAGTCCTACAATATGGATATTAAATGAAAGGGCTTTTTGAGAATAACTCTAAAACGAATCTTATGTTATTCTATATCCATAGCGGCTCATCCAAGATAGGAGAATAGTTATTTTTAATGCACTTCTGCAATATGGGTATCAAATGAAAGGGCTCATTGAAAGTAACTCGAAAACTAATGTAATGTCATTCTACATCGAATATGGCGGCTCATCCAAGATACGGTAATAGTTATTTTTAATGCACTTCTGCAATATGGGTATCAAATGAAAGGGCTTATTAAGAGTAACTCGGAAGCGAACGTAATGTCATTCTACATCCAATATGGCGGCTCAGCCAAGATAGGGGTATAGTTATTTTTAAAGCACTTCTGCAATATGGGTATCAAATAAAAGGGCTCATTGAGAGTAAATTGAAAAGTAATAGAGTCAAGTCAAGTCGTCTCGTGTCGTGTCGTGATCGTGAGGTGACGTGTCATGTCGTGTCGTGTCGTGACGTGACGTGACGTGTCATGTCGTGTCGTGAAGTGACGTGACGTGACGTGTCGTGTCGTGTCGTGTCGTGACGTGACGTGACGTGAAGTGACGTGAAGTTACGTGACGTGACGTTACGTGTTGTGTCGTGATGTTACGTGACGTGACGTGACGTCAATCCAGGCGGGTTTCAGAGAATGCCCGGTTGAATCCGGTCACTTTTGTTAAATGAAATTTAACTTTTCACTTTTTAGTCATGCAGAAATAAACGGAATATAACAACTCGCTAAATATAGATTTTTCACTGGTCAAAATCAAGTACGATTTCATAAGGGCTTAAGTTAATCAGATTTTAACAAATTCTTGAAACAAAACAAACTACAATCAAACAGACTAAGAGTGGATTGCACCAGAGGCGTGGTTATAGTTACAGTTATGGTCAAAGTTATGGTTATCTGTCAGTACTTATTTAATAAATTTATTAAAATAAAAAATATAATTATATCAATTTACTCAGTTAAATTGGTACTGTGTAGTTTATTTACAAGTCGCGCGACAAGCTTTTATTATCATGCAAATTGTATATAATAATATTATATTGAGGCAGTGATATTATGGTACCCTGGTACATAATACCTCTCTGTATTGAGGTTATATTTTTTAAGGAGTTTATTTTCTTCTTTTCAGAGTACCTATTTAAATAAAAGCTTTTTTCCAAAAAGTGTTTTGATTATTATTTTATTTTTCTTTGAGTTAGCTAGGACTGTATGTATGTCAAGGAATCTTTTAGCACGATTTTCACCTATATCTCCAGTAGTCTAATTAATTCGGTACACGTATTAACAGCCAATGACAATGCAATAACTTGTCAAATTTTTTTTTGAAAAAAATATTAATTAAAGCGTGTTCTTTTATTTAACTAGTACTTAATATTTTACTGAAATATTGGCTATTATTTTAATGAGTTCAATTAGTTTGTGCTCAATAAGCGGCTTATACGTAGTAGTAAACAATTTAATAAGCTTATCTATATTGGAAATTTGTTTATTGTATTTTTTATCAAATAATATACATATTTTATTTTTTAGAGAATTCGCCTCGTGTTTGGAATTAACTCAAGGAGGAACTTGGCTAAAGGTATATCAGAATATATTCGAAAATATTTATTAGTATAATATTATTATATCTGACTATAAGTGATATAACAAGGACATACACCTCAATTGTGGCTCTGGTTATGGCACCTCAGAGTTATCTAAAAACAAGAAAAGTCTAATTAAGATTTTCTATTTGGTACTTTCGTTGCTTTGCAGTTACTTCAACAAAATTGTTTAATAGTTCCGTTGTTAAAAGACCGCCAATATATTGCAGTTAGTTGTACATATAGTTGTTTGCTGGTTCCGTTCTTAAGTAGTAAACAAGTAACTTAAAGAAAAATGTTTAATGTTTCCGTTGTTAAGAGACCGCTAAATATATATTATTATATAATTGCAGTTAGTTGTATAAAGTTGTTTGGTAGTTCCGTTGTTTAGTAGTTACTTACTTAAAAAATGTTTAATGGTTCCGTTGTTAAAAGACCGCCAATATATTGCAGTTAGTACAAAGTTGTTTGGTGGTTCCGTTGTTTAGTAGTCGGGATGCGCGCTGCGGGTTTTTGTCCTACCCATTCCAATGCCCCATCCAACCTGTAAGTCCGGCAGTTCGCCGTGCGTTGACCGCTACATCGTTCACAGTTATATTACCTCCACTACAACCTTTTTGCCAACACGATAAGGACCATTCTCACGGAAACACGGTAGCAAAACAAGTCGGAATGCAACAACCTGTATGGACGCTTTCAAGCTACTATCCGATTGTATTGAATATTGATACTTGTGACAAAATCATTAAGCTACTTTCAAAGACATATTTTTAGCCACGGCCCACGAGACTAGCATAGATATACTATTGATAATATTTATAATGAAGTATTGTGACTCCTCTCTTTGCTTGGACCTTAGTTATTGCCTATTGGTAATTCGGGGTGCATATTGAACATTCACCCTCTTACTAATAAAAATTTCTTAAACATGCGTTCAACGTGTGAATAGTTAAACAGGAGTTTTTAAGTTATACACATGTTACACAGAATCTATACAGAGACATAAGTATGGAAATGACAGCATCGTTATACAGGCCTTTAATGTCAAAAAATGATTATTAGTAGAAAAAATCTTATGCACCTTCTATACACGCTGTGTAACTTTTTATTAGTAATTAAAGGTTAGATTTTAGATGAAAGTATTTAAACAACCTGAAAAAGTAAACTTTTGTCTTTGTATGTTTAATAATTTGATATAATTGATGTTTTATGACATAATTGATGTTTAAAAATTAATAAAATTTAATAGTTTGTAAATTTTTTTATTTTAATTATTAAAATTCTTGATTGGTTGTATTAAAAATCTTTAATCATAATAAGTATTATTAGCATTCTATCGATAAAGGCATTTTAGAAGGACCTTTTTATCACAATTACTTATTCAATTTTAATATGTAATTAACGAATTACCTAATTACCTCTTCTTTTTTGGAAATCACTAAAAATAAGGTAACAGTTTCTTCAATGTTGGCAACGTAAGGCTAACTTCATACTCGGCGGCCTTTTGTAAAGTAAACCCGACTTTCCTTGAAAGCGTTCTTTGACGCGACGCGCGACGTTTACAAAAAACGAAATATTTTTTATATTCTTCTTTTATACATCGAAAAATATTTTTAGGCCTCTGGGAAGTTAAAACCTAACAGGAAATATTAATATTTATGATAAGTTGAGAACTTTTAATCGTGCGAAAATAAGTTTGTTACTATCGGTCTAATTTATTTATAAAATAAATCGTAAAGTATTCCTTTACAAAATAGATTTTTAATAAAATATGTGTTGCGACTTTTACCTTTTTGTAAGATCTAAAAAGTTTTCCGAAGTTACTCCTCATTCCTCAATCTATACTAATATTATAAAGCGGAAGAGTTTGTTAATTTGTTTGTTTATTTGTTTGAACGCGCTAATCTCAGGAACTACTGGTCCGATTTAAAAAATTCTTTAAGTGTTAGATAGTCAATTTATCGAGGAAGGCTATAGGTTACATTTTATCACGCTAAGACTAATAGGAGCGAAGGAATAGAGGAAAATGTGGAAAAAACGGGGGACAATTATTTGAAAGGGCTTATTTGAACGCGCTAATCTCAGGAACTACTGGTCCGATTTGAAAAATTCTTTCAGTGTTAGATAGCCCATTTATCGAGAAAGGCTATAGGCTACATTTTATCACGCTAAGACTAATAGGAGCGAAGAAATAGAAGAAAATGTGAAAAAAACGGGGGAAATTATTAGAAAGGGCTTATCTCACGAACTACTAGAGCAATTTTTCTGTTACTTGGGTCAGATAAGAAGTAGACCATGTGAAGGATCATAGGCTATTTTTTGTAGACTGATTTGTCTGTGAAATATGTAATTTACGCGGGCGAAGCCGCGCAGAACGTCTATTACTTTAATAATTTACTAGTATTTAGTAGTCTAGAAATATTATCATTAAAGGTAGAATACACATATAACTTTCAGAAGATTTTTTTACTTATTTTTTTTTGCTACTGAAAAGCTCGATAGAGATGCTTAATACAAAGAGAGTCACTTAGCTTACTTATATTACTTACTGCCGCACTCAGAGACGATATATTAATTACATAACTGTGATTAAATTTAGATTTTTACAATTAGCTCCATACATTATCTGTCAAACTCTTCATTAAATTGAAGTTAAACATCATTAACAATTGTCTCTGAGTGCGGTCGTTAGTGGTTTTACGTTTACTCCATTTACGCTAATATTTTAATTACAATAATCAAGTACGTTGGAACCAGCGATGCGGCACAATATACCATTTTATTACTGACGCATGAAACCGAAGTTATACTCATTCGATTTTAATAAAATATAAAATCTACTAAATTTTAAACGGCGAATCAAGACAGAGAATTACAATATTATGTGAAATAAATTATAAACAAAAAACTTTTTGAAAAAAAGCTTTTATTTAAATAGTCAAAAAAGAAGAATATAAATTTCTACTTAAAAATTTTAACTATTAAGTTATTTATAATCCTCAACATATTATAAAATTTGCATGATAATAAAAGCTTGTCGCGACTCGCGAGACTTAATAATCTATCAGTAAGTACTTGATAAATTTATTAAAATAAAAATATTATAATATCAATTTACTTAGTTAAATTGGTACTAGTTTATTTACAAATCGCGCGATAAGCTTTTATTATCATGCGATGCAAATTGTATAATATATTGAGGATTATAAACTTAATAGTTAAAAATTTTAAGGAGAAATTTATTTTCTTCGTTTTAGACTATTTAAATATAAGCTTTATTTCAAAAAGTTTTTTGTTTATGATTTATATTTGTCTGTTTGATAGTAATTTGTTAAAATCTGATTAACTTAAGTCCTTAAGTAATCGTACTCGACTTTGACCAGTGAAACATCTATATTTAGCGAGTTGTTATATTCCGTTTATTTCTGCATGACTAAAAAGTTAAATTTCATTTAACAAAAGTGACCGGCTTCAACCGGGCATTTCCTGAAACCCGGCTGGATTTGACTTGAAGTCACGTCACGTAAAGTCACGACACGATACGACACGTCACGTAACGTCACGTCACGTCACGACACGACACGTCATAGAATGACATTACATTCGTTTCCGAGTTACTCTCAATAAGCCCTTTCATTTGATACCCATATTGCAGAAGTGCATTAAAAATAACTATTCCCGTATCTTGGATGAGGCGCCATATTGGATGTAGAATGACATTTCATTAGTTTTCGAGTTTCTTTCAATGAGCCCTTTCATTTGATACCCATATTGTAGAAGTGCATTAAAAATCTTGGATGAGCCGCCATGTTGGATGTAGAATGTAATTACATTCGTTTTCGAGTTACTCTCAAAAAGGCTTTTCACTTAATATCCATATTGTAGGACTGCATAGAAAATAATTATTTCGCCATCTTGGATGGTCGGCCATATTGGATTTAGAGTGATGTCACATACCATATTGTGTATTGTCATCCAAACTAAACGCGTATGCAAAATTTCAGCTCAATCGGTTAAATATATCTACTTGAAAATTGAGTTCCAAAATTCCACCGCAACATACGTACTTACGTATGTAAGTACGTATGTTGCGGTGGAATTTTGCTCTGTATGTATATACAGAGCAAGTAAAATATAAAAGCTTTTAAAATGGTATGAAATTCTATACCTCGTTATTTTGATTATACCTCATAAGAGCAATATATGAAATAAAAAAATTGCAGGTAAACGCTGATTATTTTGATGGCTGGTGTGGCCTCCAATTTCCTTCAAAGTATCTTCAGAATATCATGTAATTTGTGTCAGTTTAGTTAGGGTTTGAGTGGTATAATGTATGCGAGGAGGTAGCGATGCGTGTAACTCCTAATAGGCATCTATGTTTATTGTGCACTTATTTAATACAACTGTTTTCAGGGCACTCGAGTGGAAAGGGGGCGTCCATAAATTACGTGAAATGTTTAAGGGGGGGGGGGGGGGGGGGGGGGGGGGCGATTGTATCGAGTCAAATCTCATCTAGTCTTACGTTGGAGGGTGGGGGGGTCTCGGCAAATATCACGCAATTTTTTTTCTGATTGAAACAATCTTTTTTATAAAATTTTGGTCCATTTACTCCAGATTGTACATGCTTAAGATTTAATCGTAAGCTAATCGTAATACGATTAAGATCATTCACCAATTCGTTCGAAGAAAATAATTTCATTCATACTTCGACGCTATACATCTACTGACGAAGTTGAAGGAGCAGATGATTTTACTGAAAATCATATTATTATTATGGACATGTTGAATTTATTCACTCTATTCATGTTTCTTTTAAGTTTAATCACAGTAGGCACGATTTACTTGTATTCTATTGTTAAATTTTCATTACATTTATTATTAATTCTCAGCAATATTAGTAACTTGTCTTAAACTAGTCACAAATAAAAGCACGAAGCAATTTTTTTTCTTTTTACAATAACAATCCAACGCGCTTACGTAAGAAAACCACATTTTAAAAAATGTCGCGTGAGATTGGGGGATGCGGGAGTGGGTTATATAAAATCTCACGACATCTCGCCAGGGGGGAGGGAGGGTCAAAAAATCTAAAAAAACACCTCACGTAATTTATGGACGCCCCCAAATTGATTCTAGGTGATATTGTTGTTCCGGTAAATTCTGTGGGGTAAACGAGTACACGTGTTTTGCTGTTTCTGAATTATTCAATTTCTTATTATATAAGCATAATTTTGAGTTTAATCAGGTTTATTCCTTGTTTACAAGGAATAAACCTACTCTGAAGGAAACATCAAACACGTTCTCGATTACCCCACAGACAATTATTATGGGCTAACTTTCAAAAGTTAGTGCAAAATTGTTAATTTAGAAATCTAGAAACATCAATGGCACATTTCAACGTTCCACATTACTTTTATCTTTAGACTAGGACTTGTGTACATCAAAACATTAAAAGATTTGGAGTCTGAATTCCACTTGATTCCGCCCTATATTTGTCAGAATCATAGATACTAAATTGAAATGGCGTCAACTAGCTACGTGCACAACTCGCTCTGTGGGGTCTTAGCCTTAAGCTGGCAAAGCCTGCGCTAAACGCTGGCTTGTAATTGAAATAATCATGAGCATGCACCATGCGGCGTTTTTGACGCTTTTTATCGCCTAAACTAAGCTGAAATGCTTGAATTTCGCGGTATATAAACCCTAATTACTGTAAGGAATGTGTTCACGGTTCAATCACAAATTAATAGGTTAGGAGCGCTTTGTAGAAGTTTCCATATTAGCGATAAATAAATTCACACTCATACTCGTTAGACCTAGACTGCTAGACGTGAAAATTAGCAATTACACAAAAATAACTAATTATAGTAAAAAATACGACAAGAGAATATACAGGCTGTAACAAAACATAGCGATAATACTTTAGGGTGGGTACGTGTTACTTGTAGAGAGTTCAGTGTGAAAGTAGCAGCGCTGAAAGACCAAAATTTTTTTTCACTTTTGTATGGGGAAACTCGTTACGCTGGGGCGCTTGCCCATACAAAAGTGAAAAAAAATTTTGGTCTTTCAGCACTGCTACTTTCACAGTGAAATCTCTATAAAGAACACATACACACCCTAAAGTATTATTACTTAGTTTAGTTACACCCTTTATATATTGAAATGTATACATTGAAACTTATGTCTGGCTACATAAGTTTCAACTTATGTAGCCAGACATAAGTTACGTTAACTGGCCATGTTGAATGTAAAAATTAACTATTTATTATTTGCAACGATTCGATGTTATAATATTAGTATTATTATTTTCTTATACTTTTTTAGAATGTAGATAAATTGTCTTGAATGGGGTGCTTTACATTATGTTTTGTGCATTTTAAAAAAATATTGGCGTTCGAAATTCAAAATTAATTATTCTTGTACGATTAGATAATTTTTAAAATAATTATTTTTTTCATTAAAATTTAAGTTTAAGCACATAAGATAAAAGATCATCTAAAGTGCCAATGAATTTAAAGATTAATAAAATCGGCCAAGTTCGAGTTGAACGAACGAAGTGTTCCGTACCATAAATAGAACAAAAATAGGCAAAAGTTGTGTTTTTTGTATGGGAGCCTTAATTATATTATTATTTAAATTTTTTTAAGTATAAATCTAATTGAGTATTTTGTGAACATTTCAGGTGTCTACCTGTTGCCTTCATTGATATCGAGCAAAAAATAGCAAAAAAAAATCACGTTTGTTGTATGGGAGCCCTCCTCAATTTTTTATTTTGTTTTAGTATATTTATTGTTATAGCGGCAACAAAAATACACAATCTGTGAAAATTTCAATTCTCTAGCTATTACCGTTCTTGAGTTACAGCCTGGAGACAGACAGACGGACGGATAGACGGACAGACATCGAAGTCTTCCCAAGTAACAAAATCTGGTCTTGTAATGGTTCCGGGGCCAGGACTATAACAGGCTAGTAAACGTTTATAACCACGGAAAAGGGCCCATTTTATACGCGTACTTTTGCTAATAAAACACTCATAGTAGCCTTGTATAGCACTACTTAGAAAAATAATACACTTATTGTTGGACTACGCAGAATTATCTGCTCCCACGAAGCCAACTATGAGCATCTTATAGAACCCCAGGCAGGCCTGTGACGTACTCCGCGCTTCTATTACTAGCTACTTCAAACATTAATTGTGAATTGTGTTGTGACTGTGAAGTGGATGAAAAAAATAAAAGATAAAGAAAAGGTAAATTAATCTATATTACCTAAATGAAATGTGACACGTAAGTATTTCGCAGTTCGCAAGTAATATTATACGTGCATACATACTTGGAGGGTTAATAATACGAAATCAATTAACACTCACCATAATATATCTGTTCTGACAATAACAAAAATCTGTTACAACTATATAAATGGCATTCGTGCAAGCGATAGCGCGATTTAGAAGCACCACAGTTCCATCTAGTGAAAACAACATGAAACTATTTTTCTTATACAATTTAAATTGGCACTAACAACGGCAAACGCGTAAGTATTTCCGGTGAAGTATATTATGTTTTACATCTCAATTTTTGTTCGCCCATTGAACACGGCGTATTTACTAAGTTGTGTTTAGAAATAAGTGCATTTCGTTCTATAAATTACTATTACTGGCGTGTGACCTTATAGCGGATTTATAATTACTTCTTGTAGTCTATTACAGGTGTAACTTTCTGGAGCAAGTTTTCTCAAGTATATTTACACCTTTGAAACACTCGTATAGGCCATCTTAGCCTTTACTGCGCCTATAATCTGGTTCTATACCATAAAGTTAATATACCTTATTAACTTTATGTTCTATACACGACTATAAGTCAACTTATAAGAACAGGTCTACTACAAACCCAAACAAATTCCGTCTAACCTGTTATAAGCTTGGTAGTAAAACCTGGAACCACTAAGCGAGAGTTACTAGTGCTGCAAGCCTATAAACTGTGCACTGAGAATTTTGTTACTTGGGTTAGTAATAGGGTCCCATTTTTACCTATTGGGCACGGAACCCTAAAAATGAGCTTAAAATCCCACTAATTTTATAAATGCGAAAGATTGTGAGTTTGTATGTTTCTTAATTCTTCACGCTTAAGCGGCTGGAGCGTTTTCGACAAAATTTTTAAGGAGTTGCTCTTATCCTGGTTACAATTTCCTTTTTTTTCAAAATGGATGAAGTTCTGTGTTCGTTTTTAGGGTTCCATACCTAAAGGGTAAAAACGGAAACCTATCACAAATACTTCGATGTCTGTCTGTCTGTCTGTCTCCAGGCTGTACCGCTGAACCGCTTCAAGAACCGCTGTAGCTACACTTCTGATTTTTTTATAGATTGTGTGTGTATTGTCGCTATAACAACAATTAATAAAATAAACAAAATAAAATTAACATTAAAGAAGAAAAATATCGACTTTTTTGACGTGTAAAAATGGCAACTTTTTTAATTCGAAATAGTCACAACGATCACAACGGGATCGAGGAAACGGATTTCGGTTTCATGAGAAAATAGTTTCATGTTGTTTTCACTAGATGGAACTGTGGTGCTTCTAAATCGCGCTATCGCTTGCACGAATGCCATTTATATAGTTGTAACAGATTTTTGTTATTGTCAGAACAGATATATTATGGTGAGTGTTAATTCATTTCGTATTATTAACCCTCCAAGTATATATGCACGTATAATATTACTTGCGAACAATTATTTATTATCCTACCAAAAAGTAAGATTTCGCACCAAAGTAGACCATGGTTCGGAAGGTGCTGAGAGAACATCAGCTTAATTTTTAAGATTTTTTTGTGAAAAGTACTAATTAGAATCATAAGATGATGATCATCTTATGATTATATTATTTGTACTTTTCACTTAAAAATCGCGGGTAAAGCCGCGGGGAAGCGCTAGTATAATATAAAATTTTCGGGTCACAGTGTTTGTGTGCGAACTCCTCCAAAAAGCTCAACCGATTTTAATAAAACTTTGTATGTACATTCGTTAGGCTTGAGAATAGGTTTTTATCTACCTACTTTTTATATTGATACCAGAAATAATTTATGTGGCAAAACAACGTTTGTCGGGTCAGCTAGTCATATTATAAACCCAAGATTGTACCCTTGTTGCTGACCGCGACGTGTGGAAACAGCCTCACAAGCATGTTTGCACTCATATGTGATAATTGGTATGACGTATATTTTCCTTAGTCTATGGTATGACTGACATGTCGTGTCACACAAATCATGTGTCATTTGAAATTATCTAATAATAATTTCCAAATATCTACCTATATACATAATAATATGTAAAATATAGTTTAAACAGTAACCCCCATGGTAATAAAATGGTTGTACTTACAATAGATACGCTATGGCCGTGGTCGGCCCGCGGGCCGCATGCGGCCCGGGGCCGTTATTTGTGCGGCCCGCGAGTCGCGACAAAGTAAATTATTTGAATGGTCAACTATACTTCACAATTATTAAAATTACGACATATACGTGGGAGAGCCATGCTTCGGCACGAATAGGCCGGCTCGACCGGAGAAATACCACGATCTCACAGAAAACCGGCGTGAAACAGCGCTTGCGATGTGTTTCGCCGAGTGAGTTTACCGGAGGCCCAATCCCCTACCCTATTCCCTTCCCTACCCTCCCCTATTCCCTTCCCTTCTCATCCCTACCCTCCCCTATTACCCTATTCCCTCTTAAAAGGCCGGCAACGCACTTGCAGCTCTTCTGATGCTGCGAGTGTCCATGGGCGACGGAAGTTGCTTTCCATCAGGTGACCCGTTTGCTCGTTTGCCCCCTTATTACATTAAAAAAAAATTAACAATAAACGTAACCGGCCAATTTTGGCTGGTTTTTTTATCATGTAGCATAATAATAACCTAATCCAGTTGATTTATGGTGTGGTGCACCGTGCAACTCACTCATAGGGCCTGATTACACCTTCCGAGTAGAGTGGCGAGACAGTGTTCTCGACTAATAAAATTAGCCGAGAGTACTGTCTCGCCACTCTACTCGTTAGGTGTAAAAAAGGCATTAGTGAGGAACCGCTCTTGGAGCGCTCTGCACATACTCTATGGCCCAGTGCTGACACTCAAATTGTCATGTGTGGCCCTTGGCCAGTAAAGTGTGACGACCACTGCGCTATGGCATCGTTTTTTATGCCTATTAGAAACGCTTTTTCAAAGAAACAGAAAGTTACCTTAATGAACTTAATGAATGATTACAGGGACATATTTTAGTGTTAAAAAAACTTGAGAGGTGTCAAGGGACACCCGGATGGAACGAAGTTATTTCTTATGTACAAAAAACCTGTACTTATATATACACTTAAGTAACATAAAAATTTATAAAAAAAATATACTTAAAAAACAAAAAAAAAGAGAAACACGCGCTACTGCTGCACGGCTTACAACTATAGCAAAAAGCACAGACATAGATCAAGATAGATACCGCATGTCCCGCTTCGCGGGATCTATCTTGATATTATGTCTGTGGCAAAAAGTGTCGTAGTTACCGTTAATGTGCGTAAACCAGTTAGACTGTAGATTAACAAGGTATTCTGCAGATTATCTGGGTGAGTCAGTTAAAGTGCAAAAAGTTTATTCTATTGTCATTAAATTACATAAAACAGGTTCTTGTTTGAATAAATCATGTTATTTAGTTGTAGAGAATTATATATTTTTCGGACATAAAGGAAGAAATTAAATTTTAAGTAAAATATTACTCCACTAATAAAATATAACAGATCGTATCAACTAGAAAAAAACCAATCAAAACAACAATAGTTTAAGGTTGACAAGCTTAAGTCAAAGTTTTTAGAACTTTTACGAAGAAAGAGATGCAAACTAACTAGGTAAAGTGAAAATATAAGCTTTTTTATTTAAAGATTTCACACTTTAACGGATGGTATCAGGGAATCTGCAGATTATCTAGGCAATGTGCACGTTAACGTATTCTGCATTCTAACGGTAACATCGTTACAACTTTTCGTATGATTTTTTTCCGTCTAGCCTCATTTCGCAACGCGCGATAAGGAACATCGTTCCAATAGTAACCTAAAGTCTTACCTAACTGCCACACTCAAAGACATTTAATGATGATTAAACTTTTTAAGAAAGAGTTTCACAGATAATAATGTATAGGGCTTGCGTCAAAATCTTTATTTAATTACATTAATTATGTAAATTGTAATTAATTTTCACAACAAAATCCGTATATAAAACGTGTATATAAAATGTATTAAAATAAAGAAAACTTTATTCCCAGGCCATAACTGAAATCCTCGAATGTTGGGTCCTAATTGCGCTTACGGTACTAACCTGTTGTTGGTGAGATGATTGCCTATGTTTTGTTGACTGTCCACCTAAGGTTGCCAGGTCGCTAAACCAAAAAGCCGGACAAAGCAGTCAGCTTAGCCGAACACTTGTACAAAAAAGCCGGAAACTCTGCTATCGAGCACTTAGGCCCGTATTTTTGGTTAGTACTCAAGATTCATCTCGGTCTCAAGACACGGTTCAGGCTCTGTGATTGGTTGGCTGTCAAAATTTGGAACAATCACAGAGCCGAACCGCGTCTTGAGACCGGTGCGCATCTTAAGTACTGACTATTCATACGGTTCCTAGAATCTAAACTCTTAGTATAGCAATACGTTCGGCAGCGCGTGTAAATATTTTCTGTTTTATTAAAATAATGTCTAGACTCTAGTACATAAAATTTTACATCTCATTAGGTGTAAAACTTTCTATTTTTATAGGATATTCATATTGATTCAAAGCTCTACAAAAGCCGAACTCCCTTTAATTTTGGCCGGACACGCAATGAAAACGCCTGAATGTCCGGCTGTATCCGGATGCCTGGCAACCCTATGTCCACCTATACTGTACAGTGTACATAGTATACTCACTGCTCAGTTATTTGCTCACTGGCTTACTCCGGACAGTTATGAGTCGAACAAAGTTTCTCTATCGTTTTTTGCTACTATGCTAGACGTAATACTAAAAAAATTGTATAGACGGGACGACAATATCGTCTAACCAATTTTGTATTGATTAAACATTGAGTTATAAGTTATAAGCTCAATGTGATTAAAAAAGTTTATTAAGTTTAATATTTCATTCCCATTTTATTAAATCACAGAAATATGATGCAATTTTTGATCGATTTTTAGGGTTCCGTACCCAAAGGGTAAAAACGGGACCCTATTACTAAGACTTCGATGTCTGTCCGTCTGTCCGTCTGTCTGTCACCAGGCTGTAACTCAAGAACCGCTATAGCTAGACTTCTGAAATTTTCACAGATTGTGTATATGTGTTGCCGCTATAACAACAAATACTAAAAATGAAATAAGTTAAATATTTAAGGGGGGCTCCCATACAACAAACGTGATTTTTTTTGCTATTTTTTGCTCTTAATCAATAACGGCAACACATAGGCAATTGAAATATTCTCAAAATACTTAATTGTATTTGTACTTTAATAATTAATTATAAAATTTAAATAAATTAAATAATTGAGGAAGGCTCCCATACAAAAAATTCGATTTTTAGCCTATTTTTGCTCTGTAGTGCAATTTTTTGCTTTTAATCAATAACGGCAACACATAGGCAATTGAAATGTTCTCAAAATATTTAATTGTATTTGTACTTTAATAATTGATTATAAAATTTAAATAAATTAAATAATTGAGGAAGGCTCCCATACAAAAAATTCGATTTTTAGCCTATTTTTGCTCTGTAGTGGTACGGAACCCTTCATGCGCGAGTACAACTCGCACTTGGCCGATTTTATTATAGTTGTGCACTTAATTCTATCTGCAAGTCGGCAATCAGCATATTTCTTATTTATACAGGGTGTAACAAAACTAAGTGATAATACTTTAGGGTGTGTATGTGTTCCTTATAGAGAGTTCACTGTGAAAGTAGCAGTGCTGAAAGACCAAATTTTTTTTCACTTTTGTATGGGCAAGCGCCCTAGCGTCACGAGTTTCCCCATACAAAAGTGAAAAAAAAAATGGTCTTTCAGCGCTGCTACTTTCACAGTGAACTCTCTACAAGGAACACATACACACCCTAAAGTATTATCACTTAGTTTTGTTATACCCTGTATTATCTATACCAGCAAAATATTTGTCGACTATGCACCTGCTGATTCGTTCAGAGGATCGACTCATTAGTCATTACTAGATAATGATATCAATCTTGTAATTGGTTTTTGCATTGACACAACCCACACAGGTACCAATTTTATCAATTTTTTGTTAGTTGTTCATTTAGCATAGGTAATAAATAAGGATATTGTTAAAAATAATTTTAAAAGTTAGTTTCTATAGTAATTGCCTAAACTGTTAACATTTCTTAGGTCATAGTCATAGTCATCACCGAAAGTAGCGAATAATCGTTCGGAATTTAATTGCAAACGTTTAAAAATTCAAAATAACGAACACAGTACGTGCTACGTTCTAAGACGGAGGAAAGGGGATGGAGTTGTGCGGAAAAGAGACAGCGGGGACGCTGCGTGGCGCGCGCGCCGTTCATTGATGCGCAGGCGGCGCGGGGGGAGCGGCGGGGGCGAGGAATGCGGCCGCGGCGTGCAATGACCGCGCCAGGGTCGCTTCCTTTACGAGAAACGCGGGCCGTCGTACTACAGCCGTGAGCCGTCCCCGCCGCTCCCGCCCGCGCCGCGCCCCTCCGATCCGTACTACATGGCCCTCACGACGCGCGACGCGCGCTTTTCGACCCGTAGTCCGTTAGAAAAATTAAGTGCGCCGCATTCCGCGACCGTTTCGCCGTCTTGCTCCCGCGCGTAGTACTCATCTCCCGTCTCGCTCTACACTGATCGTATTGAAGCTCCGTGTCATCTCAAAACAAAACTCTAGGCGCGAAACTTGCGCTTGACTGACTTCTTATTCACCTAGATAATGTTACACTTAAGTCTTAACGAGCGTTTCACTGATTCTTGTTTGACTACATCAATATAATTTATTTTTATTACAGACATTATGTTATTGTGTTTATGATTTTACTGCTTTGCTGATAGTTTCACCATTGAGTGCTTAGCATGAGATGATGGAGGATAAGGTACCTAGATAAAATGTTTTGTATAGAGATTGTTTTTGGCTTTTATTTCTATGAAAATATTTAACGTGAAAACCCATAGACTAAAAGTTAGGTAAACTAGCTCTACATTCCACTTTTGAATTAAAAGATTCGTCAAAATTATTTTATACATATTATACTATAATATTAGTTAGGTAAGTATATTAAACAAATAAAAAATATACAAACATGTTTTTGCAAATTATGGTCTAGGTAGTTCAGAGAAACTCTATCATGGGGCTCCGCTTTTTGATATGCATAAAGCTTGAGTTTATCTAGATTCTAGATTATAGATTCTAGGGATTCAATATAGTCGGAAAACTTGCAAAGTGCTTAATCCGCGAAAACTTATATCCGAATACTCACATCACTAGTTTAATGAAGTGCCTATTTATGCTGTACTCGGCGAAACATGGCGGTAGCGGTTATTGACTCCCTGTCAAAAACTTGTCATTTTCTATATAAAGCCGCGATTGACAACATCTGACACTTCACTGCCAATCGCGTGTTTGACAGGGAGTCAATGACCGCTACCGCCATGTTTCGCCGAGTACAGTATAGTACCTGTGGTTTAAGTTTAACTATCGTTTGTTACTTTATTAAGTCAAACTACATAATATAGTCTTCTCGCGCGAATTAATGACGCTTTTACGTCATATTTACGAATAAAGTAAACGATTTAACCAACACGCTAATTTGACAACAGACAAATGCAAAAACAATATAAATTACACGACAAAATACATTTTTATTTTCTGGCATTGTGAGGAAAAAGTAATAGTAACAATCCTTTTCAACAGGAATTCTCATACTATCCATTAGCAAATGCCAAATTCTTAATGTACTTATGTGCCTGCGAGTTTTAGTTAAGTACAAAAAAAAAACAAAATATTTCTTACTAGTTTTTTATGTTGGTAACAGTTTGCAATGTTGGCAATATAGTATAGTAGTTTCAGTTGCAGCGAAGGAGCAGGCAAGTATTATAGTACTTTGTGCTATTTATAGCTGGAATACTCAAACGTGTAATATGGTTGGAGGCGAGCACCCACGCCGCTTAAGGGCCTTCCACTACGGAGATTCCGTAATTTATCGTATTTAGAGCCTTATAAACTCATAATTTGAAAGCTACAAAGTTATAATAAAAATACAACAATAATCTTCAGTATATCAACATTCCTTTCCCCGTTTTAAAATTTATATTTTTGTTTATTATACTCATGATATTAGCTTCCAAAGTAATACCAATTTATTAAAATTGAAGCATACTTTCAGCATCTCCCTAGTATTTACGAATTACGTTTATTTGAAACACACGACAATAGATAGACAATTTCATTAACTGCATATTTCCCGTTTTAATTTTTTTAGATCAATTTAAAACTATGATAAGTAAAAAAATTGGATTTTTGTGCGATCTCGGCAACGCGTCAAATGTATGGTCAAGGTCGTTTGCTCGGGGGATGGCTTTAATGCATTCATGGGTTTCTCAAATAAATATGATATATAAGCTGTATGTTACTTCTTAGAATTGAGTGAGCTCCTTGAGATGCTTAAGATGGAATTGCATAGAAGTACTTAAGTGGAACTTGAAAAGTATGGCTATAATAAAAAAGAAAAGATTGCTAGTGAGATTTCCTAGCAAAATATAACGTTTACGAATGAAAATTTTACACACGGCATGTCTTTAAACTTAGTCAAAATGCTTCCTATATTTGAAGACGTAAGTGGATGAAGATAATAACTAACATTTTATAACACACTAGCTGTCCCGGCAAACGTTGCTTTGCCATAATATAAAGTATTTCGCCCATATTATTTTATTGAAGTGACTAAATAAGTATGTCGCCATGGCAACGTCGATCGCTATCCCGTCGCACAATGGTCGCCGTCAGTCTCAGGTTGTAATAATTTACTATTATTTATTAAACAAATGCACTTATCAATATATAAAGTACCCAGTAGCCGATTCTCAGACCTACTGAATATGCATATAAAATTTGGTAAAAATCAATAAAGCCGTTTCGGAGGAGTTCGCTGACTAACATTGTGACACGAGAATTTTATATATAAGAATTAAGGACAATTTCTTTTTTTTTCCCTTATAATTATTTGAACAATTACCTGCTTCATCATCAAGCTAACAATAATATGGCTATACTGTATACATAGGTAAAATCAACATTTTTTTTTCAAATCTTTTTGTCATTTATTTACCTACTTTTTACGACAAATAATGGCTAATTTTCGAAGCGATTTTAAGCAATACAGCATTAATCCTTATCCAATTAAATACCTGGCTGGTTTTACCGCTGAGCAGCTCGACTATAAAACGTTACTACTACCTCCATACATCTTCGAACGCGCGCGCTCCAACGGCGCTGCCGAAACGCTTAGCGATAAAACCAGCCTTAATACATTGTTGATTTAATATAGATCTATATGGCCCTTTACAGCATATGATTTAAATGAATAGGCCTGCCGCCTGCGCACTTCCGTACGCTTTGATTTTCGAAGATATTATTACAGACTAGACGTTCCGCGCGGCTTCGCCCGCGTAAATTAGATATTTCACAGACAAATCAGTCTACCAAAAATAGCCTATGATCCTTCACGTGGTCTACTTCTTATTTGACCCAAATAACAGAAAAATTGCTTCGCTCCTATTAGTCTTAGCGTGATAAAATATAGCCTATAGCCTTCTTCGATACATGGACTATCTAACACTGAAATAATTTTTCAAATCGGACCAGTAGTTCCTGAGATTAGCGCGTTCAAACAAACAAACAAACTAACTAACAAACAAACTCTTCCGCTTTATAATATTAGTATAGATTAAAAATTGCGGGACGTAGCGTTTGCGGCGGTACCGGCCAATGCGGGCCACGGGCAGTAATGAATAAATCAAAACTACTGGATCGATTTTAATTTTTAATAATTTTTTTCAGTGAATGACATAGGCTATATATTTTATACCCGTGCGAAGCCGGGGCGGGTCGCTAGTAAGTTAATATAATATTCGTATGTGTCTCTGTTATGATTTGTGTGTGAGAAAAGCTTAATAACTCTGCTACACACACACTCAACTACTACTTTGTTTGCTGAAATAAAAATAAAAAAACCGGCCAAGTGCGAGTTGGACTCGCCCATGAAGGGTTTCGCAGCAGCAATAAGGTTTATTTTTATGAAATTAAAAGGTTTTTGATTTATGTTTATATTTCAGTTGGTTTAATGAAAGTTAAATTAAGTTTACCATTTATGACATATAAAAAAAAACTACTTGCTAGATTTCGTTCAAACCAATTTTCGTTGGTAGTTTTTATAGATCATATATTTTTTTTAGACTTATCATGCCCCTACTTTAGAAGTTAGAGGGGGGGGGGACACACATTTTACCACTTTGGAAGAGTCTCTCTCGCAAACTATTCAGGTTAGAAAAAAATGATATTAGAAAACTCAATATGATTTTTGAAGACTTATCCATAGATATCCCACACGCATAGGTTAGATGAAAAAATTTTTTTTTTGATTTAGTTGTACCTATGGGGAACCCTAAAATTTTTAATAATTTTTCCATTATTGTATCAAAATCTTAATGCGATTCACAGACTACATCTACGTACCAAATTTCAATAGTATAGCTCTTATAGTTTCGGAGAAAAGTGGCTGTGACATACGGACAGACAGACAGACAGATAGACATGACGAATCTATAAGGGTTTTTGCCATTTGGCTACGGAACCCTAAAAATATCATTAATATAAATCAATTTATAAATAAACACCCTACATCCTATGTGTGTGTGGTAAAAGCTCAAAAGTTACACGACAGAAAAAGCTCGAAAGCTCCTAGGATATGGCGGTCGACCTTGCTGTGTTTACATCGGGCGCATCGGTTGCGGATACGTCATGGCCGGTCACAGCAACCTACTGCAACCTATAATAATAGGGCTGCCAATACTTGTAAATAACCTACCTAACCCAATAGGGCTGTTAACAGAGGTGAACATTTTACAGCTATCTACTCCTACTGCAGCCTATAGGGCTGCCAATACTTGTAAATGAAGTACTACCTACCACCGCTACCTATAAGAATTACGTTTGTTGTATGGGAGCCCGACTTAAATATATAATTTGTTTTTACTATTTGTTGTTGTAGCGGCAACAGATATGTAACACAATCTGTGAAAATTTCAGAAGTCTAGCTTTAGCGGTTTTCGAGATACAGTCTGGAGACAGATAGACGGACCGATGTCTGTCCGTCTATCTGTCTTAGTAATAGGGTCCCGTTTTTAACCTTTGGGTACGGAACCCAAAAAAGTAATTGACTAAAACTTGTCTTTACTTCTATGAATCGTAGGTGTGGACGTGTGGGTGATATGTGTTGTATACGCATATTAAAACGTCTTTATGAAAGTAAAAGGTAGGGAATAAATCATAAAATTGCGTCGGGTGTGAACTGACCCTTATATTCATTTATAACTGCAAAGAAAGTTCTGTTACAAGTCCGCAATAATTATAAACACTTGTCTGCTCTACATTCGACAAAATTATGCGTAAACGAGAAAAAACATGCAGCCGAATGGCCCACAAAAATTCTTAAATTATTATGTACTCAGTTGCTGTTGAATAATGTGTAACTGTTAAAAACTTGATAAAAAAAAAAAAACTTTTAACTTATGTGTAACTGTTAAAAACTTTATAAAAAAATACTTTTAACTTTGTATATAATATTTTTGCAAGCGGTGAATGCGGTGAATCTTGCGGGTACTCATGTTTCGCGATAAAAAGCATAATCCATACTCATATACTCATAAATGCGAAAGTATGTCTGCCTGTCTGTTACCTCTTCACGCCCAAGCAGCTGAACCGATTTTGCTGAAATTCTGTATGGGGAGATAATTTGAGCCCCGGGAAAGGACATAGGATAATTTTTATCCTGGAAAAATATACGGTCATCTAGTATGTGATAAAGTCTAAGCTTACTAATTTTAGTCCAATATTTGTGTGACTGAAGTGTTCTTCGCAACATTCTAGTACATAATATATAATAACTAATATATTATGTACTAGAATGCAACATAATATATAACATAATTTATAATAAATAACTTAACAGTTAAGATACAAACGGTAAACGGTAAACGGACACTCATAATAATATTATGCTGCCTGTTGTAAAACATAATATTGTTAAAAGGTCATATTAAAGCTCCGTAATATATTGATGAAAAGCTTTTAATCTGCCCAAAGCTGTTTTAAAATATTGTAATTGAAAACTGAAAATAATTTTATTACTAATTTTAATAATATACCAAATTAATTATTCTGATTGATGTCTACTTATCACTTTGTATCGGTTATATTTATTTCAAGATTACTTCTATTCACATGTATTTGTTTATTAGTTTAATTTAGAAATTAAAATTAAAAAAGTGTTTATTCAAAAAACACACAGCTACTCATGTATAAAATCTGAGTACTTTCAACTAATACTAAAAGAATATTATTATAAATTAAATAATAAATAAAAATGATACTTAATACACACTATTATAATGGAGAAAGGGAGTTTTTAGTTTAGAAGGTGCCATGAAGCGATATACCTGATCATGACATTTAATGAAGATTAAACTTCAAATTAATAAAGAGTTTGACAGATAATGAATGGGGTTTATGTCGAAATCTTTTAATTACAGTACATAGTAAAAATTCATTTAATTACAGTAAAGTAATTAATATTTGTCTCTGAGTGCGACAGTTCAGGAACCATTTGGCACCTCATCGACATTAAACGCTGTTTCAGCATGCAACAAAGGGTCTGGCACTCGACAGCTTATTTTCTCGTCTCCTAGAGACTAATTGTCACTCGATTCAGGGCCGGATTTATATTTTTTATGAGTATAGGTCATTTTTATTTTGCCGCCCCTGTGTACGAACTCTGCCGCCATTCTAGGACGCTGCCGCCCTCCCTAGGACGCCATAGGACGCTGCCTTGGCCTATACTGCCTATACATAAATCAGAGCTGGCTCGATTGTATGCTGTCTCAATCGCGCCAAAAATAAATTATGTACCATCGATATGGCATAGGCATATGGAATATGGTAGTCCTACATTAATTCGTCGGTTTACGTCATTTCAATGTTAGTCTTGATCTGTCGGCTGTGTTTGACATAATGTGACCTTTCGTTGGTCCGCCAACTATCAATTAATTAATTTCTTTTATGGTACATTCAGCTGAAAAGCAACATTGAGGTATGAGAATTATGCCCTAATTAATCATTTTGGCTCTTCATTCTATGAAAATAAATTCGGCAATCGCTATGTGTGTAGCAAGCCTAAGCCGCCGCCATGTATGGTATGAATGCAATTGCAAGCCGTCGGTCAGGACTCAGGCGTAGGGCCATGACTCACAGAACGAAATATGCGGATACTGAATATAATAATATTCTAGATAGTTCTCGGTTTGGGGCGATTTGATTTTGATCAGGCTTTGTGATCTGTTTACTATGGAAGATTTTGTAATTGTGTTATTTACAACTTTGAAATTACAAAAAAAAATCAAATATTTAGCCCAACTTTGAGCTGATTTTACTTAGATAAATTTATTTACTTGGGGTCTTTAAATTATTATAATATCAAATTCTAGGAGTAGTTTTTGGGACATGTGGAGGGGACAATAGAAGCTTAACCTCAAGTTTGTGGGGTCGCCACTCTTGTCCCCCGGCCGCCATCTTGGAAAAAGTGGTGACAACACTATTTTCGCGATACCTCGGAAACTATACGTCTCACAAAAAATTTGCGAAATCATAATTTGTTGCAAATTATTTTGCCTACAAATATGTTTATATAACTTTTTTCCCTAAATTAAAAATTAAAAAAGTTATAAGCAAAAAAGTTAGATTTGCATGAAATTGATTTGAAATTGTATTTTCTTAACTGTTTATACATAGCAGCTCCTTCTACTCACGTCTTCATTTTTTATCTATTCATAATTTCGAATCGTATAAACAACAAGATGTCATAATTATTCTAAAAGAAGTTCATTCTAAAGTTATATTACAAAAATATAAAAATTAAAAAGGCATTTTATAAACAAAAATCGGCCAAGTGCGAGTTGGACTCGCCCATGAAGGGTTCCGCAGCAGCAATAAGGTTTATTTTTTATGAAATTAATAGGTTTTTGATTTATTTTTAAATTTCAGTTGATTTAATGAAAGTTAAATTAAGGTTTATCATTTATGACGTATAAAAAACTACTTGCTAGATCTCGTTCAAACCAATTTTTTTAACGTACATATTATATATTTTTTTAGACTTATCATGCCCCTACTTTAGAAGTTAAAGGGGGGGGGGGGACACACACATTTTACCACTTTGGAAGAGTCTATCTCGCAAACTATTCAGGTTAGAAAAAAATGATAATAGAAACCTCAATATTATTTTTGAAGACCTATCCATAGGTTACACGATTTTTTTTTAAATAGTATAGCTCTTATAGTTTCGGAGAAAAGTAGCTATGACATACGGACGGACAGACAGACAGACATGACGAATCTATAAGGGTTCCGTTTTTTGCCATTTGGCTACGGAACCCTAAAAAGTATTAATTGAAGTTGAATGTAAAGTTAAAGCATCATGAAACAATGGTAATTTTACAAAGTAATTTCAATTATTATTCTAGATTATATTTATTGACTATACTTTATTGAAAACGAGTTCAGAGTCAACAAACTTTAAGGTGGATTGCCGAACATTTTCGGCCGTTTCTGAGCCCGCAAACCAAGATAATCTTAAAGTGGGCATTGCAAGGAACAAATAAAAAATAATAATCATGTTACGTAATTAGGGCAAAATGACCTCTCTCATCAGTCATCAGTCATCACACACCTATAAAGGCTTGCCTGACACTCTTTCGGCCAAAAAAATTGGTTTGCGTTATTTTTTCCTGAAAGGTAAAGAAATTTTCTATTGAATACACTTTAGGCAAACCAGTGCACATCATGAGGGCAAAACATTTATTCACTTTTTTTTACTTAATTTTTTTTTCGTACTTCCGGCTTTGAAAATCCACGCAAACCGAGCGTTTCGAGTTTCTATAGTTCTAAACTATCTATTTTCATCAAAAAAATCCATGCACGCTATGAGGGCACTTTTGAGATTTCATTAAATGGCCTCTTCCTTAAATTGAACTTTAATCATCATTATACGTCCTCTTCAGTAAATTTAAGTTAAAAAATCATCAAATGTCCTCTTCATTAAATTGAAGATTAATCATTATAATGTCCTGTTTATTAAATTGAAGTTTACTCATCATTAAATATCCTCGTCATTAAGTCGAAGTTTAATATGTATTCTGTGGTTAAAGATAAATCTCCGAGTGTGAAAGCCGCCTAACATCAGTAAGTAAGTACATGTGGTTAGTGGTTCTCGGAGCTGCGAGACGCGAGAATGCAGTGGTACCAGTCCGATTCTTGATGCAAAAATAATCACTCCCAGACTTGTTTACAAGTTAAACGTATACGCAAAATGTAGCGTACATGGGGGGCATGAGAAAACATATTGTTATTGCATAATAATTTTTTAGTTTGCCTCTGGACTTGCATATTAAGGGGCTGTTTCACCGCTTACTGAGAAGTGCCGGATAGGCTATCCACAACTTATCTGACAGATACTCCATACTCTATTTATCAGATAAGTTGTGGATAGCCTATTCGGCACTTATCAGTAAGTGGTGAAACAGGCCCTAAGTCTTCTGTGGACTATTATGCCAGCAGGTAATATCAGCGATTTTCAGACAAAACGTACGATTCCCATGGGATTCAGCAGGAAACGTCGAAGTTTTTTACTTAAGTTTTTGACGTGTATTTTTTCGTTTATCAGTTTCAAAAGGTCAACACTCTTATTATACTGAACTCAACTCGGGTAAGCCTCTTTTGGTCCTCGCTTAGTAAATTCTATGGCCTCTTTGAGGCCATTGAACTCAAAGAAGCTGGGGCCAAATTTGACTGTCCACCTTGAATAGTGAAAAATGTTTACCTACCTGGTACATGTCATGGTACCAATGCAATGCAAAAACCCATGGGAATCGTACGTTTTGTCTGAAAATCGCTGATATTACCTGCTGGCATAATAGTCCACAGAAGACTTAGGGCCTGTTTCACCACTTACTGATAAGTGCCGAATAGGCTATCCACAACTTATCTGATAAATAGAGTATGGAGTATCTGTCAGATAAGTTGTGGATAGCCTATCCATATATATATAGTATAGCCATGCTTATGGATGATCTTAAAATACTTACAATATTATGTTTATACTTCTATGATTTCCATAATATCTTTCAAAAAGCATGCACTTTGCTTTTCATAAGCTTTTCTGTCCACTTTTCGGACAAGTCTTTAGTCTAAAGTCTCTAACTGTTAGTTAAACATTTTTAGACCCTAGAGTCTAGACCCAAACCGTTACTGTTTTCTAGTCTGTGCCTGAACCGAGTTCCTTTAGTCAATATTAATATGTGTAGACCGTAATGGTATAGTATAAATATCATACAGTAGAGTAACACAGATATGTCCTTGTATGCGATTCGTTAATGGCGAATGCGACACGTTCGATATTTATTGCGATTTTAGAATCGGAATCCATTATTATAATATTTATCGAGTGTTTAAATTGGCGTATCGTGTATTGTATACGAATAAAATACATCTTGATAAATATCGAGTGTGTAGCATTCGCCATCCAGCTGTCTTGCCCCTTCAGTTAAATATTAAGTCACGTGAGTGTATACGCGCGACTCATTCGTATAATATTATGAACTTAGTTTACTGTATACTTGTACTGTGGCGATAGCGTCCTGCGTCCAACGCATTTGTATGTGGGCCCCATAGTTGGCGACTTTAATGAAAAAAATGTTGCACTTACCGCTCCCCGTGCCGTTAACCTTAATTTTTCACAACGTATATTTTACTTGTACTGATTGCTTTAACCGTTATTTCGGTGCCGATAAAAGAGTTTTTATAATGTAATTATGATTATGGCTTCATAAGTTTTATGATGATTTATGTGTGAGTGAAAATTGGACTTTATTAGCGTGAGAAAAAGTGAAATATATATTAAGAGGATACGCTAACACTGATTTTCCATACAAACGTATTCCCCAATTTACTCCCAGGACAATGCGTCTAGACAAATGATTTTTTTATGCAACATTGGGATCTGTTAAAACTATGCCTCTACGTTCGATTTTTTCTTAATTTACTAATATATAAAAAAAATATGACCCTTCAAAAATCACAAAAAATGAATGCCCCGTACCCCGCCAATCCACCGACCATAAAACAATTTTGTAAGATCTTTAAGATATTATTATTTTTAACAAAAAATTAAAACCGACTTCCAAGGTAAAAACAATAATAAAATCCTTATAATATAAACTAAAAAGTATTAAATAATGTTTCCTATCTAATAGTGCCTTTTTCCGAATTCGGCTAAACCTCAACTATTTCTGTACTGAATCTTCATCATTTTGAAGTCGGTACCAGATATAGCTGAATCTTCAGTTCTCTGACAGAATAGGTATTTGAAACTTTTGGAACTGGCATATACTATTCTATGTATCTTATTACAATTTGTTAAGAGTCGCACTCAATGCGATTGTGTTTCTTATTCCTATTACGATGTAGATTAGTCCGATCCTATGTAAGTATTTTCATACTAAGGGTTCAATTTATTACTTACCTCGATCGTGGGAATCGCAGACACAATAGATTTTTAATTGTTATGTGGCAGCCGGGTGCCGCTTGGGCTTGATAGGTTAATAGTTAAACTAGTGTAGTAGTGTAGTGTAGTACAAACGGCGGAGTAATCGTTGAACATACAAAAAAAAAAAAAAACCACAGCCGAACATATAACCTCCTCCTTTTTGGAAGTCGGTTAAAAATAAAAACGTAGAGGCATAGACGCACTCTTTCTGATGATATTAAAAAAAAATTAGATAGGCTCTATTTTGAAGGAGGAATCAGAGGAATACGTAACCTCGATTTACTGTATCTGTCTCTATCACAAATCACAATACACGTGCTGGCGCAGGGTGAAGCGTGATGGCAATAGTTTCTTCGTTTAAATTTTACTGTACTCGCGTTCCCTCTTAACTACGAACTACGAAAAATAAATAGTTTTTATTATTCGTAGACTACGAATAATAAATAATATTTTATTTACTCATAATCAGGGCGAGCGAAGCGAGCCTTAGTCCACAACCTGAGCACTTTTGTGGTAACTGGTAACACTTTACGGAAAAACTATCACGCCTATTGATTTGTGTTTTAACATAGTAATTTTTATTTATAACTATGAAGATGTGTTTCATCAGTCAGTCAAGTTTTGGTGGTTATTAAAATGATATATACATTTAATACACATCCATGACCCAGGATTCAGGAACATTGAAAACTTTTTATTCCGTCGCGTCGGCAGGATTCGAACCCGCGACCGACTTGAGCGCTGACCAGCTCAACCACTGAACTACAGAGGTCGTCGAAATAAATATCATCAGACAAACACAAGCATATTTGCATAAATATAATATCTTTATTAGTAAGAGAGTACATATTATTTATTATTCTGCTATAGCTCTTGGGAAAGTCTTAGTTTCTTCGTTCTTTCTACGACGTTCAAAAAGAGTATTTATATATTATATACTTATTTTGAATAAAAATATATTTTATTTTTATTTTAACAGATTAACGCTAGTATAAAATATTCCTTATTGTCTTAATTATATAGAAATAGATCATTATTTACAATTAAGCGAGACGAGACGAGACAACTGGTAACGAGACGAGACCGAGACTTGAACGAGACTCAATTTTTTGGGGATTGACGAGACCGAGACGAGATTTTTGTTACTCTCGCTTACTCTCGTCTCGTGTGAAGCCCTAGTTTTTTTTAATATAAAGAAATCTGATCTCAATAAATAATAAAAATATAGTTTTATTTTAATTTATATAATTTAAATATAATACTTACTACTAGTTGATGCCCGCAACTACGTTGCGCCAGACAGACAAACAGAAAAATAATAAAATAACTAATAATAATTATAAAATTCTCGTGTCACAAATTCACAATGTTAGTAACCGTACGCCTCCGAATCGGCTTTACTGATTTTTACCAAATTTTATATGCATATTCAGTAGGTCTGAGAATCGGCTACTGGCTACTTTTTATATTGATAAGTGCATTTGTTGAATAAATAATAGTAAATTATTACAACTCGAGACTGACGGCGACCATTGTTTGTGCGACGGGATAGCGATGGGCATTGTCATGGTGCCATACTTAGTCACTTCAATAAAATAATATGGGCGAAATTCTTTATATGGCAAAACAACGTTTGCCGGGACAAACAGTAATAATATTAGTACGGATAGTATGGAATTATGGATATTTTATAAATAACTAGCTGTCCACGGGCTAGGCCGTCATTACTAATGAATAAATCAAAACTACTGGATCGATTTTAATCATTTTTTCCAACGATGTCAATACTTGGATATGGCATACGCCATCAAAACTGTAGCAATGTTTTTGCATGCAAAATGTGTATCGAGAAAATATTGTCGTCCTTTTTTGTCTTACAGTATATACTACTTTCTCTTTCACTCATTCACGCTTTCGATGCATATTTTACGTAATCAAAGCACTAAACACGTCCGACTGTCACCGCGTCCTAAGGCACACTGCTCTCAGATGAGTGAGCTCACTCATTTCGAGGGTGACACATTTTCGCGCTGACGATTGTATGGAATGCCTCTTCTAAAGGTTATAATTCTATGTTTTTTTCAGTAAGTGACATAGGCTATATATTTTATACCCCTGCGAAGCCGGAGCGGGCCGCTATGTTTTTATATACAACGTTCACAGTTTTTCTGTAGTGTATTTAGTATTAGCATTGCACCCGTGCGAAGGTGGAGCGGGTCGCTAGTTTTTAATATTCAGTGATTCCAATCACAGAATGAGAATATTGATAAAAAACAACTTTTCACTTTTGCCGCGACCGACAAAAATTCAAATAAAATGCCACTTTATGACATAGAGTATAGACTATAGTCTAAAAATTCAAATAAAATCCAACTTTATGACAGCGACTATAGTCTATGTCATAAAGTGGCATTTTATTAATTGAATTTTTGTCGGTCGCGGTTAGCCGCGGTAAAGATCGCAACGGTACCTTCAGTATATCTCCACAGTGTTTCTATACTTTCGGATTTCTACTGTGGCCATGCTAAAGGGCCTACAGACAGACGGACAGACATCGAAGTTTCAGAAATAGGGTCCCGTTTTTACCCTTTGGGTACGGAACCCTAAAAAGGGATGTGAACCTTAATACCCCTTGTCGCGTGTACAATGTACGTACGTACGATCAAATCCCTTTTCTGAGTTTTCTCGCCATCTAGAACCGGCTCCGTGGCACGCAATAAATTCTCAGAAGAAACGTTGTCCGACGTCAAGTGGACTAGTTTACCCAAACGGATCTATGGGATTGTGGCACGGACATTTTCATGCCTCACATTCTTGTGCAAACGACGCATTTCCTTACGTATCTAATGCTGCGTCAAAGTATACTCTGCGTAGCCCTGGGAGTTGGGAGTTGGGACCCAGCAAAGGCCTTGTAGAGGCTACGCGAGTGATCGTTTTTTTTTACAAATGTCATTAGACAATTCGTTCAAAGCCAAAACATTATTATTTGGGTGGTCCGTTAAAAATGTGACTTCTTAAAAGGGTTCCGCCACGCCAAGTTTAAGAACCGCTGATCTAATGTATAAAATCCTCTCGTCGTCGCGTTGTTTGTAGCTAAAGTCCTTAAATTTTGATGATACGTGCTCTTAGGGTAGATATAAGAATCATCAAAATCAATAAAATGAAGAATGAATGAATTAATAAAATGGAAACATCTATCTTAATACCCGAAACATATTAAATTAAAAGATTTACATAATATTTATTATTTTCCCACAACTTTGATAGATAACTGCAGTAATAATAAATAAAAAAAAAAAAAATAATAATAATATAAAAATACGAAGTATTTAGATCGAGTCCGAAAGTTCTAGACCGATTCGATGAAGCTAAAGCCACGAAAAGAGCAGTCTAAAGTGTTCTTCTCAAGTTTATATCTAACAGTTACATATTTTCGTAAATATAATAATTGAACTACGTATGATAATAAAATGACAGTTTATTTAATCAAGCAAAAAGTAAAGCACGATTTAAAATATCAAACATTGTTTTTCCTCGTATAATGTCCAATCAAAATTGAGGTACAAGCTAGTCCTTGTTGAGAGGTATGGACACTACAGGTTTGGATTTTCTAGTGAAGTTAATAAACTTTAGATAGTCCTCCGTCGGCTCTTGATATTTCCATATTAATGTCGTTTGTAAAGACTTTCAACCGGTTTTTTGTTTATTGAAAACTTATTCGAGAAGTGGTTTTGTGAGTTCGAGATATGCGCTTCTAATTATTGTTCTTCATTTTATATCTGGATTTGAGGCAATTTTTACTTTGCAAAGGTATGAGTATCTCGCTATTTTACATCTCTTTTCTAATGACGTAAAGAATCTACAACCTGCAAAAAACACGGGTTAAAAATATATTTTCTACAAGTTTTATAACCTTTTTAGGGTTCCTTAGTCAACAAGGAACCCTTATAGTTTCGGTCTGTCCCTCCGTCTGTCTGTCCGTCTGGCCGTCTGTCTGCGTCCGCGGTTTTGCTCGGAGACTATGTGGCCTACAAAGCTGTAATTTAGCATGAATGCGCATATTAATGATGCCAACAAAATGGTATATAAAATCTTTAAAAAAAACATTTTTTTATGATCCCTCCCATACACATCAAGCGGGGATGATATTTTTTTTTTTTGCGTCCACCCCACCTTGTGGGGTGTCATTGAATTGGGTTTTAAAAAATATTAATTATGAGTATTCAAAGATCATTCTCCGATTTACGGATCCATTTGTGAAATATGAAGAGTTAAAGTGGAAAAAGTCGTTAGAGTCCAGTGTGGCAGTGCCCCCATTCTACCAGCTAAACGGTTGCTTCTGAAAATGTGAAAAAAATTACGGGAGTAGGAAATATGCTGGAATGCTATTTAAAAGGAAAACTATCACGGTTAAGAAGACTTCATTAGTTATGAGTAATAGTCGATAAACTAAAAAAAATGAATTCGGAGAAGTATAAAGAAACTTTTCGTTCAAATTTCTTTGAACGTAACTGAGATGATGTTGTTAGTAGTGTAAAACACGTTATAAATGTACATTCATTGACCATATAAAAATATTAAAAGACTAGCTGTACTACGAAACCCTATATTGTGCGTGGCCCGATACGCACTTGGCCGGTTTTTTAGAAATTATTACGTTGTATCAAGACAATCTTGAGTTTCGTAGATATACGATAAGATTTAGGGTCAATTCACATGCAATGTGACTAGGCGATGCGATTTTTAAATGAGCCATTCAAAAACTTTATTTACTACTAGCTGTGCCCCGCGGTGTCACCCGCGGTTTAAGTGATAAATGATAATATTATATAATAAAAGACTATGAAAAGTACCAATCATAGGGTCAAAACTGGACGATACATGGTTCCATAATGGTTAACCGTTAATGGTAGTGATGATGATAATGATGATGAATGTAATTTGCATAGTAGCATATGCTTTCCATTCTTAAAACAACGTCGAAACTCCCAAACTTATATCTATAAAGAGTCAGGAGTTCTCTCAGCACCTTCCGAACCATGGTATACCTTGATGCAAAATCTTACTTATTGGTAGCATATGCTGAGAATACTGCTCACGAAACCGAAGTCACCACATGTTTCCATATAAATTTTGAGGAGTTACATGATTACTTATGGATCTCTTAATCAGGTCACCACTTTTATGAATATGGTACCAAATTGGGATGATAAACTATACACCAAAAGAAAAATTTTGAATATCGATTCACAAACGGCGGTGTAATCGTTGAACATAAAAAAAAACGAACATAACCTCCTCCATTTTGAAAGTCGGTTAAAATTGTAGCCTATGTGTTATTCTGATGTATAAACTATATTATTGTAAAGTTTCATTAAAATCCGTTCAGTAGTTTTTGCGTGAAAGAGTAACAAACATCCATACATCAAACATATACAATACATCCAAACTTTCGCCTTTATAATATTAGTAGGACAAGAGAAAATACACATCGAATTGAGAGGTTTATGTTAATGTAATCATAAATTATAAACAAAAAACTTTTTGAAAAAAAGCTTTTATTTAAATTGTCTAAAAAGAAAAAAATAAATTTCTCCTTAAAATTTTTAACTATTTAGTTTTAATCCTCAATATATTATACAATTTGCATGATAATAAAAGCTTGTCGCGACTCGCGAGACTTAACAATCTATTAGTACTTGATAAATTTATTAAAATAAAAATAAAATTATTATTATAATTCCTTTACCGTTAAGGCCACAACTCTTTGGAACTCACTACCATCTTACATACGACACTCTGACTCGATTGGAATATTTAAATCTAAATTGCACAAATATCTTTTAGAAAAGGTATAGATTGTAACTTCTTAATTTAATATTCGTATTAATATTTTATGTATATATGCGCGGAATAATTATTTATTTCGCGCAATTGTGTACTCGGAATGCCTTATGGCAATTGAGTTTTATAAAGTATTCTAGAACCGAAGTAGAGTTCTCTGAATTTTCTCATAAGATTTTCTAAATGGACATTTTACATTGTGCGTTTGATTTTATCAGCATTGTTGGTTACTTCTATGCCAATTACAAATTTTCTATCTCGTTGTCTTACTAATTACTATACTGCGGACAAGCATACTGTCTCTAATTCTCTATCATACATAACAATGGCTTACATTATTCCAATCCAGTGATCCAATCCAGCACTGGATAGTGAATTGCAACTGCAATAATGTGAACGAACACTGGGATGAATAAATTACATTCTAGTGGATGCACATCTCTTCAGATACTCATTGTATTATGACTCTTCAATAGCGTTGCCATCAACAATATACGGTCTGTCTCTACAATACACCCTCAAAATTTTACATTTAATGCTCAGGACCTACGAATAATAATTTAAACTAAGGAATCGTAACTCCCATACTATTACCGTTTTAAATTTGGTTCCTTTCGATCTGTCATGTAACGTCAGCCTAGTACCGCTCAAGGCCACCTAAATATTGCAAATGTATTGAAATGTGTACCTAAGGTACACTTTTTTGACAAGTATTGTGGAGCATGTTTTTTTACGGAGTTACTTTTCCTTAGTTTTTATTATTCGTAGCTCAGGACAATACAAACATCCATATCCATACTAATATTAATAAATGCGAAATTTGTCTGTCTGTTTCTCTGTTACCTCTTCACTTCCATAGCACTTAATCGATTTTGATGGGTATGCGGATACTTTTAATCCCGGCACCTTTGCCGGGACATTTACATTTTTCTGGGATTAAAAACTATCCTATGTCCTTACATAGGATAGTTTTTATCCCAGAAAAATGTACGGTTCCCGCACGATAAACGAATTTTGGCGCAACGGAGTTGCGCACGTCACCTTGTATTTTATATGAATCTTAGATATTGTGTATAATATCTGTTGCTGGTCACTTCCGTTCTCAAATTCTCTGAAAAGATAGGATTTTTGTTTGTGACGTGTTAGCTTTCGCTAAGTCCATTGTCTGTGCTGACTCATAGGCGACACTATTTGCGGCGCGTAGGTGGAGCAGACTGCGCAAGATTCGAATATAGCTCGCCTGTCTCGTCTTCAAGTGCGTCTGACCAAAATAATCACCATCAATTCGTATATTGTTACTAATTAAATCATTATACAGTGATTTCCCTTACAATTGAGGTATTGAGAGATTTAATATCTTTGGTGTCGTCTATATCTATTTGTCGTAATAAATTATTATTGACATTTAAATAGCAAATGACTTTAATATTGCCACACTCTTTCTTAATATTGCCAATTTAAAAGTATGCCATTACTGCTGAATATTTTCATTTCACAAGTACTACAAAATCAGCACAGGTAAGGCAGCCAGCTCGCATGGAAGGATAGATAGAAACAATGTCTTGAGGACCAAGATGGATAACTAATTATGTTGGCATTGTTGTTTTCAGAAAGCAAAATTGATTATGGACAATAGTAGAATATGCCTTACTACTTCCCTCCCTTCTGCGTTTGCCTATCATGGACCAAGGCATGTTTAAAGCGATATGACAAACTTTTGGCCCCAATGAAGCACCAGTCACGCGGCAAGGCTGGAAACTTAGGTACGTCGAGTTGCAAGCAAGCCACATTATGTCGGTCTACCCTCTACATTTCCTTTTCATTCTGAGTTTAATTTCCGCGCCATAAGTATATTTCAGGCGTTGACAATTTAATAACTGCTAAATTTTGCTGACTTCGTTCTTTTGCTGTGCGCCTTTTGTTCAAGAAAGCTCGGTAGAAAGTAGTCGTCATTAGTCATAGAATATTCATCATTCTGCTGGTGGCCTATTGTCTCTCGAACATGACTTTAGACCAGTTAAAATATGTAGAGAATTACTTGTTTTGTTTCACATGTTTTCATTTACTTCCTGTATGCAAGAGAGGATAGTACTATTTTCTATGTTTTTTCTTGGATATTCACAATATATTAAATTCCATATTAAGAAATTAACAATATACTGTGCATACTCTTAGCCTAATGATACAACTTACTAATAGAAATTGCATGCTGAAGTGGAAGTGGTCTTCAAAAAGCGGTCGATGGACTGTATACAAGTGAAGACCACGAATACGGCAAACGTATAGGCTCCCTGCAGCACGATGGACCAACGATTTGAAGGTGGTGCCGGGCAGCGGATGGATAAGGGGTGCCCAAGATCGTGATGGTTGGCGCTCGTTAGGTGAGGCCTAGGTTCATCAGTGGACACCAATCATAGTCCACTGCTGAACGCCTACCTAAGCAAGTCGAGATATTAACATATAATTGAAAATCGAGTGTCGAGTCAAAGTAGAGTCAAATCTTGAAATCTCAATGTTGAAAACAATAATTCGTCACTTGTGTGTTCGTTTTCAGCACACTCTGGCCTTTCGGATCCTGTAGGCCTACTACGAAACCGTTTTGAGACTCAAACAATCGAATGAGAATGCCGCGTCCTGCTCTAACAACGTCATTTGTCGTTTGTTAGAGCAGGACGCGGCATTCTCGTACGATTCTTTGACTCTCAAAACGGTTTCGTTGTACGGCCCCTGACGTTACCTTGTGTATTTCGTAGAGAATTTTGCTTAGTTACTACATTTTTCAGGACTTAATAAAGGCTAGTTCCGGCTAAGCTAATCTTGTCATCAGGCAAGGGTGCAAATGATAGGAAAAATTAAAATTCTCGCCAAAGGTTTCCTAGGCACTATCAGAAAATCGATTTTCACCAGCATAAAACCTGAAAAGCAACTGCAATTTGCAATTTTTACTCAGGAGTTTCAGGAAAATCTTGTATAATTTAAAGGTTTTAAATTTTTTTCCACTTCAGTAATGTTTTATTATCATTTATCTCTCTACTCTTTGATAATGGTTTCTTATTGATATAGTTAGTATATTACATGTTCCTTTTTTTATAATATAATATCATTGGTTCTAACTGCATGTACAAACAAATTAAAATTTTAAAAAGTTTTACTTGTAATTACATATAACTAATTATATTTACATTTACAAGTAAATGTCTCTGATAAGAGGTTGGCTTAATTCTATCTTGTAATTCTTGTCTTGTAACAGATAATATTAAGTTTTTCCAGTGTTATTTGTTATTAAATTAAGTTGTTTTCAACATGTCTTCTATATCTAATAAGGAAAATTTAGAGGCGTTTATTATTCGTTTATCCAAAGTAAGAACTCTATATTATTAATTTTCTACTAATTTCTTGCATTTAATTAAAGGAACTAAACCTTCTTTATTTTTAACCGACTTCCAAAAAGGAGGAGGTTATATGTTCGGCTGTGGATATTATTTTTTTACGATCATAATAATGAATATTTTTTAAGCTAAGTACTAATCTAGTTAGATTTATATTTTATTAAATACGATGAAAACTTACCGGCCCAAGTATGTTCAGATGTTTACAAAAAATGATATTATCATCAATTCATTGAACTACATTTTTTGTGAGTTGAACTATGTTGACCTCAAAGCATCGCCTCTTAGGCATTCCGCGTGAAATCAAAAGTGCACAGGTGACTGACTGACTTTTTTATTCAGGTACAAAAACTTACTACTATTATGACGTGGCAAAATGAGTACTTTGAGTAAAGGAGGCCCCAAGTATAATACTAGCTTTACTGCCGCACTCAGAGTGGAACATTAATTACTTAATTGTATTAATTCAAAATTTTGACATAAGCCCCATACCATCGAGATATATTTTATCTATGCCCTTGGATACATTATCTGTTAAACTCTTCATTAAATTGAAGGTTAATCATAATTAAATGTCTCTGAGTACGGCGGTTAGAGTACCATAATGTTAGCCCAAATCTGATTAAGATTGTAATTGCTGAATTAAATAGTTGTCTCTTTCGTTCTTCGTATTCAAAAAGAGAGACAATATGATTTTTAACCCAGACCTGCGAATGAGGCATCTTATGAACCTCTGATTAATTTCGGTGCGGATGGCCCAACTCCCAACAATGTGGAACTCCACATAGTGTCCGGGCTTCCTGAGATCATATCAAATGGTATTCATGGCTGATTACCGTTGTCACTTGTCGATCTTGCAGGAGTTGCAGTTGTGCGAATATATTATGGTTACAAAAATCTCATCTACAGGGAGCATTTGCCTGTAATGTAACGTTACAGAGTCGAGCATTACAATGTGCACCTTGTAATGATACAAAACCGAGCATTACAATGCGCACCTTGCAATGATACAATGTGTAATATCTTGATACAACTTGTAACATCAACTAGCTATGGAATGCTCAAAGTCGAATGTTACATTACACGCGTATGCTCGTCAGTGAGGGAGGTAGTATTGTAATGTAATGCTCAAAGTCAAATCTTTAATGTTACATTACACGTGTAGTATAATGCTCAAAAACGAATCTATAATGTTACATTACTGAATGCTCGCGATGAGGGAGCACCTTTAGAAGTTTTGAAAAAATGGCAGAAACCATCAAAAACAGAAGTACTAATATTTTGAGCTCATAAAGTTTGAGACTTTTGTACGTACTTCGAGACCGTCTCGCACTTGGCCGGTACGTATTGGAAACGAATCCGTACAGATATGGGTTCATTGATCGGGTGATTGCACGTATCAAGTTCAGCTTCAAGGTATGTTTGGTTCTAAAGGTGTCAATGTTGCTTGATGAAGTTTATATGGGCGACTGCTGTTTCGGCAAACGTTGTTTTGCGATATTTCGGCTAGAAAATAGATGTTGGGATTTCTACAGGAACGCACAAAATTTAACCAAAATCGGTCCATTAGTTTCTTTAAACAGCAAGCAATTTGCTACTTAAAAAAGCTAATGTAAATGATGTGTTTTATTAATAGGTAGTTAGGTACGTTTAAATAATATAAAACTTCCTCGTTCATGCACCGAAGCTTACACTTAATAATTAGAACATACTGTCATTAGTAAGTGATAGTAATCTATATAACTTAAGTATTAAAACTGTCCCAACTATTTCCTACCGAAACTATCACTACAACGAGCGAGGCTTTAACTGAAAACTTTGCCAATATTTCAAATGCTTTGAACATGTGCGCTTACCTAGTATATGAATAATTTTTGTGCATAAGTCAAAATTAGGAAAATTTTACAATTAAATATAATAATTTATTTTTTTCCAAATTGGTTTGAAAATGTAACACTTTCGGAAATGTCCTACATAATGCCCATCACGAAAACTAACCCGATGAAAAGAACCGGTGCAAGAAACTCGCAAAAAGGTATCGAGCATAATAATATCAATAGGGTAATATTTTACATGTAAAACATTATTTTTAGCGGGAAAATCTAATCCGGCGTATACTACGCAGTGTAGCATCATAATCAAATATGGTTGTTTGATTTATGATAGCGAATATCAACGTGTTATCGTGGTGAATCGAGTTGTAAACGCAGGTTGTAAACGTGATCACTGACTTCGACGAGAACGTGGCCGCCATCGCCGTTTGAGACGATTCGTGAATCGTTACTTTAACAGTGTTAACCGCGAATCGTTATCGATTTTACTATCCGCAGTTTCCCAATTCCGGATTCCTGATACGTTAACGCGTTCGCGGGTATATTCGTAGGAGTGACGTGTTCCAGTCGATATGCTTTTATATCGGTTACGAACTTATAATAATATTACAGCATAAGTATGTTTGTAAATCAGCGCTCTGCTAATAAAAAGACGTCGTAAATATCAATGGTATTCAGCGTGAGAAACTACGACGGCGAGATGAGCTTTTGTGAGGAGAGGCCAGCGAGCGGCAACGTGGGTTAACGTTATTCCGAGCTGGGTGCGGGCGTGAACGCTTCTCGTTGCGGTACACCGTCAAGGCGGCGTGGTAGCAGTACCGTGCCTCCTGCCCGCTCGGACTCGTTTTACCTCTCGGCTCGTGAGCCTCGACCTTACGTCGTCGGCATAAGGGCTCCCTCCGAGGTCCGACGACTCCGAACGATTGGTAGGGCGAGCGCGGTCGATGAGCCCGGCGTAGAGGGCAGCACAGAGCCGCGGCGGCGCGGGGCAGGGGCGCCCGGGACCCCGCTCCACCGCCCCGTCTGCTCGCGCACATCGTAGAGTCGAGCCGCGCGCTCACTAATGCGTCATAACGCCTCCGAAGTCGACGCGCGTTTCTCCGCTCCTCTCCGACACTTCGCGCGCGCCATGTGAACTCTAGTGTTGTCGATCCTATCGTAAATAATGAAACCGGTGCAACCGACGCTCCGTCCCGAACATTTTACATTATCGACACGGATAGTGACTCTGGTGGCTGTGAACCGGGAACGGTTGTGTGGTACACGAGGATGACACACGTGCTCCGGCGGCGCTCACGTCGAGTAAGTTTCATGTTTTTATTTTAAGTCGTGACACGGGGCCGACGTCGGTGGAGTGCGGCAGGCGAGGGTGCGTTATTTTAGCGGCGGCTCGGAGCCGGCGCCGGGCGGCCGGAATGCGGCCTCCGCCCCGCCGCGCGTTGCCGGCGCCGCGCCGCGCGAAGCGTAATAAATAAAGGCGGGGCACCGCTGCGTGCGCGCGCACCCTCCCTCGCCCTCTTCGTCCTCAGGTCATTGACTCCCGCTCGCCGCCGCTGCCTCTCCTACCGATACCACCGGCGATGCCCGAGACGACAATTCTCGAATCGGTGTCGTGCACTTGGCCCATCGCTCGGTGGCACCTCGTTATGATCAATGTCAATGCCGTTAGTTGCGCGTCGCCGAGGATGCCGCACTCTGCATGCGTGGGACATCGCGATCACCGCGGCACCGTACAGATAAGTACTTGTCACACTACAGGGGGCAACGACCCCGACATACACACCTGGACTCGTGAGCGCGAACCCCTTTCAATAGTGATAGTGAGAATACTATAAGCGTGCAGCTACTTTTTTAGCATAACTGGCTCGTCGATCTATTTTGCATTGTGTCTGGAAAAAGTGAGACAATCAAATTCATCTCGACCGCTCCGTCTGGGATTGTTCACACACCGAACGATCAATAAAAATGTAAATTTAAGCGTAAAATAATGAAAATATCATCATTATTCGTCGTCGTAGAAATGTAGAGAACTGCGCTAGAGTCGCGGACTCGTCGCCGAATCGGTGCGCGCTTTTAATTAAAGCTTCCACGTGATATATTCCAAAATGAAAATAAGACGTTTCATCATTTCACATCGTCGCAACAGATATAGGAAACGCCAACAATTTACATGTAAATCGCAGGCGCGCACCGTTACATTTTGTAAAGCTTCGCCCGTTTCATAAAATGCTAAAAATAAAGCGTGAACTTCCCGGTTGAATGGCGTCGTCGGCGCGGCGAGAGCGGGGAGTGGCAGGCATTGCCCTCACCCGGTTTGTTTACAAGTCGCTGGCCAGGGGCACAGGCCCGACTGCACCCTACCCCGCCGCCTTAGGGCGCACAATCCCGCGGGGCGCGGCGCGCGTACCCTGCGCTCGCGCCATCTGCGCGCGCATTATTAATATAAACTTCCACCGACAGTACTTGTACTAATATGTATTCTGTGCCGACAGATATAATGCCTCACAAAAACGACACCATAGCCGCCCGCCAGGTGCAATACGACCCTTTTGACGTCGAACGAGCGTCTAGTGCTAGGTCAGTTACTACCGAGAAACACGCCACAAAGAGCCTGAGGCATCACGCCAGGCTCAAGAATGCGGGGACCTTTGTTTTTGTTCCCGAACAATATGCTCTCGTTTTGTTATTTCTCGTATTATTCTTATACGATTCTCGTTTTGTTGTCTTTGAAATATGACACAATATCGTCTCCTAAATGTTTCGAAAAGATTTTCCGCATGGGGATCATGCGGCGTCGGCGGCGAGTCGGCGCGGAGTCCAGACATCGACGACCTCAACAAGTTGCAGCGACTAGAATCTAGATAATATTGCGCGCGCACTCCCGACCGGCCCATCCCTCTCCCGGGTCGTAAATTCATCACCGCCTAGCGTAACTGATAATCGTGGGGGCGTTCTCGAGTTTAGTCGGCCGGTGTCCTGCAGTTTTTCACCGGTAAACGATATCTCTCTATTCATGAGGCGGGTGAAAAAGTATGATCTAAGCGAGGTGTGCAGACGCGCCGAGTGTAGTGAAGTGCATCGAAGCCGTCTGTCGCACGCAACACCCGGTATGCGAAGAAAGTTCATCTCTCGCATTAATTTGCACTAGATCCGTCGATGATGATCGATGGTCGTATCGCACACTATACAGTGTAAATGTGCCTCGACGCTCCATCGCTCCATTCATTCGGTCCGTAATGTCACGGCCGGTAATACTATAATAGTACATTGTAAACTGTAGTACAATGTTATTTACGATTTCTAATATTAATGAGCGTAAACATATCACCGCGCGATCGGTCGCACACTTCTTCGTTTCGAGGAGTCGGCATGGAAGGATTGGTAATGAGGTTCGGAAGTAGATCGCGGTCAGGTATTGGCCATCGATCGATGTCAATGGCCACATGACTTTGAGAGCGATGGTGGAGGAGGTCAGTGTTCGTTGGCCAAATGGGGTGTGTCCGACTGGCCGCGATACCGTCTTAAAAACAACCGCGTCGGAGTTCCACTTAGCTTCACGTTTCCGGTTCTGCTGCTTATTTGTAATTAATATTACGTTCTTACGCGATTTTGTTTTAGAAATCAGATTTTATCTTGTATTTGCATAAAAACTTAGCTTTTTATAAATATTTCGTCGATCCAGATTCCAGACGCTATAAAGCTGCGGGTTTGGTATATTAATTCGACTCGACAATCAAGTTAATTCAAGGAAAATATGAAATGTATTTAAATGCAGACTTTACCGAAATAAAACCACAAAAAAAAAACATTAAGTGTATTATTATTTTTCACATCGTGTCGTTGTAAAATTGTTATAATTTATAGAGATACAAAATAGCTATTCATCGTCTGTGTAATTTGCCGAATTTGTCGTTTAAATTTTTAATTGGAACAATTATAACAATGAAGTACTATTTGGACAGAATTGCATATTTCATTCTTACTATTTCATAAAAGAATACTCGCAGACATAGATCAATGATCTACGTCTGTGAGAATACTACAAAATAATTATGTTATACTTAAAAATTTACACGTGTAAGCAGTATGGAGGTTTTTTGACCATTTATCTATTCAAAAGTGTTATTGATTAGTTCTTGTTTTGACGTAAACCAATATAAAGTGTTGAACTTCATTGAAATAATTGGCCAAGTGCGAGTCGGACTCGCGCACGAAGTTCGTACGTACGTACCGTACCGTTATAGAGCGGAAGTAGGCAAAAAAATGTGTTTCTTGTATGGGAGCCCCCCTTAAATATTTATTTTATTTTAATTTTATTATTTAATATTAAAGTATAAATATAATTAAGGATTTTATAAATAATTCAAGTGCCTACCTGTTGCCATTATTGATTAGGAGCAAAAGAGGCCAAAAAAATCACGTTTGTTGTATGAGAACCCCCCTTAAATATTAATTTTATTCTGTTTTTAGTATTTGTTGTTATAGCGGCAACAGATATACACAATCTGTGAAAATTTCAGAAGTCTAGCTTTAGCGGTTTTTGAGATACAGCCTGGAGACAGACAGACAGACGGACAGACATCGAAGTCTCAGTAATAGAGTCCCGTTTTTACCCTTTGGGTACGGAACCCTAAAAATACTCAAAAACTGGCAATTAATCGATCAAATAAGTACAATATTTTGAAGGACACTGTTATTTGTGTGTTCAACGACTTAATCCTTTGAAAAGAGTTGTAACTTGACATTACGTGACCAGAATAATGATAATTTGATTAAAGCTCGTTTTACATAAGCTACAGCCTTATATACTTACTTGTAGATGTTTCATTTACATAATATCTCATTCGTTTTCTGTATTTTAAATATATAAAAGGGAAGTCATTGTTAGCAAATAAAGTAGATTAACACTTGGGTCCAAAACGAATAAACCCAATTTCATACGAGTTTTGACAATGATACCTTTTTTTATAATATTATATCATAGAGTTTTGACATAATATGAAGTTTGTGCCCCGTTTGAACTTAAAAATCACGTCATACAAACAGTAGAAAATATGGGTAAACCGTAAAATCTATTACGATTTTTAGTACTATATTATTATATAGGATGAGAATTGTCGTGTAACAGCAAAGTGAATACTAATTAGAAGTTAGTGTTATAACGGATGGCGAGCCACGCGACGTTCCGTTACGTCAAGTAGAGCGGCGCTGCACGCCATAAGGCCTCCACAGTCCACACACACCAGCTATAATATTATATTTAAGTAATAATGTATATTTTAGTGCAAAGTTATATTAGCTGTGTGTCCAAAAATACAGTGTGTAACAAAAATAAGTGATAATACTTTAGGGTGTGTACGTGTTCCTTGTAGAGAGTTCACTGTGAAAGTAGCAGCGCTTTCCCCATACAAAAGTTAAAAAAAAAATTTTGGTCTTTCAGCGCTGCTACTTTCACAGTGAACTCTCTACAAGGAACATGTACACACCCTAAAGTATTATCACTTATTTTTGTTACACCCTGTATGTCGTGGGCTTCAAACTATAAGCGAGTATAAGCGATGCCGCTACTTTTCAAGAAGCATCAAAAATTGAATAAGTTTTTGTTTAATTCATATTCTCTACAACTGAAAATATGCATGTGTCTATAAAAGTACTTCCTTAATTACGTAAAATGATCTTTTGTATATTAACTATTCCAAAACTCCCAATAAAACACTTACATTTATTCTATTTTCTTCTTAAGGCCGTTCCCCCAGCAAACGACCTTGAGGATTTCACTACCTCACCGCCCCGCCTCACCTCTATAAAGTTACGTAATTTTATTTAGCGACATCTATTGTAGACTGCTTGTACCAATATAAAATCGAAGGCGTTGTGGTGCCATCTAGTATTTATTTATGATACTAACAACAGACACGACTCTCTTCAGAAACCGTGTAAGTCAAATAATTGTGTTTTTGAGTTAAGTAAAATAAAAAAAAAGAAATTATATTTAAAATATTTATTACGATTTACGAATATACTTTTATTTACAAAACATACTATTCACATTATAATAATAAAGGAGAGGCATATCGTACCAAGAAATGGAGCACTTTATATTAACAAATTAAAGGGCTTGAAAAGTTGGACATTATATTACTGTATGACAAAAAATCTCAAAACCATAGACAATTATTTCCGGAATGTAATCGCATAATTATGGCAATATAGAGGAAAGTGTTGTATCTTAGTATAATACTAGCGACCCGCCCCGGCTTCGCACGGGTATAAAATACATAGCCACTGAAAAAATGATTAAAATCGATTCAGCAGTTTTGATTTATATTCATTATTACTACCCGTGGCCCGCATTGGTCGGTACCGCCGCAAAAGCTACGTCCCGCAATTTTTAAATCTGTAATATCTCCGAAAATATTCAATTAAATCATATGCTGTAAAGGGCCATATACATCTACATTAAATCAACAATGTATTTAGGTATTTAATTGGATAAAAATTAATGCTGTATTTATTAAAATTGCTTCGAAAATTAGCCATTATTTGTCGTAAAAAGTAAATGACAAAAAACTGTTCTTGTGGAATATCCATAAGAGATAGACATATACCATCGCGGAGTTTTCTGTAGACCTTTTTAATGTGTACAATACTTGGTACATCATTTTGATAAATCTCGTAGGGTTCGGCCTGCGATGCAAGCAAAAAAAAAATGAAATTATTTACGACATCACATTAGAAACCCCAGCAATAACAGTATTTCTCCACTATTTAATGAATGTTATTATACTTGAGTAGTCCACTTGCAAAATGCGCTAAATTGATGGATTAATTAATTAAGAAATATAATTAAAACATATACTATTAAAAATAAGTTAAGAAAATGTTGTTACATTATAATAATTCTAAAGTCGTATTATTTAGAAATTATTTAATTAGAAAAAATAAAATATCGGTTCAATATAATTATTTTTATTTGAATATTAAAATTGAACAAAGCAAGTTCTGCAACAGTATTTGTAACATATACATGTTTGCAGTTGTATGGAATTAACATAGACAGTTTTGAATCAGTTTTTCACTTAAGTCTTAACACTAAACATTTTTCTTTTAATTTTAACAACTTAGTTTTTTACACCCTTATGTCTGTTTCATCTTCCATGAGTGTTTCTTCAGAGTCAGTTTCTATTACATTACTTTCATTTTCTTCTTCTTGTAGAAACTTGTAATATTGAAGGTTTTCAAAACTAATCCAGTTTTCTCCAAAATGTTTAACCAGTAGTTTTCTAACATCATTTAATTTTTCTACTTTCACAGGAACTCCAATATTCATCAAAGTAGGTTTAATATTTTCATAAGACTTTCCTCTTTTACACACATTCCCATAGTTGACCAATTCAGATATATAATTAGGTTCACCTTTAATTCCAATTTTATTATTCTTATCCTTTCTCAAGAAAAATCTTTTGGAAGCATTAAATTTAAAATGCCATGAACCTGGTACTTTAAGCACATTTGTTACGCTTGTTTTCCAGTCGTAAAATCGGAAGTCACTTCCGAGTCTGATAACTGTACCATATTTTTTGAAAATATCAAAATAAACATCGGGTTCCGCAATTACCTCTAAAGGGCGTATCTCTCTTTCAATATTACCAAATATACGGTCGGGTGGCAAGGAATGCCCAACTACTGGAAATATAATAGTTATTTTTTTAATTTGATTTGGAGCCTTTGTTTTAAACCAATATGCCAACATTCCCAAAACTGTGGAATTTTTATTTTGACCCCCACAACCGTCACAAAATAATTTTATGTGCTCAATACTGCTATCAAAAGTGGTATTCAACAGTCTGTGAAATAATGCTGATGCTATCTGATTCGATCCTTTTAAAGCCTCAGTTTCGAGCCATGTATAAATAAACGTATTTGAATCATTTTGAGGGCTGCAAGATGGCCCTTGGCAGATTGTTAGATTATATGCATAAAGTTGTCGGCTAAAGTAGGCACTTTGATCCGGCACTTTGGGTAGGACCTGATTTTTTTGACAATCAAAAGATAATATTACTTCATTGGCATGTTGCGTCTTGAGGCTAGTATAAAAAGCTTTGGCTTTTAACTTGTGAACCCTAAGATGCGCTATCATTATCTGCTTTTTGGCTGAATCATTTTTACGTTTGATATTTTCTTTTAATTCAATGCACTTAGAGCAAGCGTCTGTCGCCGGTGTCTTAAAACTTAAATTAAAAAATTTTGTAAATATTCTCCGAAAAAATTCGTATTTCACCGGAGCATTTTGTGGGTCATTGTTATAAAATTTGTGCAATTTTTTTATACTAAGGTCACTGCTTAGGTATTGTACAGTAGACCTTCCTCTTGTGTAGTGTGATTCTATGGATTTCAGACCCTTTATAAATGACTTAACAGATTCTGTTCGACCTGAATACTTTAAAGAACTTCTATCACCTCCTCTTCTTTCTTTCGGCAATTCCATAGTATTTAAATGTCTTTAGCAAATTCTTTGTATTCTGTCTTTAGATATTCCTAAAAGTAGGGTCATTGCTTTTTGGCACACTTTCTTTAATTTGATGGAGCGTTTACTCCCAACAGTTGTTTCATACTTGGGAATAAAATAACGTATTGTTTGGGTTTTTTTCTTACCTTCTTTTTTTGGAGTTTGAGCTGTGCAATACTTTAGTAAAAATGTATCTTGAGCAATTTTGTTTGAAGATGCATAAAAATGTCTGTAAAACTTACTATAGTCTTGATTCGACAACTCGTTACACTTATAACCCTGTTTTGAATTTCCATGGACGCACTGTGGTATCTTTGGTGGTCCTTTAGCCATATATCTGCAACAAAACAGTAAAAATTAAGTAATAGTTCAATAATATACAAATTAAAATTTTAAAAAACGTTCGACACTATAATTATTATTACACTATAGACTTCGCCAATAGTTTTCAAACAATAAAATAACGAAATATAAAACTGTAACTTACCGTTTTGATTTTTCAACTTCTCTTTTCCAAGTAGATTTATCGGATATTTTCTTACGCCCTCTTCTATTAGGTGCAAGAATAACTTCGTTTTCTTGAAATTCCATTTTCACAACACAAAATTGCTAAAAAGCTGGATATTTTATTTACTTAGTAGATACGTGCGTGCGCGCCAATAGCAGCGAAGCGTACTGACTGAGACAAGATGGCGGCATCTGCACGAGGATGTTGGCGTCTTGGCGCCATTTGCAAGTGAACCGTAACTTAGATAGTTTTGAAAGTGAACTGTCAAATAACATAGTGACTTTTGCAAGAGTATGCTTTATTTAGCCTCAAATTATACGTAACGTAGCGAGTTTTGAATAAGTATAATAAAATACAGAATAATATTTTTAAAAATCTAATACAACGACAGCCATTGCAAAAAAAAAAACGTTTTTTTTAACTTAGCGTGGTTTGCAAGTGGACTACTCACTTATAAACCTTCCTCTTGAATCACTCTATCTATTATTTGGCATGGAGATACTTTAAGTCCTGAGAAAGGACATAGGATAGTTTTTATCCCGGAAAAATTTACGGTTCACGCGCGATAAACGACTAGAAACAAACGATAATCTAGTTGTTTATAATTATAGCAAATAGTGCAATAATACAAGTGTGTTATTTTGCATGAGAATAAAAAAAACATCCTTTACTATTGCACCAGCGATAGCGATTTAACGGCTGGACCGATTTTGCTGAAATTCGGTATAGAGATACTTTGAGACTCGGGAAAGGACATAGGATACTAGTCCGGGTTCCGTAGAAGAATTTTTTTTATTACTATCAAGCTAATTTTTTGTGAGTAGCTTCATTTTGATAAGACGAACAACAATTTTATTTGCGAAAAATCTTGAAAGTGGTTTCTATCTCTGTTAGCTACCACTTTCAAGATTTCGCAAAAAATAGCTTGATAGTAATCAAAAAAAAATTGGTCTACGGAACCCGGACTATACATTTTGTCCCGGAAAAATGTACGTTTACTGCACAATATACTTTTATGATTTGCGCGTAAACTATTCAATCGATTTTGATGAATTTTGGTATGGAGATACTTTGAGTCTCGGGAAAGGACAAGGGTTACTTTTTGTCCCGGAAAATGTACGGTTCCTGCACAAAAAACTTTAATGATTTTCGCCTATAAATTTGGTATGGAGAAGTATCTCCATACCAAATTTATAGGCGAAAATCATTAAAGTTTTTTGTGCAGGAACCGTACATTTTCCGGAATCGAGACTCAAAGTATTGAGTCTCGGGATTTCGTTTCGTTTTCGTTCGGGTTTCTAATGTGATGTCGTAAATAATTTCATTTTTTTCCGCTTACTTTTTTTTCAGCCTGCGTTTGCAATGTATTGCAAACGCAGGCTGAACCCTACGAGATTTATCAAAATAATGTACTAAGTATTGTACACTATGAAAAGGTCTACAGAAAACTTCACGATGATATATTATGTCTATCTCTTATGGATATGCCACAATAACATTTTTTGTCATTTACTTTTAACTTCAAATTATGGCTAATTTTCGAAGCGATTTTAACCAATACGGCTTTAATCCTTATTCAATTAAATACTTTAAATACATTATTGATTTAATAATATAGATCTATATGGCCCTTTACAGCATATGATTTTAAGAATATTTTCTAAGATATTACAGATTTAAAAATTTCGGGACGTAGCTTTTGCGGCGGTACCGACCAATGCGGGCCACGGGTAGTAATGAATATAAATCAAAACTGCTGAATCGATTTTAATCATTTTTTCAGTGAGTGACATAGGCTATATATTTTATACCCGTGCGAAGCCGGGGCGGGTCGCTAGTATATTATACAATAAACAAATCTTTATATAATATATTATACCAATATATACATTATATTATATACTATATATTATATACTATATATAATATATATTATACCAATTCGAATTAAATAATCATCGTTAAGACAGGACAACGTCTGTCGGGCCAGCTAGTTTCTTTTAAATATTAAACAATATACTAAGATACAACACTTTCTTCTAGTTTGCATATACGATTACTTTCTGGTTCCTTAACGTCAACACTATAAATTGATGTACATAATACAGGATGTTTTTTGTATTTTTTTCTACCCTCGTTAACATTTTTCTCCCATGGTTTAGAGATTTTACGTCATATATTAAAAAGCAAGTAAAAACTGATACCGATTTACTATATTATTGCTTCTTTGTAATAAATAAAGGAACTAGCCCTAGGGGTAAGCATCTGTCATTAATAAAAATCGAAAAATCTGGCTGGAATCTGGCAAAAAATTGGCTTCACCTTACTTCAAATAACGAAAGAAAAATATGGATATGCCTTTCGGTACACGTAGTTAATATTATGTATGCCACTATACGTTTTGGTTATAAAATTTCAACTACTACCTTAAATCATAAGCATTTTCACAACGTTCTAACAGTAAAAGTACACAAAATAGTGAAAACATATTTTACTAACGTAATTTATCGATTAACAAAAATAAGTCTTATTTTTCTATACTAGTAATAACTAATAAATAAATATAAAAAACTAAAATATTTTGCAAAATTGTTTGTAAGAAGGCCACATAATTCTATGGCTTTTTATGAAAGTTAAGGTATAAAAGCGTCGGAATTTCCGATCTCCAGTCATTAATTACATTACAAGTAAAAAATCATAAACATCTAAAAATCGTATCTTAATCGTAATCATCGTCGTATCGTAGTAAAATCGTCGACTGTAAGCCATTTTGTGTTTCTCATTGATGCTGCATCCAAGTGGTCCATGATTAAAAATTTCTTGCAATTTTGAAAAAAGTGACTGACAGCGATAACTCTCCTTCCAATAAATTTTCCATTTGATTATTTGTCCTTTTTTTCGGTGGTATGCAACTGCACTAAAAAGAAATAAGTAGGTAAGCCTTTAATATATAATATGTGACTGACACACGCTTAACTGATAACCCATTATAAGCCTTTCGACCAATAATAATACCTCTTGATCATCTTTGCCAGTGGTTTCTGTTTTTTTTTTTAATTCTTTGATTTGTTGAGTTTGATCATCCATCGCAATTAACCTGAAATTAAAATAACTTTAAACGAAAGTTTCAAGTGATTTATGATTTATTTTACGCATAAAATGTATTCAAATAAGTAATTTATGGATGTTGTTATAACTGCAATCAACTCCCCCGCGGTTTAATCCGCGGACTATAGATTTTCCCGTGGGAATGACAAATTTTTTTTCACAGTAAAAAGTAGCCTATGTGTTAATCCAGGGTATGAGCTAGCTTCATACCAATTTTTATGAATTTCACTTCAGGCGTTTAGGGGTATAAAAAGTAACAAACATACACACAAACTGTCGCATTTATAATAATATTAGTATAATTAATGATTATGTAAGTTTAGTACTTACTCGTTATTACTTTCTTGACAAAGTTCAAAAATTGATTGCACGGGCAGTTGATCGGCTATCAAATGTTCTTGGGTTCTAAAATAAAAAAGAATCTTTTAAAACTATAAGCAAAATACTTGTTTTTACAAATACAGTACAGGTTCCCTAGAACATATATTTTTTGACTTGATTACTATCAAGCAAATTTTTTGTGAGTAGCTTAATTTTGATGAGACGAACAACATTTTCCTCTGCGAAAATTCTAGAAAGTGGTAGCTAACAGAGATAGAAAGGATTTAATATTTCGATTTGATGGTCCTAAAATATGGATTTTCCTATGTATAGGATAATGTTGCTGTTAAATTATATAACTATTAACCTATCAATATACAAAAAATCTGCAAAAAATATACAAAAAATTATTGTTCGTCTTAAACTTATTATTCGGGACTTAACGCGACTTATTCTAGTAGTAATGCTACTACATACTTTTTTCTCGACGTTTCGGCCGTGTTGCAACGGCCGTGGTCACGAGGGGACTGCAGGAGCGCGGCGTCTTCGTTTGCACCGGGCGGTCTGATCTACGACTACCCTCGAATTGTCCAACATTTGTGTTCCAATATATTTAGAGTCAGTAGGCTCAGTGCGACACACAACACTCACTGTATCCGGGTTTACAGTTATTGACAAAGGTGACACACGCGGTTTGCACTTATTAATCACTGGATTCCAGGTTGGAGATAATTTAAATCCGTCCTCCCGATTGAAATTTTTGTACTTTTTAATTTCAATGGCTTCACGTATTACTCTTGAGTGGTAATGACGATCTGTAGAGAGGATTTTGGGGTCGTGTAGCTCCATCCAATGATTAGTCCCCATATCAAGCAGATGTTCTGCTACCGCGGATTTATTTGTCTGGCGATTTTTCACTGCGGCTATGTGTTCTTTTACTCTTTCGCCAATAGTCCGTTTCGTTTGGCCAATGTAAGAACTACCACAGCTACAATCAATTTTATAAACCCCAGGTGTTTGGAAAGGTAAGGAATCCTTTGGTGACCGTAATACTTGTGATATTTTACGTAACGGAGTATACACAGTTTTAATAGAGTATTTCCTCAGCTCTGTTCCAATTTTGTCCGTTACGCCTTTTACGTATGGTAAAAATGCTGCTTGACGGCTTACCTCGTGACCACGGCCGTTGCAACACGGCCGAAACGTCGAGAAAAAAGTATGTAGTAGCATTACTACTAGAATAAGTCGCGTTAAGTCCCGAATAATAAGTTTAAATTATAATGCAACGCGAAAGTTTAAAAGTTCATATTGTTCGTCTTATCAAAATGAAGCTACTCACGAAAAATTAGCTTAATAGTAATAAAGTCAAAAAAATGTTCTAGGGAACCTGTACTTTGTTAATAAAAATTAACTAAAATTTGCACAATTCATTACATAGAAATCTACCATGTTGACACTTGACGTCATTTCTTCCACTTTTTTTATATAATAGGGATGGCGGTTCTATCTGAAGAAAAAAAAATTAAATCAATTCGAATCATGACCGAATATCGATCCAAAAAAAAAGAGGCCAATAAGATCGATTTTTGAAAAATAGATTTTTTCATTTTTTTTCGTCAGTTTTTTAATGTAAATTTTTTTTTTTTCGAAAAGAATAGCCATCATTACATGGATTTAAACAAACTAGCGCCATTATTAACATAAAAAATGTCAAAGAAATATCAAGTTTATCAACTACCCTTGGATTATTATAGTAGGAGAGCCCAAGAGAGGGTTTTGCGACATGCTCGAGCGTGTCAGATTTAGCTTGTATAAGGCTTGCGACATGTGTCTAGTTATCATGGTATAGAAATCATATTTCTAAGTGGTGGGTTAAAAAGTTATTTTCTAATATTGAAATGTCAGCGGATCTGTCAGATTAAGATCGGAGATGTTCACTGACAATTTAAAGATTAGGTGAGCCTGTAGGGACATTTTAAAATACATATAAAAAATAAAGCTTCATATTTCCCTGATTTTCACAGGTATTTTATGTTGCACTAAACTAAATGATTTTTGTCCTTGTTGTCTAAAATCTTGTTAAAATTTACATAAATAAGCAATTTTCTGAATATATTTTCTTTTTCATAACTTAAAATGACTGCAGTCTCCATGACGCTCGAGTAACACGAATAGCACTCTGGGCTCCCCTACTATTATATGATTTGAAAATTTGAAATATTCGTCCCCCATCTTACACAATCTTGGTGTGCCTCGAAAAGACCGAGAACAGTCGAAACTTCAAAATTTAAAAAAAAAAGTAATTTATTCAAAAGGGGTTTACTCCTTTCAAGTTTCAACCTCCTCCCCTCACCAAAATTGTATATCTAAGCTTTTACCTTCGACCGATCTTATTACGAGCTTATTTTTCTTACCTGTTATCATTTTTTTCGGTTGCAAATTGCAATGTTGATAATGACGACTTACAGGCTTCTATTTCACAAGCAGTTGTCTTTTTCTTGAGTCTAAAAGAAATAATAATTTTATTAATACTTCGATACAATTAATTGACATCACTGAAAAGTGAAATTTTTGACTTACAGCGTTTTTGTGTTTCGTAGCTGTTCTACAAGAACAGCTGTTCTTGTAGAACAGCTGTTCGAAACTGGTAAAATAACATGGCTATAAACTTTGCAGTCTCAACTCTCACCATACCTACATATTATAATATCATGTAATTTATAGTAATTAAATTAGGTATAATATTAATTAGGTAGGTACTTACATAATTTCGTTCATTTTCTGCGCATTCTTTTTCCTTTGCCGGATACGTCTTGCTTCGGCATTTTTACAAATAAAACGTAACACCACTTGAACATTTTAATTAATAAAAAGGTTAATTAATAAAAGAGCCCTTTTTCTTTTTTTTAGGTAATACACAAATAATAACACAATCACAAGGTTCAAGAATTCTCTAAGAGTCCTTACGCAATAGGTTGATATGAGCGTCTTTTCGCAGTAAACAACACAATAACAAAATTAAACGCCAAAACAAAATAAAAATATTATAATGTGAAGGCGCGGGCGCATTAACAAGAGTCAGCGGGTACGAGAGACACGGGTTCCCCGTCCGAGAAGTCTTGCGACACTGCCGCCCGTCGCCCGCGCACGGACCCGCAGTCTACCGAATTACAGAGTTCGCACCGAAATTTTAAGTTTTTTAAATAACTTAGTTCAAAATTGACCAAAAAAAAAATTAAAACGTCATATATGTAGCTTATGAAATGGCCTATCTATTGGTGTGTGTTTCAAATAAACGTAATTTGTAACTACTAGGGAAATGCTGAAAGTATGCTTCAATTTTAATAAATTGGTATTAACTTTCGAAGCTAATATCATGAGTATAATAAACAAAAATAGAAAATTTAAATCGAGAAAAGGAATGTTGATATACTGAAGATTATTGCTGTATTTTTATTATAACTTTGTAGCTTTCAAATTATGAGTTTATAAGGCTCTAAGTACAGTAAATTACAGAATCTCCGTAGGGGAATGCCCTTAAAAAAACTACTTTTTTTAAAGCCCGCGATATTATGGGATTTGAAGACATCGCAAGCGCCATGCTAGCTCTTATGTCAAATCCCACGCATTTATCTAACTTCGTTCTAGAAATTTTCGAATGCCAGTTTCGTAAGTATCAAAACAAAATTTCGAAAACGGTCTACAACACTGGGCAAAGAATTCCACTTTTGAAGTACCTATTGTCTTTTAAATTTTCCTCTCTTCGGCAGAGTTTAAATCACAAACCAAGTGCTTAGTACAGACTTAGTTCGTTCGCGGCCACAGTAGCTTTCATATTAAGTGAATACGGGGCCTTACGCTAACGTTATCAAACGGTTATTTATCGTAAAGATACTATCCCACCGTCTATTATTTCAATGTTAATTAGCCCGGTCCCCACCCACGTGATTCATTCATACGAACTCATTAACATAATGTATGCACGGATATAATTACTTATTTCGTTAATTGCTACAATTTTTCGTTAAAATTCAGTTTCGCTCGCGATGATGTATGAGGGCAAATAATAATCACATTATAGTCAAAAGTCACAAAGTTCGTCTGGAATGCAGCACGGTTCCCGACGTTACATTTTTTGTTGCATCGCATGTGGCCCGTTCCCATCAAAAAAGCAGGTAGTCGGGACTCTTTCATAAAAACAACCCCTCATGGGTGCCAACAAAAAGCGCCGGATTGTGCAATGGTTTTTCTTTTATAATTTTGAGCGTTCGAGGCGTTAGAGCGTGTGGAACGGACAATTGGCTTTCTCGGTATTCGCCACAGAGTTGGGGTGAAACGATTCCTTTGGTATTGGAAAGTGTTTAATTTATGCGCGCTTTTTATCTTTCACAAACCGTTTCTTATGTCTTGTTTCACGCGATTTTAACGGGTGCTGTCTATACGCTTACCAATCAGCCTACCATTACTTTTTCTACCTATTGCGTAAAAAAAATATCGCCTCCGTGGCCCAGTGGTTAGAGCGTGGCTCTTGACTCGGAGGTTGTGGGTTCGATTCCCGCGTTGGAAACATAATATTTCCAAGTTTGGTTAGGACAATGCAGGCTGATCACCTGATTGTCTGATAAGTAAGATGATCCATGCATCCATGCGTCGGATGGGCATGTAAAAAGTCGGTCCTGCGCCTGATCTCTCGCCAGTCGTGTCGGTCGTCCGTCCCACGGGTTATAAGAATAAAAAGGAATAGAGAGTGCTCTTGTGTACTGCGCACACACTTGGGTACTATAAAATCACTCCTGCGTAACTTGCCTGGTTTCAATGAAACCGGCCACCGTCACCGAAACCGGTGTGGGAGTTATTATTATTACCTTTTGCGTACTTTTTGCTGCAGTTGGTAAATTTTTATTTCATTAATGTTAATTTGTGTTTTTATCGAGGACTTACATAATACATACAATTACATACATAATACATACAAGTAGAGGCAAAACGCGTGGTTAAATTAACGGCCCCAGTTTGGTATTGTGTGAAAAGGATAAGTAAGTTAAATTAGAATAAAGTGAAACTAAAGCCTTCGTATATTCTATCAGTGCGATCGTCGAAGCTCCTAGCTACGAGGCTAAAAAGCAGCCTCAACTCTGTATGTGTGTGTTCTTAAATCTTAGCTAAATAAATAAATACACTCGTAACTCGTAACTACAATGGCACCATCATACCATACACAAATTGGTGGCAGGCAAAAGAAAATTGCTCGCCGCCCTCGCTGTATAAAAAACATATAATTAAAACAAAATGAAAAAACTTCACAAAACACCGAAAAAACAAAATAATAACTCCATACTTACGCGTAAAATATATCTTCATGCTCCGACTATTTTTATCAAGATTATTCGAGTCAACAACAGTTGGCGGCTGTCATGGCGTCCGCGTCATGGCGTTGACCATGCCCGACCTTGGCGTAACGTAGCGCGCCCGAAACGTCATGAGACTTTTCCTTTAAATTCATTCCTACATTCGACACATTTAAAAAAACTGTCGACATCCGTTTGTAGGCTGCGAGCTTAGTTAAGAGGTCAATTCAGACCGCGACGCGTAAATGCATTTCTAAATTTGTATTGAATTGACAGATTTGCAAGCTACTTAATAGACAGCTGATTTCAATTGCGTGAGGCGTCTTGCAAATCTGAATTGACAGATTTGCAAGACGCCTCACGCAATTGAAATCAGCTGTCTATTAAGTACAAATTTAAAAATGCATCTACGCGTCGCATTGCGGTCTGAATTGACCATAAGTCGATTAACGTTAGGTTTATCAAGTACAGTGTCACTTTATAGACAGCGCTTGCGTTCAAAGTTGAGATACTCATCATTATGACAAAATGTAAAATCAAGTGCCACTTGATTTTATAAGTTTGTATTTGTTGTACCTATGTATTAAATTTGTGAATTTGTTGTTCGTAGGTAAATGGTGTAACTTGAATGCTTCTCCATACAAGACTGACAGCCGATGTATGCAAAGGTTAGTTCCCTATTAGGATATTTAAGCTTTTCAGAATTTTCATACCAACAATTTTCGATTCGAGAAAAACTTGGATTATAATAAACGTAAAAGTGGTAGAGATAACAAAATAATACAGAAAGCAGCATCGACGTTTATATTTTTTGGGATTCTGCCAGCGGTTAACACTACAAGCAAAATCGCCTAGCAACTGGTAAAGAAAACTCGATTGTTTATATTTACCATCGTACAAGCCACAGGGCAAACGTCAGCAATAAGTAGGGATTGCAATCCGGATACTTTGAAGTCCGAAAAATCCGGATAATCCGGATTTTTTGGAGGTACGAAAAATCCGGATTTTTATTTTTGAAAATCCGGATTTTCGGTTTTTTCGAATACCTAGCAGATAAAATTATGAAAAAGAAGCTTTTACGTTATATAAAAATAATTTAGATGTATCGTATAATATCTGACATACAAATTCACAATTGTTTATAGGGGATTTTACAAATTCACGTGGTCAATAGGTATTAGGTACTAAACTCAGTACTTCGTAGTTTATATTTTACATTTTTTATCTTATATTAAAAAAGTTTTTTCAATTTCTTATGACCTATCGTTTATCACACTCATATTGTAAAGACGAAAGATTGTGAGTTTGCAACCGTGTTCTAGGCTGAAGTGTTTGCAATCATCGGTTGCCAAGAAATGGCTCTAGTAAATAAAAATATTTTCATCTTCTCTGACACTCAAGCCGCACTAACAGTACTGAAGTAGCAAGTGCTCGAGGAATGGGGTCGCAAACTAAGCAAGAAGCAATGGACTGAGACTCCTGGGCCTTGAACATTCTAAAATTTCTAAGGCACTAATTCCTGGCTTCAACAAAAAAAAAATGGCAGAATTAATACTCACAATGCATTGGAACCAAATAAAAATCCTTACCTTTTCAGAACAAGTGTATTATATATCATTCGATTTGCTTCTGCGAGGAGAAGGACGAGACCTCTCCTACTCTACTAAAGAGGAAATTAGTGATATAAATCTGAACCACATCTTTCAATTTATTAGATAGCAGCACTGGGTTGGGGACGGTACTCTAATACGAAGGAGTCACAATAGATCCTCAAGGGTCGTTGTGTCGGAGGGAAAAAAATGCCTCCAGAGCATCATTTCCTAGGCTTAGATACCCTCTGTCGATATCCAGCCAAGATGCATGCGGATAACGGGACCAGACCAATGCCACTTTAGCTTGGCCGTCTTGTCTCCTACGTCTGTGAAGCTTGTTTGTGGGCGCAATATGGATTTTTGTTTTGTCGTGAAGACTTACTTTCAACATACTGCGGTCCATTGCTCTTTGGCAGACTCCGAGTTGGAACTTTTGTAAATAAGCCAATGAGTTGGTCAGGACGAGCGAAATACACATGTCGACGAGTCTGCACTTCACTATGATCGGTATGTCTCCCTTCATCGGCTTCTTTATGGACTAGTTTCTCTGCCTTTCCTTGTATGTTGTCAAAAGAAACTAATTGGCCCAAGTAGACATAGTGGATTGTTTGCCCTACCTCGACACTACATCTCGTGCTATTGAAATAGTTAAAAAAATATCCTGGTACTTTTAAGTCGTTATTAATATTTGAATTACCAGTAACTGTTATTTTTTTTTAATTTCTTACTTTATTACGCCCATGTGAAAATCACTAACTTAAGGAAAAATAATTTTTTTAAGACGTCTGAATTTGCACTTTTAAAATGAATGTTTAATAAAGGTAATTCAAGAAAATAACACACATTTAAAGTTATTTATCAAAAATATTTAAAAAAATTCAAAAAATCCGGATTATCCGGATAATCCGGATTTTAGCGTGGAAAAATCCGAAAATCCGGATTTTATTCAAAATCCGTTTTTTGCTATCCGACCGATGCTATGTATCGAGACCGGGTTTACCCAAAACTCGAAAACCCGGGAACCCGGGTTTCAAAAATGGATACTTAATAAAGTGATAAAAGAAGTGCGTTTAGATTTGGAACACCGACTATTTGGCGAAAACTACGAAATCATCTCGAAGACTGTAGTGTGAATGTAAACTTTCAAAAACTTGTTCAGATATTAAAAAATTAGGACTTACGCGTCATGGTAGAGCTCTATCAGGGTTTCTAGGATACTAATATGATATCTGACTATTGTTGGTCTTACATACGTCATTTTCCAAAGTCTACACACATCAGAAAATAGCTTTGAAACATATTTTTCATGTGCTTTTTTCTGTTTTATACATACGTAGCTGAAACTCAGTAACTAGAGCTGATAAAAAATTCTAATTACATTTTTGAAAAATAGCATATTATATGTGGTCAGCGACAGCTAAAATTTGTTTGGCAACAGATATACTGTAAACTAGTGTTATTAATCTTAGACTCGAATATTATGTTTCCTAGAAACTTTTCAGTACCATATTCCGTTTTTTATCCGATCCCAAATTTTTAATGTCTTACAACGAAGGATTACCCTAAAAACATGAGCAGTAGTTATTTCAAAACATTTTATATAACGGCGTACTACCACAGAATATATATTAGTAGTACCAAGTACTACTGAAAACACAATCAATTGCAGTCATATTCTTTATATGGGAAACATGGACACGCAGTCTCACAGACCGCGGTCGAAGTTCAAAACGAAATTACTAAGAAAACTTGCAGTTGGCGTCACATTCTTTTGCTTCAGAAGACTTTTTGCCTCTAAACCTAAAGATACTGAGGGCCGCAAGACTGAAGCTTACGAAGAAGTAGGGTAGATAAGATTCTAGCAGGGAAGGAACAGTCTGCGCGTCAACAGTTAAAGGTTAATTTTAAATTTTTAAAATAAAGAATGAGGCGAGATGATTGACTACATAAATGTCGCAAACTATATCCTCCTATTTTTTCATAGGCAACAGCCAACAACATTATTAAGTAAATAAAGTTCACACACAATATAATTAATTGTCATAGCATTAACTTAATCGTTTGTTTGGGAAACATTATTAAACAATATAGCACGTAATTCAGTAACAATTACATATATTAAATAGACGTGCATTTGTAAGTTTTGAAATAAAATTCAACAATATAATGTTTGATAAGAATAAGTTTAGACAATTTAATTAAAAAAAAATGAAGTGCTTATAAAAATAAAATAAATAACAAATACTTAGTGATTTGGCACTAATTTGCAAAACATAACCTCAAAACACTATTAAATTACTCAAAATGGACGGTGGCGAACTGAGCCGGAGCCTCGCCGGCGAGCAAGCATGAGCTAACTGCGAAGTTTACCGAACGACGCACGAAAATTCATGAACACTAGTTTCGGCAGTCGGCCCCGCCGAAACTCGAGTGTTCATGATTTTTTTTAGTTTCGGCTATATTTTGGCCGAAACCGAAACTAAGGCCGAAACTAGATTTTTTTGGCCGAAACTGGCCGAAACCGAAACCAAAATTTCGGTGGGTCACTAATAATAATTTTTAAAAAACTACTCAATTTTCTTACGCTTGAGTATTTGCTAAACTGATAAAAAATATATACTTAACAAACAGTTGTTTTTAATAACTCGGTCCCAACTCCCAAGATATAGAGAAGTATAGGTACATAGCTAATTTTAACGGTTCTAGATATTACTACAACAAATAAAGCAATGACGAGCACCTCACGATAAGGTTTGTACTCATTGTTTATGAATCGTGAGTATGACGTCACTCAGTTGTTTGTGTACCAAGATTATTTTATTTGTGTATAACTACCGCGATGTCGCACTTTATAAGGTCAAATGCATTTTAAATACTTTATTTTATCATAATAATACGATATTATGAAGTAACACAGATCTAATAACACTTTTGTTGATGATCTCATAGGTACCTTAATATATATTAAAATGTATTTATTATCAAATGAAGAAAAAAAAAAAACAATATATAAAATAATATATTGGTTGTGTAGCAAAACTCATTCTTAATTTTAATTTCTTGTATTAACAAATTTTAATAGATCATTAATTATTGGAATCAGTTGTAAATGTGTAAGATAAGATCACTATAGCATAGTATCGTAAATCGTAATGGCACAATACTACGATAGTATCAATAAGCGTTAATCTAACTATAGTAGTGAATGACAGTTAAGAAAACATGGCGCTGATGAATGAAAGTTATGAATTAAAATGTAGGATTTTATCAACGATATTAAAACTAACATTAAAATAAAATTTCATCTTTATACAGTCTAAATTTACTTAATAATCGCAGAAAACAAAAGCAGGTAACTTATAATGTTGTAACTTGTAACTTAATTTAAGTACAAATTCTTGAGAATTTAAGTACAAATTGTCTGAGAAGTTATTTTTGTATCATAACTTTATGAAGCCGTAAACTTTTAAATTTATTTGAAAAAGATTAAATTTTAAGTGATGTGCTATTAAAAGTTATAAAATAAACGTTTTAAAAATATAATTTTAAAAAACAAATCAACGCATTTAAGCTTTTAGCTTTTAGGCTTTTAGCTCTTTAGGATTTGATATAGATTTGATCATTCAAAATAATTTGGTCGATCTCATGATATATTATTTGATACGTTATTATTCGTAGTTTGATACACACAAATACGTAAAAATCGCATTTAATTTTGGTGATAAGTCTTATTAAAGATACTAATTACTAACATTTAAGTAGCAAACGATGCACTGCGCGAATAGACAGAGGGACATGGTGTGCTGATGTTTTTTAGTAACCGACTTCAAAAAAAGGAGGTTATCAATTCGACCCGTAGGCCGTATGTAATATTTACAGAACTGCCCAGTTTTCGTATATGTTAGTCTATATCAGCGTCTGAACAATTGTACCTTTCAAAAGTGAATGTATGTTGTTATTGTTACGTTTAAGCTGCATGTTGCAGCGCGGATAGAGTATAGTGGGGGCATGGTGAATGGGTGGCGAAAAAACGCGTGCGATGAACTCTCTGCGAATGCACCGCGCCGTTAGTGCCCGAGGTCAGGTATTGTTCATAACAGCTGTCTGCACTTCGCGGTTATATTACCTCTGACAACACCTTAATGCTAACGACATAGATACCATAATAACAATAATATCGTTATGTTTTTTTGTTTTAAGTAAGTATATGGAATGTTTTAATAAATTAGCTGAGTGGATTTAGTAGATGGAAGACGGAGTTTCAAGATTAAAGAGAACGATAAAGACACAGAAAACAAGTACGTCCTTATTATATTAATAAAATTTTTAAACCCACCAATAATAAATAAATTAAATCTTTAGTGCTTGGCTAAGTGCGAAGAGTAGACGACAACTTAGGTTATTTCGAATGAGATTTGTATGAAATAATAACGTTACCAATTCGTTGATACTAAATCTGAAAGTAAAGAAGGATTGTATTGTAAAAAACAAGCACATGGAAATAGTAACATGACTCAAAAGTATGCCACTGAAATTCAATTTCCTAGACATAGAAATGAGTCATCTAATAGCGAGGCCACATCAGTTGCGGTGCGTTTTTACAAACATATTTTATGATTATTCCTTCGATCGCGGTTTCTTGGAAATATATTGTTAGTCTATTGTTATCGCGGCCCACTTGGGCCGTATGGGGCTTGACGGGATAATGCTCATTTTGATGCTGGTTGGACGTGGTGTTGTGACGGAAGACAGGAGAAGTGAGAGAATGATCTAGAGACTAGACAGATATTATTCAGGTATGCAATGCATATTCCGTTTCGACGATACATTTATCGTAAGTTGCAACATAACTCAGCAGTGTGGCTTCAACAATCAGAGAAACTAACGAACTTATCGGAAATGTGCAAACAACCATGGTACGACTATAAGTCTATAAACACACCATGATGACGCAGTTTGCTATTTGACGTCAAAACACGAGCAGTTGCATAATGCATAACATTCCAAACTAGATCAAAATGGTATAACCGGATCGATTTTCAAATCAAAATTTCTATTACATCTAAAACTGGAATTTACACTAGTTACCGCAAAATCACTAACCGCAGAAGTCGTAATAACTAAAAACGCCACCACGCGTACTATGACTCATGAGGAAACAAGGCAACATAACATCGAATTGACTAAGGTGGCAAGTGGCAACTCTGTCCAATTTCAACTACCACAAGATAAAGAAACACAAGATGAACGGTCAACCATTATGTGATGAACGCGAATTAATTGAAGTAAATATAATCGAATCTTAGGGTCAATTCAGCCCGCTACGCGACGCGTAGATGCATTTTTAAATTTGTACTCAATTGACAGATTTCGTGCGCGTGAGACGTCTTGCAAATCTGTCAAATCCATACAAATTTAGAAATGCATCTACGCGTCACGTTGCGGTCTGAATTGACCCTTAGGGGTAAGCAAACGGCGCGCGGCGGCGACGGGCGGGGCGGCAGTGCGCGTGCGCGGCTCCATCGATTTCTAACTACACAGCTTTTATTATAGCACCAAAGGTTTTTGCCGTTTAATTTTTATCTCTATCTCCAAGTGATAGAGCACATTCTCCATTGGCTCGTTTTCTCATTAACAGGTTCGAGACGCCTCATATACGCTGACGTTTTTACGCCGCACCGTAACATAGTAGTAATATAGTAGCGACGCCTTTCTAATTTAATTAAGTCCGCACGTAGATATCTGAATTAAATAGTGTGCGTTTTTACAACGCGATTCAATGCATTTACGATCGTAGTAATACATTATCCCCTTACTAATAAACGCTGTATAAGCTTTGAATAGTTATACAGTGTTTTGTCTTCTTCAATCCAATTAAAAATGTCACTTGTGTGACAGGAACAAAACACTGTATAACTATTCAAACTTCAAAGCTTATACAACGTTTATTAGTAAGGGGGTTAGAGTAAAATGTAGAGCTACTGTTACTTTTGTAGTTATTTGTAGAGCAAATAAATCATTATTGATTTTATTAAAAACATAAGCCGTGTTATTATGAATGTCAATGTTGTAACTTGTATTGTAAAGCATTCTGCGAAGTGAAATTTAGCATCTATAAAGTACTGCTTGACTAGGTACTACTATAATTTTCTTGGAAAGTTTAGAGGTACTTTCAAGCGTTTTTTTTTATTTACGTAATATCAATTATTTAAGTTTTTTAATATTATAAATAATATCACCGGCTTGTCACACTCTTGAGTGAGTATAATAATTAATTAAGAGCCTACTGTCAAAACGCTAGCCCCGCCTACACACACGGCACACCGCTATCCTCCAATCGTGATACAATGATTCCATGAATCGTGCTCCCGCCCGGGCAATATGCTTTACGCTGCAGCTAATAGTGAACAATATCGCGTGACAACGGTTCCCGCATTATAGCACAAAAGTAAAGGTCGTAAGTCCTAAATTGTTCTTGATGATTACTTAAAAATTAAATACAATAATAATATATCCTTTAGCTATTATTTTATAAAGTGTGTGATGAGTGAATCTTCCTACTATCCTACTAATATTATAAAGGCGAAAGTTTAGATGTATGTATGTATGTATGGATGTATGGATGTTTGTCACTCTTTCACGCAAAAACTACGGAACGGATTTTAATGAAACTTTACAATAATATAGCTTATACATCAGAATAACACATAGGCTACAATTTTAACCGACTTTGTTGGTTGTGTTATCTTTGTTTTTTTATGTTCAACGATTACTTCGCAGTTTGTAAACCGATTTTCAAAATTTTTCTTTTGGTATATAGGGTATCATGCCAATTTGGTACTTTATTCATAAAAATGGTGACCTGATGACGGGATCCATAAGAAATCGAGGGAACTCCTCAAAATTTATATGGAAACATGTGGTGACTTCGGTTTCGTGAGCAGTATTCTAAGCATATGCTGCCAACAAGTAAGATTTTGCACCAAGGTATACCATGGTTCGGAAGGTGCTGAGAGAACTCCTGACTCTTTATAGATACAAGTTTGGGAGTTTCGACGTTGTTTTAAGAACGGATAGCATATGCTACTATGTAAATTACATTCATCATCATCACTACCATAAACCATTTATATAACCATGTATCGTCCCGTTTTCACCCTATTATTGGTACTTTTCATAGTCTTTTATTATATATCACTTAAACCGCGGGTAACAACGCGGGGCACAGCTAATAAATAATATTTTTATGGTACCTTCCCTACACATCAAGCGGGGATCAATTTTTTTTTCGCGCCCACCCTATCATGTGGGGTGTCGTTGGATAGGTTTTTTAAAAATATTATGAGTATTCATAAATCATTTTCCGATTTAGGAATCCGTTTGTGAAATATTAAGTTTTAAAGTGGAAAAAAATCGTTAAGAGTCCAGTGTCCCCCCCTTCTACCAGCTAAACGGTTGCTTCTGGAAATGTGAAAAAATTCACGGGAGTAGAAAATATGCTGAATTTAAAAGGAAAACTATCACGGCTAAGAATTCCATCCTTTTTACCGCTCATTCAGTTATAATTGGACTGCTCAATTATTTTTAGAATTGACATTGTATGATAAAATAACCAACTAATTGATTTTTTATTACTGTCCATGTATTACTCTCGCAATAATTAATCAACCACCATTAAATTAAATAACTGCTCAATATTTTTTTCAACAGATCATAATAACATCTCGAATAATTAAATAACAGCTCAAAAATTAGTTCCCGTTTAAAATTAGGCGATTTCTCCCATTCGACTTTATAAATCTTTGTTTGTACAACTTGTTTTTTTTTTTGATTATGGTCATTAAGTCAAGTGGCCAGTAAGGTCAGAAAAAATTATTGCTAACCGAAAAATAATATATTATAAAAACCTTTGAACTACATTTTGATTTAAAATGAGAAACAAAAGAATTACATCTCGTTATTTGATAATAGTAAACAACTCTCATCATCCCTACTAATATTTTAAATTAGCAAGGGTAGGTGTCTGTCTGTTACCTCTTCACGTCCAAACTGCTGAACCGATTTTACACGTGGGACGTGCGTGTCCGGCGCTTGCGGTGCGGTGGGAGGAGCCTGCAGGCCGGAGACAATATTTAACATAATATGGAATTACATACATATTATAATACTTTCTTTGTTAATTGTCTTACATTTTTTGTCAATCGTAGTGATTTATTTGGATAAATCATAAATATCGCATTGATTTGCTCGCTAGAATTTGGTGATCATTTACTAGGTATACCTATTTGGCGTTTGATAACAATTAGAAGTGTAGTCGTGACTGAAATAGCTAGTAGTATTATAATTTTAGACTTCATTTTTTTGGTGTTAAGGTTTTTTTTTTGATAAGCAAGCTAAGGGTATCAGAGCAATAAGCATTTTACGGTGGTCATTATATTTGTTCCCATAACTTTTTACCGCATTTATTAGAATATTAATACGTCTTATCTTATCTTAATTTGCAAATAAACATTCTTATTCTAATATATCAAGTTTAAAAAAAAATGCCATATTTACTGACAATTAATGTTGGCATCACCGATAGTTGCCTACTCATACTAGCGACCACGATGAAAACTGCTTGACAATCAAATTAAAAAAGAAAGAAAATGCCCCATTAAACATGAAACTAACCTTATTTAAGGTTAATGGGATTCCCGGTGCTGTATTGCCATATTAAAACCCAGCTGGCATAGAGCACAAAATTGCACAAAAATAATTTTATTAGTCACAGAATAAAATATAGTGCGGCCTTATTAAAAATTATTATTAATTAATAAAGCACAAAATTATCCGCTAGGCGCTAAAATTATCAAGTGTCCGCTGAACTTTGGAAAAAAGCGCTAGATCTAGCGCGCTCAAATGGCAGCTGCAGTGCAGAGCTGTGACTGTTCGCGGCACCGTGCTGCGGCGCGGCACCGCGCCGTGCCGGGTCACGGCGGCGGAGTCGTGACGTTGCACGGTGACGGCGCCGCGCCGTAATCGTATAAGATGGGGTCGCGGCCTTAGAGCTAGGCGGAAGTCTTGACTTAAAAGCTAGGAATGCTTTTGATTACGATCTTCAGAAGTAAACTGTACATTAAGTAGTACATTAAGAGGTAAGTAAAGCAGACAAAACTGGGAATATAAGTACCAAAAGAAGTTATGGCAGTAGTCGAAAAAAGACGTTTTCGTTAATGGTCCGGGTCCCCTAGAACAAATTGTTTTTTGATTACTATCAAGCAAATTTTTTGTGAGTAGCTTCATTTTGATAAGACGAACAACAATTTTATTTGCGAAAATTCTCGAAAGTGGTAGCTAACAGAGATAGAAAGGATTTCATAATTTGATTTGATGGCCCCTTAAATATGGATTGTTCTATTTGTAGGACAATGTTACTCTTAAATTATATAACCATTAACCTATCAATATACAAAAAATCAGCTGGTTAGGGTTCCGTTTTAGGGTTCTGTAATCAACAAAAATTGGTTGACTACCCTAAAACGGAACCCTAACCTACTTAAGTTTTAACTGCTGAACTAGTTATTAAACGTGCCATTTATAATTTTTAACTTACCAAAACTGGTATTTACAACTGCCTCTTTAAATCAGTGCCATTATAATTTGCGCAATCAGTATCATTTAAATAGGTACTATCGGAATTCAGTGTTCACTTTCATATGAACCGAATTAAAACAATGCCAAATATTTCAACCATGTTAACAGCACTTTATCGCTGTTTTTTTTATTTTGTTACAACATTACGCTTTATCTAATCGGTCAACATCCAGTGAGTTTTGTGTATTGTTATATCTATTATAGCATACACATAACACAGTTTAAAAATATACAGTAGAACGTATTTATACTAGACCTCGATCGGTCATAGCGTCATTTCAGATAACTTTAGAGGACAGCGGGGCTAAAATGGTCGCATAGCAATTCCTCTCAATCAATTCACAAAATGAATTGTCAAAACTGTCAAACTCACGAATGTCAAATTTAGACCATTTCAATTGGTCTAAATTCGTACTAATTTGACATTCGTGAGTTTGACCAATTCAATTGGTCTATATTCGTACTAATTTGACATTCGTGACTTTGACAGTTTTGACAATTCATTTTGTGAATTGATTGAGAGGAATTGCTATGTGACCATTTTAGCCCCGCTGAATAATGCAATTTTAGATATACGTTATGCAGCGCGTAATATCTGTCTTTGTATTGCACAAGATTGGATCAAAAACGTAGAGTTATGCTACTGTATACTGTGTGAAATTTTAATGGTTGTTTTCCCGCAGTAAAATTATTATATCTTAGTAGTACAATATATTTGTGAAGTTTTTTTTATTCGAATCATAAATAAAATTTGGCCGGGTCGTTGCCGCTAGCGCCTATCGGCATAAAGTTTCCACGTACGTCATACAAAATATTTTTTATTTTCAAAAAATAACTTGCATGATTCGATAGTATTACAGCTATAGGTAAATCGCTCTGCTGCGGGAAAACAACCACTAAAATATCACGTTGTATATTTTATGTTAACGTTATATCGTATTGACTAGCTATAATATTTGTATGATAGTGTTTCATTACAATGTGATGTTTTCTTTAGCAGGTACGCCATGGGGGAATCCAAGCAACGTACATTTTGCCGACAGAAACCTGACTGGTAAGTTTCATTATCTTCTAATTGCCGTAGTTTAAGTAGTGAGTCTAGTTTTTATATTATGTGATTGAACGATGCGAATTCCTATAACAAGCTATTGTTTATTTTGTAAAAAAAATATCATGTTGCTGGCTATGCTGTGCGCCGTTTGCAATATTCTAGATCTTAAATGTGTATTTCTATTGTTACAGATTGCATTCAAGTCCACTACCTGATTAGAAATATGCTTTAAAGAGGAACCAAAATATACAGGTAATTATCAATTTGTATACTCATTTAGATTTATATTAATTAAGCATTAAATAAGTTTTTTGCTGTGAAATTTGGCAATTGCGATTTAAATTGTTTTTGATTGTGTATTGATATTGTACTTATGTACTTTGTCAAATGCTATGCGAGTTTGTTACATAAGTGCTTAGCGCTAAACACTTTAAAAGACATTTTGTATGGAACATGGAATAATCTTTGACAGCTAGGCGAGCGCTGCTTCAAAGCCGGAACAGAGGTGCTATTTCCAAGACGCTGTTAAAGGTAGGCCGATGTTTCATACATACTCTACTGTTTCCTTGCCACTTTTTCATTTCCACTGTTTCATTATTTCATTCCAACTTTATTTTATTCAATTTCATTTTCATTGTGTTTCATCATTGCATACTTTTACAGCGAATTTGCTTTGCGATTTTTCTTAAATGACTTTGTATGATTTACCCGATACACATGTTTTTATTTAAATACTAATTTATCTGCGTTACTAAAAATATGTTTACTGTTTAAAATTATACTTACTGTATCTTTTACAGTTAATTTACGAAAAACATAAGTAACTAAATGCCTCTACTGACTCTAGTATATACGGAAACTTTGTAACTGAAACGAAATGTATAGAAAAGTTTAGCAGCATTGAAAAAGCATAATGTGATTGTATAAACAGGAGCTGAATAAAGTTACAGGACTTTCAACAGTTTACAAAAAGCTTACAGCCTCTGAATGCGCGTCTAATGGTAGGCGTTATTCGTAAAGCGCTGCAGAACGCTACAAAATCCATGTTGCTATTCAGTGTTCTATTGTGTCTTGAGTTTATTTTTGCCGTTGAAAAATGTAGCTTTCATTAGGGTACCGTTGTACAGTCTCGGAACCCTTAAGTATAGTTTGAAAGTGGTGAGATTAAAATATCATGTAAGTAAATGTTTTTGGAGTCCACCGTATTACGCATAGTGTAAAAATATCATAGTGTGTAATAGTGTTCAATTTTGAATATATTGAAAAGGTTCATCAAGCATTTTTTGATATGAGTATCCGTTTGCGAGATATTTCTAATAGGTCGTGCCCTCCTGTTTAAAAATTCTAAACGGTGGCTTACAAGTTACATAATTTAAATAAACTATAATAGCTTAGATATCTTTATTATAAAGGAATGAGCTAAATAGGCTTAACCTAAATTGGCTAAGAAAACTTCTTTCAAGATCAACACAAATTAACATGCACTTATGGATTACTACGGAACCTCTACGCGTGGTCTGACACGTTATACTTGGCCGGTTTTTAGGGTTCCGTAGCCAAATGGCAAAAAACGTAACCCTTATAGATTCGTCATGTCTGTCTGTCTGTCTCTCCGTCCGTATGTCACAGCCACTTTTCTCCGAAACTATAAGACCTATACTATTGAAACTTGGTAAGTAGATGTAGTCTGTAAACCGCATTAAGATTTTCATACAATAATGGAAAAAATATTAAAAATTTTAGGGGTCCCCATAGGTACAACTGAATCAAAAAAGTTTTTTTTCATCTAACCTATGCGTGTGGGGTATTTATGGATAGGTCTTCAAAAATCATATTGAAGTTTGTAATATAATTTTTTTCTAACCTGAATAGTTTGCGAGAGAGACTCTTCCAAAGTGGTAAAATGTGTGTCCTCCCCCCTCTAACTTCTAAAGTAAGGCTTAAGCTTCTAAGGCATGACAAGTCTAAAAAAAATTTATGATGTACATTACTATCAAACTACCAACGAAAATTGGTTTGAACGAGATCTAGCAAGTAGTTTTTTTTTATTATGACATATGTATGGTATATATGGTAAACCTTAATTTAACTTTCATTAAATCAACTGAAATATAAAAATAAATCAAAAACCTTTTAACTTCATAAAAATAAACCTTGTTGCTTCTGCGGAACCCTTCATGGGCGTGTCCAACTCGCATTTTGCCGGTTTTTTATTTTTATCTAACCTCCGCTTAAAGCGGGTATATTTTTTAGACATTTTGTTCAATTACCTCGATCTGCAGTTAACATTTTAATTTTCATGCGTCATCTTCAGGCTTTTAACCTGCTTTTACATTTTGCTTTTTTAATTATTGCATATTTTTCTGCTTCGAATATTTTATTTTATAACGTTGTTCTGTAGTAAGTAATATTATTGCTTGATAGCAAGTGTGTAAAGAAAGAATATTTTGAATTAGAATAAACTGTATCACGCGTGTTTAATCAATAATTAATTAGAACTAGAGATTTTCGTCAAAAGGGATACAAAGTTTTTCGCTCGCGTATTAATATATAGATACAAAAAGCTATGCAAGTAGGTAATTAATTAATTGTTGACAAATTAATTAGATGTTTGTGAAAGAAATTGATTCATTCAATGTTAAATTGTAATTTATTATTTTTTATGTTATTATAGAATTAGCAGTAATTATCAACTTTTGACTGCTCTAATATTCATACTGTTAACGTAATAATTCGGTCTTTCTAATAATAATTGCAGAAAAAGTCAATTAAAAAAAGCTTAACAAATATGTAGTTGTAATTAAAAAAAGAAGCGATGAACATAATAATACCTCGAATATTATGGTTTTTTTTCTTTATTTAAATGCCTAAAGCTCTGGTTTCCTCCAAGAGCGGTGCCGTCGTGTGGCGGCCGTGATACAGCGGTGAATGACGTCACTAGAACCGATAACGTTGTCTATATGGGTATGGCGCGGTTTCCTAGAGAACGGTGTCAATTACCGTTCTCTAGGAAACCGCGCCATATTGCTTACATGGACAACGTTCTAGTGACGTCATTCACCGCTGTATTGCCGTTGCATGACGGCGCCGCTTTTGGAGGAAACCAGAGCTTTACATCGTAAGATTAAGTCGGCCAATTTTATTGTTATTATAATTATTTAAAATGACAGCGCGCGATTCAACAAGAGCTCAGCGCCATCTGTTAGAAACAAATGGGAAATCTTATCAATTGAGATTTGAGACCGTCTATCCCTAGGCAATGGATGTAACTCCAAAGTGTAACAATATAAAGAATTAAGCATTCTAAGAAATAATTAAAAAAGAATATTATGCTCATGAAATAAAATGGTTATGGGGAGATGGCGGTGACCTACGTTAATCGGTCGAGTTATGTTAAACCGCAGTTAAACCTAACAGACTTTAAAATTGACATAATAACAAACTGCGGCATATTAATTAATGTCAGTATTAAATTTTGAGACTGGACTCGTACTTTGGACTTTAAGAGCTATTAACTTACATAACCTGCATCGCTCGAAGTTCTATTAAAACGTACACTGTACGAGAAATGGGTTCGCCGTTGTTGCATGTCCCTGTAAATTGCATTAGTTGCCAATTTCAACTTGACTCAAGCTTTGTAGTTCCACATACGCAAAAATTTAAGAAGTATAGAGAGAGCAAAAGCGACAACAGGTTATAATATTAATTATTATGCTTTGAATTTTAGGTAGCCTATCTCTACCTAAGATTCCAAGCTTAATTAATTCATCAAGCCCCATACGCTCACCGGTGATCGAGACACAATATAAAATCTATATTGTGTCTCGTTTTCCCACGATCGGGCTAAATTGCTCTACCGTCCCTTAAAACTTGGAAAAGCTCGGATAAATGCTAAAATGCAATGATATTCTATGTTACTAACGTAACTAGATTTGGCAGTTTACGGCAGAAGATGCCTGCAGGCATATCTGACCTACACTTGACATCCTCTTTTGAACTATCAAGTGGTTACGCATTTCTGAGAATCGTTTGTAAGACGTTGCTACTCTAGTATTTTAGAAACTCATTGCTAAAATGAAACAAATCAAAGAGCTATTTTTACATGAGATCAAAGGCATTCTAAAATATTTGTAGCAACATATCTGCGATACAGTTATCAAAAATGTTTTTCTCTTTTATAGAGGTTTTAAATTGGTTTAGATGTAAGATGCAAAAAAAAAAACAGGACAAAAATGTAAATAGTGAGTGTATCGATGTTACCGTTAGAATTCAGAATACGTTACTGTGCACTTTAACTAGGTAATCTGGAGATTTCCTGAAACCATCTGTGTGTATATATATCATAAAGTGTGTTTAAATCAAAAACCGGCCAAGTGCGTGTCGGGCCACGCGCAATATAGCGTTCCGTAGTACCGATAGTTTTTGATATTTTTCGAATGGTCAATGAATGTACCATCGAGCAAATTGATTCCCAGGCAGTTGACAGACCAACGTCATTTGGTCCGATCATGTCAATTCAATGTTAATAATTGTAATTTGTCGGCTGGGTTTGACGTAACGAAACGTACGTAACCAAAGTCCAAACTATGTAGGCCCCCCATCTGCCTAGGAATCAACTTCTCTGAGAGTACATTTATAACGTGTTTTATACTACTAACAACATCATCTCTGTTACGTTTAAAGAAATTTAAATGAAAAGTTCCTTTATACTTTTCCGAATACATTTTTTTTTTTTAGTTGATCGATTATTACTCAATAACTTATGAAGTCTTCTTAGCCGTGATAGTTTTCCTTTTAAATTCAGCATATTTCCTACTCTCGTGAATTTTTTCACATTTCCAGAAGCAACCGTTTAGCTGGTAGAAGGGGGGGACACTGGACTCTATCGATTTTTTCCACTTTAAAACTTCATATTTCAAAAATAGATCCTTAATTCGGAAAATGATCTTTGAATACTTGTAATATTTAAAAAAAAACCTATCCAACGACATCCCACACGGTGGGGTGGACGCGAAAAAGAAATTCATTCATTCATTCATTCATTCATGATATGTAGGGGAGGTACCTTAAAAAACCTAAAACCTAAAAAAATCTTAAAAAATAGGTCACGTAGTATGGGTATGTTCCCTTAAATGTATTAATTAGTTTTTAAGTTTCTTGAAATAAGTAAATAAATATTAAAAAAAAAAAAAAACTTTATAATATATCTTACGTGCAAAATACATTACTAATATAAGTGTAGATAAACTAATGATATTATTATAATAATTATTAAATATTTTAACAATACAAGTTCGCAAAGTTTATCTCTCCCCAATTGCGCATTTGCTTATCTGAACACATATTGTATTTGTAAACATTATTGCATGTGTTAATAATAAGAACCTATGATTAAAGTTTAAGCCGCAGTATTATTTATATTTTTTGTATTTGCAATTTGCATTAAACCTTTTTGAATTAAGACTATAACAAAGAATTTCGAGGCGGATACTACTTAGGTATTTAAGGCACAATTATAATTAGGTACACTTTGTAATCGAGGAATATATATAAATATTTTATTATAACGCATTTTAATAAAATATTGATATATTAAAATGTTTTTAATAACATTTGAATTATAACAATATTTTGATACCAAGCATAATGAATTAAATAAACCAAACAAAGCGTATAATAAACCAACTTTTTACACATTTGACACAAGTTTACACTGTACAGAAATCAGTTTGAATGAGAACAAATGTTTTTGTTTACACAGCAGATACAAAAGCGAATTCTCTCGAATGTTCATTCAGAATAATCTATAACCTGAATATAAGTAAGTACTTGAATGTGTCTTTAGTAAATTCAATTTTCATGTGAATGAATGGTTCGATGTTTACAAAATACGTGGTTTGTATCATCGAAAGTGACTTATAGTATACCTCTACTGCTACATGATACATCGAAATACTTATAGCAAAGTATTCATCCATTATAAATGCGAAAGTGTATCTGTCTGTTTACCTCTTCACGCCTTAGGATTAACCATAAAGTTAATATTCCTAGCGGAATAGAGCAACAATCTCGAGCTGTCAAACGAAACCGAAATTGGTTTACATCTGTGTGTAAAAATATGTGTACGTATACACTTACACAAGCATGATTGAACATGAATTCTATGAGATTAAATTGTCAACGTGCCGATAAGTGCCGACTGGACGTCAAAAAAAGAGTTCTGCTGTCATGTATCACACGTCTCTTTTTACCACGCAGTGTTACTGATAGTGACATCTCGCTTGCTCAGGCCTTTGTTTCTCTATTCCGCTAGGTATATTAACTTTATGGGATCAACTTATAATAGCGCAGAGTCGAAGCGCATCGAAGCGAATTAACAAATTCAACCTTGACCCTTAACCGCTGAACCCATTTTGCTGAAATTTGTTATGGAGATACTTGTATCCTATCATCCTCTAAACTTCTAAAGTATGGAAGGAGTACCTGGAAAGGACATACTTTTGTCCTAGAAAAAAAAAAAAGTACGGTTCCCGCACGATAAACGAATTTGCCGCAACATGTTGCGGGCGTTATCCAGAAGAACAACTTTCATACATTTAATCGCTCAAGTATTGTTCCAGTTACTGTATAAATTGTACGACCAACCCGAGTTTGACAATTTTTAGAATTTTTTTCTCCATAAAAATGTTTTTTAGAGTTCCGTATCCAAAGGGTAAAAAGGGCGCAACTAGCAAATTAGTCCTATAGTAAAAGACCTAAATGACATTAGGTGGAATAGAAGTGTCATATAGTTGTAACTTGTAACTTAAATTGCCATAATCGTGAACAATGTATTAAACGAACAATAAGTCGTATAAGATTTTAGTCATTTAATTTAGTCCTAGTAGGGTGGTCGTATAATTTGGTCGTGTTAACGATTACACGACCAAATTATATGACCACCCTAAACATATCGCAGCTGTGACCTTACATACATACTTACTTGATGTTGTATAAATTATATCTATATAACAATCATAATCTGGTTATAATGCCGACCATAAATAACATTACTTGTTATCAGTAATAAGATTTCTACATGGCAATTATGTAAAGTCCATATATTTAACTCTTATAAAACGTACATCTTTATATACACGTTTCTTACATGATTTTTGACTCTCTTTACACGACTATTATAAAATGTTAATAAGCCTAATATTTATATTTTTATAACTGAAACAACTAACTTAAGTTATGATTTTAAAATACTTTTAAAACTTTCTGTTATAAAACATTTTAGTTATTTAATGATTTCACGTTTCTCTTTTACGACTTCTTTTCCACCAGAACAAAATGCGTTTACCGAATCGCACTTGGCCGATTGTTTTGTATAGATACAAAACAATCGGCCAAGTGCGATTCGGACATGCGCACGAATGGTTCCATACCATTATAGAACAAAAGTAGCCCCCTTAAATATTTATTTAATTTTAATTTTATTATTAATTAATAAAGAACAAAAAGAACAAATATAATTGAAGATTTTGTAAATATTTCATGTACCTACTTTTTACTATTATTGATATACTTAGATCAAAAAAGGCCAAAAAATCATGTTTATTGTATGGTAACCCTCCTTAAATATAAATAATATTTTGTTTTTAGTATTTTTCCTTATAGAGGCAACAGAAATACAAAATCTGTGAACATTTCAGAAGTCGAGCTGTAGCGGTTCTTGAGATACAGCCTAAAGAAAGAGAGACGGGTAGATGGAAGGATAGACAGACGGACAGACAGAAGGAAAGACAGACAATTACAACTATAGCAAAAAGGACAGATATAGATCATGATAGATGCGGCATTTCCCAATTCCCAATAAAATCTGCAAGTTATTATAGTGACATAAAGTTTGTACTACATATTATATATATATATATATATATATATATATATATATATATATATATATATATATATATATATATATATATATATATATATTTAACATTTCAGAAGTTTCCTGTTGTATAAAATTTAACAGAGGCGTGAATTCTTAATAGTTCCAGAACATTTCTTGGACCTGTTCAAAGTTTTAAGCGGGTAACTATTTTAAAAGCGCTTGCTACGCTACTGTTAAAAGCACCGGAGTTTCCACTAAATTTTTTGTTTAAATGCTCTTTTGTGTTGCGAAGCTTTAGTAAACGAAAATAGTAATTATTGACTAGGTAATATCGAGGAAATTGATTCCTAGGCATTTGACAGATCATGCCAATTCAATGTTAATAAGCTAGGTTTGACGTAACACGACCAAACTACTTAGGTCCCCAATCTGCCTAGGAATCAACTTCCCAGATAATACATTGTCAACTACTATTATACTATTAGGTCTACTACAACTAGGTGCTGTTTCTAATTATATTCTAGTATCTAATTTGAACAAACCTTGTAACTTACCCACTTCATCATCTAGCTATATTATCTAGCTATACATAGAATCCAATTTTTTTTTTGATTCATAATCATATAATTAACCCGGTCCTAAAGCCTCCATTTATGCAAATCACATCTATTGAAAAAAAAAAGATTTAAATGCTTTTACCATAAATTGAAAAATGTTCTGTGCCCTTTGATCGTGCCATTGGTTCTATTCGAGGAATGATAATCCACTTTGCATCTGCAAACAATCCAGGCATTGTAGTTGCTCCCACTAAAAGCTTCCAACTAAGCTTTTCTAGAAAAGGTTCCGTTTTATCTTCGATTGTGCATTTCTGCATTCATAATATTGAGCCTTAACTAAATCCTTCAAACAGGAATCAGAATAACATAAAATATAGTAATGCGAATGTGAATGTATGAATGTAAGACTTTACATGTGCGATAAAAGCTTTATCTGGTTTTATTATAGAATAGGTTTCAGGCCTAAGTTTCAAAGTTTCATGGTGGATTGACGTGTATCGTTTGAGAGGCTTTATATTTTGCAGAATTATTAAAATGGCTATTGAGTAAGAAAATCGACATAAATAAATACTTATATCGAAAAAAAACATGAGATTTTTGTGTCAGTGCCTTAGCCCAAAGATACTGAATAGTTACATAGATCAGAGCTGAACCCACTGTAGGCTTTAAAATCTTTAAATTAAAATAATATTCGAGTAGCAAAATGTCAAATGCAAAAGTTTAAGCATTAAATAGATGAATAATTTTGATATAAGTAAGTTCTGAAACATCTAAAATGAATTCTCATAACTCTGGCCGTGGGCGGAAGAGCATGCAAACGTTAGATAGGATGTTTGTGCCTCTATCATGCAAATATTGTTCATCGGACTTTGATGAGACAACACCAAGGAAATTTAGCTTACGCCTACATTATGCGGCAGTAAACCTAAAATATCGTTTGTTGGTACTTGGTTATTACTAGCCTTGTTTTTTAGTTCGATCTGAATGCAAACAAAAAATAATAATAGGTAGACCAAATAACGTGTTAAGTCTGCGAGACGCGGACAACCGCTGGTAGAGTTGCGGTGGGTTGATCGTGCCCGGAACTATGCCTAATGCCGCCTCCCCACATAGGCAAGCACATTCGCCAACGCGCTGGCGGTGCAAAGGCGCTTGTAAGTAATCCACACTTTGGAAGGTCGTTCAGTATGCTTTGGATCGCGCCAATGTGCGGAGGGATTCAAAATGGATGTTGAGTCGCTAAGAGCTGCAGCTATATATTTATCCACAGCTTATAATTACTTTGTAAATGTAGACAAGAAAAAGTTTTTAAAGGGTATTCTCAAAATAAAAAAGCAAAAGTCGTGAAAACGTAACAAACAAAGAAATAAACTCACTTTCACATTTATAATATTAAAATAATATAATTATGACTTATTATTATTATATATAACTAGACGTTCCGCGCGGCTTCGTCCGCGTAAATTAGATATTTCACAGACAAATCAGTCTACAAAAAATAGCCTATGATCCTTCACGTGGTCTACTTCTTATCTGACCCAAATAACAGAAAAATTGCTCTAGTAGTTCGTGAGATAAGCCCTTTCAAATAATTTCCCCCGTTTTTTCCACATTTTCTTCAATTTCATTCCTCCTATTAGTCTTAGCGTGATAAAATATAGCATATAGCCTTCCTCGATAAATGGACTATCTAACACTGAAAGAATTTTTCAAATCGGACCAGTAGTTCCTGAGATTAGCGCGTTCAAACAAACAAACAAACAAACTAACAAACTCTTCCGCTTTATAATATTAGTATAGATTATTACTTATTATTATAATTATCACGGCGTAATCGTCGTGTGGAAATAAAAACATCGTGAGGAAAATAGCATATCCAAGAAACTTATTTTTTTAGCACTTTTGATATGATTTTTTTGTTCCACAGGCAGTTTTTACTCTGATAGAGCTCAATAAAATTAAAGTTTTCTCGATACTCATATTGTTCGCCATTACATCAAGTTAGATGTTAATTCGCCACAAGAAGGAAACATGCACTCTTCATCGCTGCTCCGGGCAAACTGATCGCGCGGCCAATGTGTGGATGGAGCGCAAGGCTTGCGACAAGTGTCCTTTGATGTTTCCGAAACCGCGCGGCAAGCTTACAAGCGCGCCGGCCAGCGTCCAAATACCTACGGCCAATGCGCCAACGCCCGTTCTACAGTGGCTGGGCCAGCGCGCTCGCCAACGCGCTTGCCTATGTGGAGTGCCGGCATAAGCGGGGAATGGAGCACTCAATGTGTGACTCAGTGGAGTCCCCAATCCGCCGGGGATTCGGAAAGCATTTCCCCATGTAAAATAATATTTATTATTATTTTCTTTACTTACATACAAAATTGTTGTGGGCACTAAATTATTATTGTTACCACTTTATTTTAACATTTCCTTTATCGGGTCTACTGGAAGAGAGAACCAATTGGAAATAGTAGTAGCTTTGTAGGTACTTAAATGTATTTCTAAATTTAAGTTTTTACTGTAAACTGAATGAATATATATAATAAATATTATTAAATAAATAAATAAATAATTGTGCGAGGATGGGGATTCCCACCGCGGTTATGGGGGATTTGCTGCATCTGAGGATGGTAATGATACAGCCCCTACTCACTTAAAACCGGAGGGAATCTACCACTAGCAACATTAAAGGACCGTCATAGATGAAATAATGAATTTACCATTATATCTGTTACATTTATATTATCACTACATAGTATAAAACAAAGTCGCTTATTTTCTGTCCTCATGTCCCTTTGTTCCCTTTAATCTTTAAAACTACGCAACGGATTTTGATGCGGTTTACTTTAATAGATAGAGTGATTAAAGAGGAAGGTTTATAAGTATAATAACATTCATTAAATAGTGGAGAAATACTGTTATTTTTGGGGTTTCTAATGTTATGTCGTAAATAATTACATTTTTTTTTCGCTTACATTGCAAACGCAGGTTGAACCCTACGAGATTTATCAAAATAATGTACTAAGTATTGTAGGTACACTATGAAAAGGTCTACAGAAAACTTCGCGATGGTGTCTATCTCTTATGGATATCCCACAATAAAATTTTTTTGTCATTTACTTTTAACTTCAAATAATGGCTAATTTTCGAAGCGGTTTTTACCAATACGGCATTAATTCTTATTCAATTAAATACTTTAAATACATTATTGATATTTTAATATATATCTATATGGTCCTTTACAGCAGCGGTCGGCAACACGCGGCCCGCGAGCGTCTTGCTTGCGGCCCGTAAATGTTTTGTAAATAAGTTAAATGTATCAAAATCAATGTTTTCTAATAATGCCAGTAGTTATCGCTACTTAAGTACGTAGCTGTTTGTGCCATTTAAAAAAAACTTATTTCCTTTCAATATGTGTAGGTATATTGAGCTTCTAGGGTTACTACGAGTATGAGGACTGCGGCCCGCCTTCAGTTTGTTTTGCCACCTTGTGGCCCTTGCCTGCCTAAAGGTTGCCAACCGCTGCTTTACAGCATAGGATTTAAATAAATATTTTCGAAGATAATATTACAGATTTAAAAATTGCGGGACAAAGCTTTTGCGGCGGTACCGGCCAATGCGGGCCACGGGCCGCACGGGTAGTAATGAATATAAATCAAAACTACTGAATCGATTTTAATCATTTTTTCAGTGAGTGACATGGGCTATATATTTTATACCCGTGCGAAGCCGGGGCGGGTCGCTAGTTCATTATAATGAAACTCCAAAGTAGTTTTTATCTAACATTCTCAAATATTTAATTTCGTAGCTGAAATATTTTAACAATAAGCATGTAGGTCAGGACCTGGGACTTCCCAGAATCAGGAAATATCAAATAGAAAATATGTAAGACGCATCTCGTTAAGAACCCTCGTTATTACAATCTATTATAAAATATGTATATCCAGAGAATTCACAACAGAATTTCTCTGAACATGCATGCAATCGAGGAATTCTAAAATTTATAACGAAAGATATTATGTAGTGAAGTTTTCACTCTTCATGTAATATTTAATTAAATTTAATATTCAATTCGAATTCTTTATAAACGCACATAATAATTAATAATGTACCATCGAAGAAATTGATTCATAGGCAGTTGACAGACCTACGTCATTTGGTCGGATTATGTCAATGCAATGTAAGTATTTGTGAACCATCGGCTGGGTTTGACAAAACGCAGCCAATTTACGTACATAGGTCCAGCCTCTGCCTATGAATAAACTTCTCTGAAAATACAATAGGCTACTTGACCAATATTAAATTTCATTGCACTAAATATGCATTATATTTCTAGTAGAACTGGGCCTAGGAAACCGTATTTCACCCTTATCATCAAATAAAACCCAACTAGCACATAAGTGATAAAAACAGCCAACGTTGCAACTTTTGGCTGTACTATGGCGCTTTAGGGAATCTTGAAGCAGTTTCTAGTTCTACTAATGCTTCCGTTACTCTTTAAGACTGAAAATACCACTAGGGGTCGTAAAACCTGAACCTAATGCCACTCTAAACTGAAAACGAGTTTTTTGCAACCCATTTGGAGATTATAGATTTAAAACAGAGCTAAAAAAGGGTCTACTGCCGCAGCTGTACGCTTTAGAACTGGATAAAGACTGATAATGCAGACTTCTTGAAGAAATAGTTTAAAAGGTTTTTTTTATCACTTTTCTGCAGTTAAGAGTTTCATTGCAAAAATAATTTTCACTTTTGCGCAGGTTTAAGTAGCAGTTTGATCGATTGTCTTTACAATAGAAGCAGTAGCGTAATATTAGCGTACTGATTACTCATTCGATTTCATACTGCTTTCATTACATATAAATCACATTTTATAACAATATATTTGAGACCGTTTCAAATAAAAATGGATTTAAAAAAATGGAAGAATAAACAAAGAACGGGTGGATATCGCAACAAAGTGCATAAAGTTTATAAAAATATGCAGAAATTAGGAAAGACAACTGGATGTGAAAAGTCAGTGGATAAAATATTATTAAATTTCACGTAAGTTTATTTTAATCTACTACTTAAGAGTAATTTAGCTGTTGTATAAAGCTATCTTAATTTTATAATATTTTTAGGCATTTCTTGGAAACAAATGAAAACAATGCTCCAAGTTCGAGTTCAATCGCCATAAGAGAGGGTCCCGTAGATTTTTCTTCTCAAATTAGTAATAACGGAGAGGTTACAGAGGAAAAGTATGTTTTTTATTTATTTTTTACCATCATTGTCGCAAGTTCTTTAATCGAAAACATTTTCAAGTTCATACATCCATAATTCCTTTTAAAGAGATACTTTGAGTCCTGGGAAAGGACATAGGATACCTACACAGAAAAATGTACCGTTTCATATAGGTCATAACTAGATAGTTGCGCCAAAATTCGTTTATCGCGCGGAAACGAGAACGGTACATTTTTCCAGGATAAAAAGTATCCTATGTCCTTTCCCGGGACCTAAAGTAAGTACCTACATCCATGCCAAATTTCAGCAAAATCGGTTCGCGCGTGAAGAGGTAACAGACAGACAGTCATACAGACAGACCGACACACTTTCGCATTTATATAATAAAATAATTAGTACCGAATAGTAAATAAATAGTAAATTAGTATTAGTAAATTATTAATTAGTAAAATTAGTAAAAATTAGTAAATTATTATGGAAGTATGGATGCCATTAACAATGTTATTACTTATTACATAACTAGATGACGCCCGCGACTCCATTGCGCCCAGGGAATGTAATTATTCGACAAATTTACTATTCGAATAATTCGAATATTTAACAAAAATATTCGAATAATTCGAATATATGGATTTATATTAATATTTAAGTTTACGTATATTTTTTTTCCTTCTAGATATAATTATAGTTACTCAGATAGCGATTCTGGACATAATATACAACTTGATAATGTGGATCATGTTAGAAATTCGAGCTATCGTGAGCAAGTAAGAATATGGGCACTCAAACATAATTGCAGTCACGCATCTTTAAAAGATTTATTTAAAATTATAAATAAATTTACGCCGAATGCAATGCCTCAAGACCCACGCTCCTTACTGTGTACTCCGAGAGATGTCGAAATAAAAATAGTTGAGCCAGGTACATATTGGCACAATAATAATTTTAAAAATTATATTGAGAAAATTTTAGAGACTTACGGAAATACGCTCGATAATATATCCATTTTAATTAACATAGACGGAGTGCCCATATACAAAAGCTCAAAACAACAGTTCTGGCCAATTCTATGCAGCATTCATGAATTTCCACGATTAAGTCCCATTATTTGTGGCATTTATCAAGGTTTAGCGAAACCAAAAGATTTACATGAATTTATGAAAGATTTTATTGAAGAAATGGGCAATATGCTTCAAAATGGAATTATCCTACAAAACAGAAAAATTTCTGTGTCATTGAAATGCTTTGTTTGCGATTCACCTGCCAGAGCTATGATAAAAGGTAATTAAACAAAATTATGTACTTGGTATTACATATCTATAGGTAATGCGTGTTAATTAGAAGATTAAATTGCTTAATGCCCTTATCTTTCCCTACCGATTGAAATGACGTCTTAAGGCGACTTTACGAGCAAAAATTCATCATTCACTGAAATCTATAACCTATAGTTCATAAAGTGGCATTTTACATAATTGCATTTTTGTCGGTTGCGGTCGTATGCCAAGAGGATCAGAAAGCAACCTCAACGGGATTTTAATTTTTTACCTTTTCACCACATTAATTATTTAAAATAATGTCATTATTTACTGTGTTTTGGTTTTATAGTCTCTTTTGTAAGTGTATTTTTTTTTCAGGCGTGTGTAATTACAATGGAAAGCATGGCTGCCTCAAGTGCACAGTTGTGGGAGAATATTCACATGTTTCACACACTGTCATTTTTCCCGACATCAACTGTCCGTTGCGAAAAAGCAACGATTTTAGGGAAAACAAATACGGCAACCATCATAAATTCGACTCGCCACTATTAAAACTACCGATTGACATGGTGGAACAATTTCCTGTCTCCGATTCTCTTCATTTAATTGACTTGGGTGTGGTAAAAAGATTAATTGTTGGATGGCGAGATGGGAATTTTGGGAAAAAAACCACTAAATGGTCTTCAAGTGACATACAAATAGTCAATAATTTTTTAAACTCCTGCAAAACTCCAACTGAGATCCATAGAGTGGTTCGAGGTTTGGATAGTTTATGCCACTGGAAAGGTTCAGAATTTAGAACATTTTTTCACTATTTAAGTGTGGCTATTTTGCCAAAAGTATTAAAGACCGATGCTGCGCAACATTTTCTTTCGCTATTTTGTGCAATAACAATATGTTCTAATGAGGAATACTTTCCTTTGCTGAATTTGGCCGAGAAACTTTTAGAATATTTTACAGTACATTATAAAGATTTTTACGGCCTGGATTATGTCACGAGCAACGTTCACAATCTGACTCATGTTGTTGATGAAGTCCGACGATTTGGAACGTTGCAATCATATAATGCTTATAAATTTGAAAATAAATTATACCAAATTAAAAAATTACTAAGACAAGGCAATAAACCTCTACCTCAAATTGCGAAAAGACTAAAAGAGCACGAATTTTTTGACTATGAACAATTTATTGTCCAGGCACAACGTAATTACCCATATATTAAAAAAAACAGAAAGAATTTAGTATTGCATTTTAATAGTTTTATTTTATCTAATCAAAGTGCAGACAAATATTTTTTAACGGCTAAAAAAGAGGTTATGGAGGTGAAATATATTAAAATTAAAGAAAGTATAATATATATTCATTGCAAAAAATTTTCCAATTTATTAAATGCTTTTGATCTTCCCATCTTCTCCTCTTATCTTAATATTTTTAAATGCAACGTTAAATCAGTTTTAGATTCAGAGCATGTATGTTTGCCGTGTGATGTCAAATGTAAACTTGTGGTTACACAATATGATGAAGATATATATTTTGTTCCTTTGCTACACACATTGTAGCAAAGGAAAAAAATAATAGTAATTAAAAATAGTAATTGGAATTAAAATTTGATGGCCCTGCATGCTACGGCCTACGTGTTATTGCTTTGCTATTTGCTAAAAACGCGGCATTGTGAATTATCGGTTCGCATCGCTCCGCTCGCGTCGAGTACTATTTCGCATCGATGGGATGGGAATAGCCATGCTTCGGCACGAATGGGCCGGCTCGACCGGAGAAATACCACGTTCTCACAGAAAACCGGCGTGTAACAGCGCTTGCGCTGTGTTTCGCCGAGTGAGTGAGTTTACCGGAGGCCCAATCCCCTACCCTATTCCCTTATCTTCCCATCCCTACCCTCCCCTATTACCCTATTCCCTCTTAAAAGGCCGGCAACGCACCTGCAGCTCTTCTGATGCTGCGAGTGTCCATGGGCGACGGAAGTTGCTTTCCATCAGGTGACCCGTTTGTTGTTTGCCCCTTATTTCATAAAAAAAAAAAGTTAGCGCCGCGGTGCGTAACAGCGTGGACGTGTATTTTTTATCATGATCGCAGACTATTGCTGCGCACGATAATATTAGCAATCGTCTCCATGAGACGCTGTAGCCAGCTTCATAAAAAGAACCACGGAGGCGTATAAAAGACAGGAACGATGAAATCCTAAGCCACATAGCGTGTCGTAAATTGTGATCCTCAGAGGTCAGCAACAGTAAAATACAAATTATTAAAATGTAAAACTAAATTCTTTCTGTTTTTTTATAAATTTTATAATACTAACTCAGTCTTAAATAAATTGATGAAACTTAAGTGTCGACCCCGGACTGGTCAGTGGATCGACAGACCCTCGCCCTTTCCTAGCAATTCACACATTGCAACATATGAAGGACATGGTTCTGGCGATTCCACTGGTTGGTATCTGGTAGATCCGACACATAACGATATCTCTCAAACATCCTAGAAACTCCACCCAGCTTGAGTGACCTCTCTCCACCAAGCCAATGCCACAACATCTAAAGGCAAAGAGGAGCATCATACCTAGGGAAATCGAAAAATGTCGGATCTACTGGCCGCCACACTGGGACCACACCGTTATTAAATTTCAAGGCGACTTCGGAGTGAAAAACAAGTGATCAATAGTGAGTGAACCAGTGAATCCTACGACTTGGCTACGACCTAGGACAGTGATAGTGCTTAGTGTTTGAACCTAGTGCTTAGTGTTGGACCTATTGCTAGTGAATAAAGCCTTCAAGAGAGTCAGCAGGTCTTTCTCTCCAAATCCTTCGAACCCTAGCACGTAACAGTATTTTTTAAAAGTTTCTCGGCCAAATTATTGCTAATGAGCATTTAACAATAAATTATTGCATAAATATTGCATATATTATGCATAATAATCAATACGGGTTTACTAAGGATCGTTCCACTACGGATGCTGGTATAGGTCTTCTTTGTAGTATATTTGAAGCCTGGGAGGAGTCGCGGGATGCCTTAGGTGTATTTTGTGACCTCTCTAAGGCATTCGATTGTGTTGATCATCATGATATTACAAGGAAACACTTACGGATTTACTTCGCGGAGCACTTTTACTAATCCCGACGTTTCGGCTGCTTTACAGCTGCCGTGGTCACGGGTGGACTGAGTGGACAGAGTCCACCCGTGACCACGGCAGCTGTAAAGCAGCCGAAACGTCGGGATTAGTAAAAGTGCTCCGCGAAGTAAATCCGTAAGTGTTTCCTTGTAATATCATGAGTGATACTCGCGTAAATTTAAGAAATCATTATGTGTTGATCATGCTACATTGATCAGGAAATTGTACCACCATGGCATAAGGGACTCGGCACTCAACCTTTTGACATCTTATTTGAGGAACAGGACTCAAAGGGTTGATGTCAATAGTAAAAGGTCCACTGGGACCAAAATAGAATTAGGTGTCCCACAGGGATCCATTTTGGGTCCGTTTCTTTTTCTCATCTATATAAATGACTTACCTTATCTAGTTAAGGATAATAATAACGATACAGTACTTTTTGCTGATGACACTTCACTTATTTTTAAAGTGAAGCGACAACAGTCGAATTATGACGAGGTAAATTGTGCTCTCTCAAAAATAATTAGTTGGTTTAATGTAAAGAACTTAAACTTTTAAATTCTAATAAAACAAAATGTTTAAGATTTACCTTGCCAAATGTTAAGCAAGTGCAAATCAATTTGCTATTAAATGATGAGAAAATGAATCTTGTTGACACTACTGTGTTTTTAGGAGTAACACTAGATTATAAACTGCAGTGGGGTCCTCATATTGCCAAACCTAGCTCCTAGCTAAGGCCGATAAGCTCAGTTCCGCAGCATATGCAGTCAATCAAAGTCAAAATTAGAGAATTTTGTGATGAAGACACGGCGAAATTAGTTTATTATAGTTATTTTCATAGTAGAATGTCTTACGGCATTCTATTATGGGGAAGTGCTGCTGATATTAACACAATATTTGTGCTGCAGAAGCGAGCTATACGATCTATTTATAAAATGTCATCCTTTGAATCTCTAAGAAATAAGAATTCTGACCGTAATCTCTCAACACATTTTGGACAATGTGTTATACGTGAGAAAAAATGTAAAGTGACATTCACTGCAGGAACACTAGGAATAAGCACAAGCTAGATATACCAATAACCAGGCTGAGCGAAGTAAGCAAATCTTTCAAAGGTCAATGTATACGCCTATACAGTAAAATCCCAGAAAACGTCCAAAATCTTTCAATTAATAAATTTAAAAAAGTTGTTTTAAAAAAGCTGACAGATCATAGGTCGATTCTAAATAAATGTACCACATTTTTCACTTACTTACTTAAGTGCATACTTAAGTAGTGTAAATAAGTTTAAGCTATCATTGTTATTTTCCACCTTTTTGGTAAAAGGTGGCTCCGTGCGAGTTTCTTACGCCGGTTCTTCTCGCCGGGTTAGTTCCCGAACCGGTGGTAGGCCTCATGTTGACCCGACGTTCTAAAAGTGTTAACTTTGTTAGCCTATTTAGAAATAAATATTTTGATTTTGATTATTATTGGGAATGCTATTTTTATAATAATTTGGCGAATACTCGAATTATAAAATCCTCGAATATTCGAATAAAACGAATATTCGAATAATATGCCTGAGTTAGTACTAAAATGTTGAGAAATAGAGCTTACGAAATTTTCCTAAAAATGTGATGTAATCATTAACCTTGGAAGTTATACTGTACCTATATTACCCTTATTGTTCTGGTAAATATAAATAAAACAATGTTTTAGAAAATAATCATCTTGTTTTATTGGCAAATTGACAACTGACAGCAAATTTATAATTTTTCCCTCGTTCAGACTTCAGCGTTCTTGAATCTCGTCCCGACTCCCGGCTATAATCTAGTTCCCGGCTTTCTTGTCAACCAATAATTTGTTTCTTCTCTTGAAGTAAGTTCAAATATATAAAATGTGTGTTTTAAATTTAGAATTCGGTGTGATTTTGTAAAGTTTTATAAGGGATGACGGTCCACTTATACTATATATTACTATATATAGTATAAGTGGACCGTATATATATATAATGTATATATATTCTGATGACTTTTTAAAGTTATCTTTTAATAATTCCAAAATTGCTTCCTGATTTTTGTATAGTTCAGCTTGGTTAGTTACAAGTTTATTCAAATCTAGCGGGTTTATATCTTCTATGGGAACAGAATTGGTTTCACTGTTCACAGTAGCTACAGGCCCATCTATGGCAAATGCATATAAGGGTTCTTCAAATGGGATTTCTTCTGGTGGATTAAATTTTGTAGCAGCACCATGGCTTAAGGTCTAAAAATAAGGAAAACATTATTGTTGAAGTCAAAAAAGGAGAAAAGAAGAAAAAAAAGTTATAGCCTTGCAATGAATATAGCAAGACATAATATTATACAGAAACTGACAAAAATTATAATTATAGAGATGTTTATAATTATAACATTTTGTTTTTAACCACCTTTTGGATGCGGCTTCTCTCACATTAAAAAGTATTATTATATACAATTTTTCATCTCCTATTTTATCCCCTTAGGGGTGGAATATATCAAAATCTTTTCTTAGCGGACTAAGCTAACGTCACAACTCATAACATATACCTGAATGCCAAATTTCAGCCCAATCCGTAAAGCGGTTCGAGTTGTGTGTTGATAGATCACTATGTCAGTCAGTCACCTGTGAGTTATATATATTTAGAAGATTGTAAAGATTATCAGAACAGCAAAAAATGCTTATTCAACTGATTCAGTTATACAAATTAATGTGTGTAAAAAGAAGAGTTCCATGGTTTCAAAAATTTAAAGTTTTTACCTGTTGTGATATTTCTAGTTGGTAGCTTTTTCTAATAAGGTGTGGCCAACGCTGTGGTAAGGCTGTGTTCGATACTGTAGCAGAACCAATATTTAATGCCTAAAAATAAGGAAAACATTTGGCTGTAAGAATGTCAATAGTAAAAAATTAAGGTAAAGGTAGGTTAACTACAGCTCTAGCTCTAAAAACATTAAGTGCTCAGCAAAAGCAGTGTAAGAATCAAGACAAACATTATACCTGAGTAGTGAGTATGTAAAAATGAGTTTCTGGGCTTAAGGAAATTTAAACTTATTTCAAAATTATACCTGCTGTGCTAATATGTTGAAATTGTTTAATTCATTATTTTTTTCAATAATGCTTGACAAAAATGTAGGTTGCGGTATGGTTTCTGTGGCTTCTTGTTCTGTTGTTGTACAATTTAACATTTCTGTCAATTGTTTGTCTGCATTTTCATAGGTCACTATGTTTCTCCTTTTTACAATGCAATTTATTTTAGTCCAGTTGGTTTCTGGAGTTGCCTCTTCATTTCGGCACAATTTTTTTCCTTTTTTTTTCGGCCAACGCAAGACGCCTCTTTTTTCCCATGAAGCCGGACAAACACATAGTTCCTTTCTGTTAAGTTGTTCATTCAAAGTTCCAACTATTTTAAACGGCATTCTGAAAACATAGAAAGGCTATAACAATATTATAGCACAATAAACAAACATCAGTACCTAATAATTAATTTCTTTAATCGGGTATGATCATTATAACAAACATATTTTTATATTAATTGTCAAACCCAAATATTGTAACGGCTGTACTGTATGTATATTTTACTATTAGAGAAGTTGATTCCTAGGCAGATGGCAGACCTAAGTAATCAAACCATCCAACTGATTACAGCTAACAGTGAATTTTCATTAGCCGACCTAATGATGTAGGTCCGTCCTTCAACTGCCAAGGAATCAATTTCTTGGGGTACATACAGGAACAAGTAGTACCTAATCAAAGTAGCAATATAAATAAAGGAAGTTATTTAGGAATTAAGTATGATCAATAATAGCTATGAAATATGAAACAAAAAAAAAACAGAACAGAAACTAAAGCAGTGACAGAAATCTGTGTTATTTACTTTATTACATGTTAATAAACTATGATTATAATGTTTTCAAAATATATTAGTATGACAAGGTATTATAATAAATATATTTTACAGTATTTTTAAATGTAAGTTATAACTTCTCGACTTAGGTTTAGGAAAGTTTTATAAGGGATGACGGTCCACTTATATATATAAGTGGACCGTCATCCCTTATAAAACTTTACAAAATCACACCGAATTCTAAATTTAAAACACACATTTTATACTATTTGAACTTACTTCAAGAGAAGAAACAAATTAGTCGTCGACAAGAAAGCCGGGAACTAGATTATAGCCGGGAGTCGGGACGAGATTCAAGAACGCTGAAGTCTGAACGAGGGAAAAATTATAAATTTGCTGTCAGTTGTCACTTTGTGACAGTCTGCTTCTTCTTCTTCTTTTTGTATGGCGCAATAAAAAAAATTATAATCGTAATTTGGTATTATGGTTTTCATCTAATGCTACGGACCTCTAATAAAATAATACCATATTTTGTGTCGTTCCAATACGTGCAGACAAAGTAACTGCTTTGGCGGTACAGGTATTACTTGGATATTCTGAAGAGTGAAACTTGACACTCTGATGCGCAGAGAGGAAGGAAAAAGGTAGAAGATACGACTTAAAGCTGCTTCTCATAACATGGCGTCTATGGCGTATAAATAAGATTATTATTTATCAAAACTTAAAAAAAATATGGATTTTATCACAATATAAAGTAAAATATAGCTTTATATCTAACAGGAATATCATTAAATACAAATATTGTAGTGTGTATACACCGTGTGTGTTTATGCGGTATAACATTATTCACTAGTAATATTCTTATAGTAATATTATATTCCATATTTTACTATAAATTGAGGGAATTATGAAGGCGCGCTAAAAATACTCCAATAATATTAACTATATGGACGATAGACATACCTGCGTTTTTAAAATAAGTCACATTGTTGAAAAACACTTCACTTCACTGCAGATTAGTTATTTTATTTGTATTTTAATAATGGCTGATTTCGTAACATAATATAACGCACACGTCATAATAAAAAATGTGACTGAGGCCGGTCAATGATCATATTTTGTTTACTTACTCTGCTTTGTAGCTTCCCTTACGCTATAGGCGCCGCAAGAGGGTTAGTGTGGTGCTGACAAATAGTTGCAGCTCATGTATCAACGTAGTGCCACTATTCTGGAGTTTCAATGGAACGTAGGGTTGCAAAAGTTGTGCCTATTTGGCTGCAGAGTGCCTGTTCTAGGTCTGCAGTGGACGCTCTAGTCCTTGAGCTTGGCGTCTTTGGAAATAATCGGATTAGCTCCGAAGCTCTTATGCAGTAAGTTGTGCTCCTTGGGAAGCTTATGATTGATAAATAAAGTCGATTTGAAAATATGATTTTATGAAAATATGATTTGTACTGACGAAAACGCTTTTGCGGTACTTCCGATTTGGATGTGACGTCATTACATTCGTAATTTTCATTCACATTCGTAATCTTTTATTTATCGCGCTCGTTATATGTAAGTTTATTTGTACATAAATAATAAGAATAAGCCTAGAAAGATTTGTAAAATATATTTTCTTGAATAGTTCAAGTAAAACATCAGTTTTATATAATATTATCTCCATTTATTGTAGTTGGGAAATGAAATGGCCAAAACTTTTCTCCAAAAGTGTTCAACATTACAAATGATTTCTAAATTCTTTTCTAATTTTTTGGCACTGTTAGACTCGAACGCTTAGCACACAACATTTTTTTCAATAAATAAAGTATAAAAATACAAAAAACATGACGTCACACTATGGCGGCACAATGGCGGGCAGTGTTTTCGGCGCCTTATAAAAGGCATATTTTTCAATCAACATTTTTATGGGTGTTTAAAATATTAAAATATTAGTTTTTTTGATGAAAATGAATGATTAAGAAGCGTTTAGAATGAAGAAAAAAATTAGGTCAAGTAGCCTATAGTATAAAACAGGCTGCGTACATCACGTTGTCTTATCCCATGCTAAATTAAACTTGAGAGCAATCAGACAACGGATGCACGATTGCACACCGAACAATTTTACCCTTTTTGGATTATTTATTGTTGGATGCATGCGGAAAGTTTGAAGCTAATAATGCTGTAGGAAATTTTAAAGATATAGGATAATTTGCATTTTTTAATATGTACTAATAGGGAACGGCTGCGAACTGGTGTTCCTGAAAATCAGAAACGTGTACTTGACATGTTCTGCCCCCTGCCTGTAGTTCCTGCACGTCTCCTTTAATTAATTTTGTATCGTGGTACATATTTGTAATTTAAAAAACCCCAAGACTGTTAAAGAAGTTAAGAAAGTGACTTATTATATACGGTCGAATTGAGATACCTACTCCTGTTTGGAAGTCAGTTAAAATCAGAATTCAACAAAGTGATGATATGATGCAATGCATTTTAATGATTTCACAAAAAGCATTTTCATCACATTACCATTCCCATGAATAGCATGTGCACACTAAATATTTAGCAACTTATTTATATTCCGTCATCTGACCACTGAAGTTAAAATAGTTTGAACAATATAAATTACACACGCTTTTCGCATTATTATTACTTTAATACGGCCATTCTCAAAGTGTGCTCCGCAGAGCACTGGGGCTCGGCAAAGACCTTGTAGAGGCTCTGCGAGCGATGCATAAATTGTCATTAGAAATTAGAATAACCGTACATTTTTTCGCGACAAAAACTATCCTATCTTCTTTCCCGTCTCACAAAGTTTGTCTATATCGGTTCAGGCGTTTAAGCGAAAGAGGTAACAGACAGACAGACTCCTTTTTTGAAGTCGGTTAATAATGTGCCAAAACTATGGTCAGTTATATTATTATCGATCAAACATTTTTTATGTTTTTTTTTGGGTCTTAAGCTTGGTAAGGGTGTTTGTTGGCTGAATGTTCATATTTTTAAGAAATACTTAAAGTAATCATTGACGGTATGTCTATCCATCCATGTTTGACATTCCAACTTTCATCGTCCATGCAATAATTGTGCCGAAATACTAGTTTTACAATTACTATGTTAACCAGCCTTTATAAATTTTATTCTCAAATTAGTAAATTCGACAATAGAGATTATTATTACGCAAAGGTCAGAACTCAGAGCAGGTGGCGCTACTAGCACATACAGACTACAGTAAATAATCCGACCAAAATTCGACATGTTCTTGTTCACGTGTTCTTATCAGAATATTGACAGAATGACACTTGAAATGTAAAAAAAACAGGAACATAATACCTATTATATCATATATGGTCGAATAGAAAACCTCCTTTTTGGAAGTCGGTTAAAATGGATAGATCGACATTCTAGGTTAGATAGAATTGACGGTAGTAGTAAAAAGTAACAGCTTACTGCCTTTTGTCAGCGGCTACACCCACGCAAATGTAGAAATTCTTGAACTTTAAGGGCCTTCCCCTACGGAGATTCCGTAATTTACCGTATTTAGAGCCTTATAAACTCATAATTTGAAAGCTACAAAGTTATAATAAAAATACAGCAATAATCTTCAGTATATCAACATTCCTTTCCCCGTTTTAAATTTTCTATTTTTGTTTATTATATTCATGATATTAGCTTCCAAAGTAATACCAATTTATTAAAATTGAAGCATACTTTCAGCATCTCCCTAGTATTCACAAATAACGTTTATTTGAAACACATGACAATATATAGACAATTTCATTAACTACATATTCCCTGTTTTAATTTTTTTTTAGATCAATTTTGAACTAAGATAAGTAGAAAAAAATAGGATTTTTGTGCGATTTCGGCGACGCGACGCGTCAAATATATGGTCAAGGTCGTTTGCTCGGGGGATGGCCTTAATGGATCAACGTTATTCGACCGGGTTATAGCCTAACCGACAGATTATTGTCATAACCCAACCAAATTTTGTAGGTCCGATCAATTTCCTTTAACAGGTCTACTAAATTCCAATTAAAATAGGTATAAGTAGCTTTGTAATTAAATGTTTCATTTAAGTTTTGACTGTAAACTGATTATGTGTACATAAATTATTAAATAAATAATTGTGCGAGGGATCGGGATTCCCACCGCGTGTATAGGGGATTTGCTGCATCTGAGGATGGTAATGATACAGCCCCTACCCACTTAAAACCGGAGGGAAGCTGCCACTACGAGGCTGGGCGACCGCCCAGGGCGCCGGATTTTACAGCACTGCCATCATTCTGGGCGCCGCGGCCGAAGAAATCTCGCCCAGGGCGCTGGCAGTGCTAAAACCGGCACTGCCATCACATATAGATGAAAAAATTAATTTACCATTAGGTATATCTGTTACATTATTTTATAATGTTCATTATAGTTGTTAGTTTTTCATATACTTAATATTCTCAAATATCATATAAGACATGGGCAATGACATGGGCTTCCCAATATCAAATAGAAATGTAAGATGCATCTCGTTAGGAGGCCTCGTTATTACAACATATTATAAAATATATCCAAAGAATACACATCACAAATTCTCAGAATATATTTTAGAATTTCAATTGTGAAAGCTTCGAGAAATTCTAGACATGATAACGAAGGATATTATATTATATAATATGAAGTTTTCAATCTGTTACTTTGATTTCATCTAATATTATTCTCGTCTAATTTCGTAGCTAAACTATTTTTAACAATGAGCATGTAGGTCTGAACCTGAGCTTCCGAGTATCAGGTAATATCAAATAGAAATGAAAGATGCATCTCGTAAGGAACTCTCGTTATTACAACATAATATAAAATTCACAACAGAAATTCTCTGAACATGTATTAGAATTTCAATTGTGAAAGCTTCGAGGAATGCTAAAATTAAAAACGAAGGATATATTATTATAGTGAAGTTTTCACTCTTCATGTAATATTTTATTAAATTTAATGTTCATTTCGAATTCTTTATAAACACTTATAATAATGTACTATCAGAGAAGTTGATTCCTAGGCAGATGGGGGGCCTACGTAGTTTGGTCGCGTTACGTCAAACCCAGCCGACAGATCACAATTAACATTGAATTGACATGATCCGACCAAATGACGTAGGTCTGTCAACTGCCTATGAATCAATTTCCTCGATGGTACATTAGTATATAGCAGGCAGCGTACATCACGTCGTCTAAGCCCATGTATGCTAAGTTAAACTTAATGTGGACAAGCAGACAACATATTATGCACATCTACATACCGAACAATTTTACCCTGTTTGGATTATTTATTGTTGGATGCTTGCGAAAATTTATTTATTGAGAAAACTTACAGCTATTTAACAGGGAAACTAACTATTATTCTAATTACTGTAAGCCATTAATAACTTTCTAGTTTCTACTAATACAACATCCTAAGTACAAAATTATGAATACTTTAAGAATGACCCCCACCAAATTCCGTTGGTCCGATCAATTTCTCTGGTGATTTTCGGTAAATCCATATTATTGTGCGTCCCCCTGGCGTCGCGTCTCATCGGCCGTTGAACTTCCGGCGGCGCCGCGTGCTCGTAATCCATAATGCGTTCCGATTATTTTGTTTTAATGCAATTATCGTGCGCGCGTACATGCGTATACTTTACGGTCGTACTCAGTTATTTTATCATTGTATAAGTTTATTGAAGATTACATAAACTTCATATATTTTCTGACAAACTCTTCATTAAATTAAAAAAAACAATGAAGTAAGTGACATACCATAATTTAAAATACGTCTCGATTTTGTTGTGATACTAGTGATACAAACTATGGATATCATAATAGCAGTTTTTCGTGAGTTTTGTTGAGTGTCAGTGTCAAATAGTCAATAGTAAAATTAGTTAATTCAATGCAATAGTGATTAGGATTTTTTTGGTGAGTAGTTTTGCAGCGTAGTTTCCAGCGTAGTAACAGTTAGAAATTTTTAGACTAATTTTGAAAACTTAGTTTCACAAGTTCATTGCCATATTCAATACATAAATCAGACTGTCCGTGCCCCGCGGGGTTTTTTAGTGAAAGTAAAATTGCGATAATAACAGTAGATGATGAAGAAGAAGTAATAAACATACACACTCACAAACTTTCGTCTTTATAATATTAGTATGTTAAAGAGAAGTTTTCTGGAAGAAGTTCGAATTAATAAAATCGTAAGTACATGGTTTATCATTTTAATAAAAAACCTAATATTTTGATTATTATTTTTGTGGTTTTGTCTTCTTAAAATTAATAAACTTAAATAGTAAACAGACGATCGAACTTGGTTAGGGCCCAGACCACGATCATGGTCGCTATTACCTTAAACCAAAGAAAAAAAAAAAGCTTTTACGCTTTGAGAGCGGGTTGTCAAATTTTTCTGTTTTCTAATAAGTATTACGATCCCGAAAGACGATTGACTCAAATGAAATTTAGATTTATTTAATCATTGTATATTTATTTGTTATTTGGCTAACAAAAAACACGATTCACTTATTTTGACTCAATAATTTAATTTTTTGAAATTATGAATCTTTCTGGACTTTTCAACAAATACCTGTTACACTATTGAGTTACTATCATTAAATAACTTGCACTACTACAATCACACACTTTATAAAATAATAGCTAAAGGAAATATTAGTATTGTATTTAATGTTTAAGTAATCATCAAAAACATTTTTAGGACTTACGACCTTTAATTTCGTGCTATAATGTGGGAACCGTTGTTGCGCGATATTGTTCACTATTAGCTGCAACGTAGAGCACATTGCCCGGGAGCACGATTCATGGAATCATTGTATCACGATTGGAGGATAGCGGTGTGTTTAGGCGGGGCTAGCGTTTTGACAGTAGGCTCTTAAACTTTACTATAAAGGAAACGTCTCATGTTTAGAAAATTTCCGATGTCTTTTATTTTATTGTGCCATGTTCTATGTATATTGTACAGTCGGTGCTCTGTCATAAATTATAGGTATTCACATTTTCTGTGATGACAGTCAACCGTCTTAAGGTGCTCCCTCACCGGGAGCGTTCGCGTATTTAAATGTAACATTATAGATTCGACTTTGAGCATTACTTTACAAATTACAATACTACCTCCCTGACCGACGAGCATTCTCATGTAATGTCAAATTATAGGTTACCAGTTATATCAAAATATTATGTATCATTACAAGGTGCGCATTGTAATGCTCGGTTCTCCTCCTTCGCTAATGTAATCCTCTCGGTGGGGGATCACCTTAAAAGTATGTATTATTTCCTGGCACTATGGTACTGTGTGCGTTAGTATCAAAAATTATAAAATAATGTCGTAGAGAACTGGATATTTATAATTTAGACAATCTCCATTCGTTTTGCCAGCAAAGTTAGAAATTTATTTTTTTATTTTATTTTCCTTTATTTTGAAATCAAAAGTAAGTATGTTAGTATAATATGGGATTTGACAAAAGGCAAGCGTCATGGCGCTTGCCTTATACATTTGCGATTTCTAAATTCTAACTTCGCTTGCGAAATTTTCAAATTCAATTGATTTGTACCTTGATTTGTCTAACATACAACTGAATGCTGAAACACTAGTAAATTTTTCCTATGTCCAAAAAGTATCATTGTCATTAACCTATTAAATTAATTACATTTAAGTAATTAATGTTCCACTCTGAGTGCGACAGTAACTTAACTTAAACTTAATACGGCCTCTCCACGTTGGCCCATGACCAATATGAGCAATAACATGTAGAGGGGCTCGCTGCTTGCACATAATCGACGTCAATTAAGCATTGACAGCTTTGCTTTTGGTGACAATTGTGGTTATGACCAATGCAAGCGATAACAAAAGTGTAGAGTGGCATATTTGTCTCATTGTCAATGTTCATAGTCGCGGATTGTGCATGGACAGCTTCGCAATCTTGTGACAATCATAGCCCAACGTGGAGCCTTTAAGTTAAGCACTGGAAAGTGGATGCCCAAGCTTCAGGAGTGCTCTTTACCGCGTGAAAGACATGTGTAGCGAGATGTCCCAGACATCACAAATTCTCACTACCTTGTCTTTCATGTGGACTGAGCAATATGCATCACGAAGATTCCGCAGAAAAATCTACAATAATTTATTACAAACTTAAGCCGTATTATATTCCAGCCTATATATTTTTTTCACTTTTTTTTAATTGTTTGTATCGATGAATTATTATATAATAATTTCATCCTAATCTAGTTTTAATTCACGCCTTAGGACATTTTAAGGGTGGGTTCGGATTAACGACAGCGACAGTAGATATGTCACAACATCCGTGTTCGGTCACGGTCACGCTAATCTGGACACATCCTTTTAGACTTATAAGATCTATGAATTGTCAGAGAAATTAATTCATAGGCAGATCTTGGAACTAAGTAAACGGGTGTATCAAGTCCAGCCAAATGATATTGACATAATGCTAACAAATAAGTACGTTCGTCGTCTGTCTATGAATCAATTTCATCATGGTACTTATAATTAGAATACTGACAACGTTGCCGCTTGACCACATCTGAAAACCGCTGACAGTTGCTTAGTTGTGTGTACTACTGCAGTGTGCAGTCGTTGTGGTGTTTCATTCTAATACATATTTTGAGTATAGCAAAGATAGTAGTAGAGCCGGATCTTTGTCAGTATTGTTTTCAGTCGAAGCTTATACATTATTAATTATATTGTATTTTATTGTATTTAAACGGGCACTCGTTTGAATAATGTCTCGTTTGCCACTGCGATACATATTGCCAAAGTTAAGTGAATGGAAATCGTATGGCTGTGAATTTCTGTAAATGTTCGAAATTGCATCGTCTGGGATTTTAATTAGTGACGGGAGATGAAAGGATGAGAGTTGAATGCAATGCGACTAATTGTAAATTGTATGTTGACTGTGTCCAGTAGTACTTGATCCCTGCACGCATACATTTCACGTTAAAACGAAAGCTTAATAATATGTCGTCCGCCGTACCTACATTATAATATTGTTTCAAATAAAACAGTCTCTTTGTTATGAAATGCGAATAATCTATATGTAAATTGTATTTTATAATGTACATTCACTTTGTTTTCAAATGCAAATTATTTTTTGAATATTGATTGTAATGAATAATTGTATTGTTGACGAAAATAGCTTTGTGTGTTCATTTTACATAGAAGACGATATAATTAGATTTTGTACGGTCTATCACAATTAATATACATAATTAATTGAACTGTTGAAACGCAATTAATAAATTTAAATGATACTCATTCGTATTTACTTATTAATTAACACTATGCGTCTTAAATTAATACTTAATTCGATTCTATAATAATTATTACGTATTTATGCTTTTATTATATACGTTGTATTTAGTATCTTAACTTAAATCGTTCTAAGTTTTATAATTGCCTTTAATTTATAGTTGTGGTCGTACTACGTAGGAATGTTGAATATTGGTACTTTGCTGCAAAATAAAAAATCTCAAAAACAAAGAATCCATATATTTCGAATAAATGTTTCGGTTTGAAAAATACCCTACATTCCGGAAATATCGGACAAAGCGAAAAACAAAAGACAAACCGCATCGATTTCATACTCGTTTGTTTTTTCGTTGTTCAATAACGGAGCTACAATCACAACGGGCCGCGCCTATTTGTCAGCGTACCTCGTTTTAGGGTTCACAGCCGAATGGAAAAACGGAACCCTAATAGATTCGACATGCCTGTCTCTCCGTCTATCCGTATGACAAGAACTTTTATCCGAAACTACAAGAAATCTATACTGTTGAAACTTGCCATGAAGATGTATTCAGTGAACCGCATTAAGATTTTTAAACAAAAAAAGACATAAAATAAAAATATTTTTGGAATACAATATTAAAAATTTTGCTAAAATATTAAAAATCGGCCAAGTGCGAGTTGCGCTCACGCACAAAGGGTTCCGTACCATAATAGAACAAAAATAAGAAAAAAATTGTGTTTTTTGTATCGGAGGCCCACTTAATTATTTCTTTTATTAAAATTTTACTATAAATTTTTAAAGTAAAAATAAAATCGAGTATTTTGTAAACATTTCAGGTGTCTACCTGTTGCTTTCATTGATATCGAGCAAAAAATTGCAACAAAATCACATTTGTTGTATGGGAGCCCCTCTCAAATTTTTATTTTATTTTGTTTTTAGTATTTGTTAATATAGCGGCAACAGAAATACACAATCTGTGAAAATTTCAACTCTCTAGCTGTTACCGTTCTTGAGTTACAGCCTGGAGACGGACAGACGGACAGACGGACAGACAACGAAATCTTAGTAATAGGGTCCCGTTTTTACCCTTTTTAGTACGGAACCCTAAAAATGGTGCGGAACCCTTCGTGCGAGTCCGACTCGCAGTTGGCCGATTTTTTTGTTGTGTCGAACATGCGGGAACAGTTTACAAGTTATATAGCCGAAAAAATAGCATCTAAAAGCAATATTTTGATTCTCTTTTACGCAAGAGATTCGAAGCTCGGTAAATTATTATGTTCATGCTTTCATGGATAGATTTCAACATATTATACGAATGCGTTATACCAGTGGCGTATAACTATACGGTGGCAGGGGTGGCAAAATTCCACGGGCCCCCGACCCAAAAGGGCCCCGGCCCAAGAGGCCGTGAGCTCAGATTTTTTTTATAGGTACATTGTTTTATTATTAACGTGGGGATTTTTACTGATAGGGCCCCATCAATTTGCCACGGGCCCCGGATGTTATAGTTACGCCATTGCGTAATACGTTGTGAAATGTAACAATTTTGTGACAGTTCCTTGACTGTCACAAAATTGTCACGTTGGAGAATTAACTTCAGACGCCCAAGATCGTGGCAAACCGCCCAAGATTCCGACAAGCCGCCCAAAATCCCGCCCAAACAGACACCTTCCGAGTACGTACCAACTGCTAGGAGGTCTGACATCTGTTAATTCCTCACAAAGTAGGTAATGCAATGTGCATTATATCTCACTTATTGCTCTCATAGAATTAAATAAGTAAAGAAACTTTATGGCATTTTGTCAGTTTACTGAAGAAAATGTCTACTTACCTACTTTTTCAGCGCTATTAAAAAAGTTTTGTTTTTTTTATTTTTCTTGTGAGCTTTTGCGAAAAGTTATGGGAAGTTTTTCCCTTTCAATTATGTTATTAAATTATTATATTAATAAAATTTATGATGAGATGAACATATTTGATGATACAAAACAAAACAAACACATTCATTGCATACAATTATTCATTGCATTAATAAGTGGCTCGCATTGTAATTCCAATTTCCATGTGAAGTACGATTTATATGCATTGCGGTGTACAAAGAATCGACAAGCTATGCATATCGAATATGCATAGGGTCGCCAGGTCGCTAAACCGAAAACCAGACAAAGAAGTCAGCGCCGGACATTTAAAAAAGCCGGAAAGCCTCTCTAATGTAGACTTTATAATATTATCGAACGCTAATGAAAATTTCGTAAATTTTTCTCGGTGATTCTATAAGTAACTAGCTGACCCGGCAAAAGTTGTTTTGCCATATAAATTTTTTCTACTATCAATATAAAAAGTAGATAAAAACCTATTCTCAGGCCTAACGAATGTGCATACAAAATTTCATTAAAATCGGTTGTGCCGTTATGGACGCGTTCGCGCACACTGTAAAACTAGAATTTTATATATTAGATAATATTAGTAGGATTTACTATAATATTATGCATGAATATCGTAATAAACATGAAATTACATTTTTTTTAACTTTGAGATTTACTCGAATAGTAAACTCACAAAGGCTAGGACGCTGCCGTCCTCGTAGGACGGTGCCGCGGGCCGCCCCTAGGTCGGGACCTATACGGCCTATTTAAAAATCCAGAGCTGCTATACGGCCTATTTATTAATCCGGGGCTGTGTATCACCAGCAGTCATTGACCTTCTTAGTCTAGGAGCTATATGAAAAATGCTCGCACTGTATTCTGTTAACTTAAAAAAAAATTAACTCTTATAAAGACACATACTATTATAGATTATATAGACGTGTGAATGGTGTCGCTGCAGCTTTATGTAGTTGCTTTGTGGTACCGACAAAATGTCGACGTGGTTGCGTTGTCGCCAGTAGTTGCGATGTGGTTACGTACGAAAGTCAGTGAAACGGAGGGGGGGAAGAGCGCGGGCGGTGTGCGCGCACTGTCATTGCATCGACGCAACGTTGTGGTTGCGATGTGGTCGGCCACTAGTTCGCTTGTGGTTGCGATGTGGTCGGTATCACACAAGTGGTCGACAACGACTGCAAAATGTGGTACGTCTGAATAGTCCAGTCCATTTACAATACGATATATACGCCCGACCACGTGGTGTGGTTGTGGTTGTCGTGTGGTTGTGGTGGACCCACACGTGTCAAAGATTGGTTTGTATAGAAAACGATGAAATATGACAAGTTTTTTGTCAATAGCCGCTACGGACAGAATTCAGCGATTTGAGAATAGTAATAATAATTGTTAACCCAGTCAGAACAGGATAATGTCCTTTGCCAGGTTTCTGAAGCCAATATTTTGTCGGTAGCTATACATACGTACGAGTCATTAGACCTCAACCACGAAATTAGCTGGCAGCGGGGTGATTCACATTATTCCAATCCAGTGATCCAATCCGGCGCTGGATTGCTTAAAAACTCTCCAAGATATCACAATAAAAAACTCACATAAAATAGACCTTCCCAAAACGCTACATACAAAATGTCAGCTAACTATGACGTCACGCTTAGCTTGTAAAAACTAATAAAAAAAATCGACTTGACTATTCAACTTTGAAGGCTCATAAAAAAAATACATATGTTATGAAGCTGAAATTTTGGGAATACTTATTTTTGATCGCTGTCTTTATTTTATTTAAAAATCAGCAAATCTTTGACCTTGTCGTCATCCCTATTGATATTATTGACAATTATTCAGTATTGGGTAAAAAATGGTGTTTCGAGGGTCATTATTCAAACAGTTACAACTAAGTATGTGAGTCTGACTGAAAGCAAAGAAGTTTAGGCATATTTTATTCTAGCTAGAAACCTCCTCTATCGTTTAACAAAAAAAAAAAAAGAACCACTTTAATACGCTAAATTTTTCAGAAAGAGGCTAATAACCAAAAAAAAAAAATATACAAAAAAACGCTTAGGTACTTTTTACCTCTAACTTTTATTTTTCTATGTTTTATTTCGCGAAAATTAAAACATAATGTCTTTTTGATTGTACTCTACGTGTTTAGCTATCAATTGAGATCTTTTTTATGTTCATAGGACATTTACCTACATGAGAAGTAGTGGTCAAATTAGTATAAGAGGTCAAATTAGTATTTTGCAACCGTGAGAGAGAGAGAAGAAAAATATTTCGTTGATGCAAAATGCCATTTTTCATAACATCAAAGGACCGGACACCTGTGTTGGGACACATTGTATATATTATAACATCGGAAAATTTCACATCAAAAATACAACGTTGTACCTTTGTGCAGACACGGTATATAATACCTTTGTGATGTGTGCACTACACACATCACAAAGGTATTCTATATTATACTGTGTATTATATTAGATCGTGTCTGCTGTACAAAGGTAAGTAATACCTTTGTACAGTAGATAACACGGTCTATAGTATAGTATACGTAAATAAAATATACAAGGGCTTAAATTGTGTACTATGATCTGTCGATAGTAATAATCAGGCTCTCAGAGAAATCGAATACCAGAATTAAAGAAGATGTAGCTCCAATTGAGCTGGATTATTGAAATCGGGTGTACAAAGACAGCTTAGCTCCCGGTAAGACCGCGTCCCTATCATACACGGCGCCGCGCCGCAGGATTCAGGAAGGTGCCGCGAACGGTGCGCCGCATCGTGCCTCTATTCAGTTGATATTTTGCTGTTGGTGCGATCGGACGCGCTTCGGCAATACGGTTTCCGCGCGATAAACGGATTTTGGCGTTGGAGTTGCTAGCACCAACTAGTAATTAATATTTGCAAGAGTTTACTTTACAAAAATCTAACTTTTTTGTTTTGAATTTTTTTTTCTTCGAGCGTCGTTAGATGTTTACCTCGGAATCCGGGGCAAGTCAATGAATCTTCAAATAAATTTTTTGAAATGTGTTTTGAACAGCATATAGAAAAATGTTAAAAAAATATATTTTGTCCGATATCAATTTTTTAATTATTACTTTACCCCTTTTCGGGGTGAAAATTATTTTAGTAAAAATAACCCCAGCAATCGACAGAGACAAATTCTAAGCAAAATTTGTATTTTTTTTTTTGTATAAATCAATACTTTTTGAGTTATAAAAAATCAAAGATCGTAATTTTTCGTGATAAAAATAAAATGTAATGTTTAAAGCGATTTTTCATCAATAACTCAAAAACTATAAGTTTTTACAAAAAATGTCTTATTATCAAAATTGAAGCTAATAAAATAAACAAACAAATCCCTTCTTTAAAAATCCTCTAATATTAATTCAAGTGAGCTATAAGTGATTGTATGTATATATTTACTCGCCAAATAAGCATTCAAACTAAAATAACGGGAAACCGATGCATTTTATGACATATACTTCCTAGACACTTTTTAAAGTATATAAAAATACCTTTCTAATGAGCACTGCAAAGAGTTAATAGCATGAAAATTGAGCAATTTATGATAAAAATAAGATGATACTTTAATTTTTTTTGGAAGAAAAATAAAAATAAAATCTTAATCATTTCCAAAATAATTCAAATTTATGGTTATCCCTAAAGGACTTTCTTTTCCGTAGCGCAAGTGATGACTCAAAAAAAAAATCCCGGTGTAGAATGCTTATATAAATTATCGTAAACTTCATCTTCTTTTGAAAATAACTTCAAAAAAATTGGATATTCGTAAAAAATTATGATGATCGAAATTTGTGTTCTTTTCTTAACAAAGATTTTGGATTCATTTTTATTTTTATAGGATTAAAAATAACCAAGATAGAGACGTTTGAAACCTAACTTTTACTACGAGAAAAATTTAACCGGGATTTTTTAAACCTTTTTCTTTAAAAAAAATAAGGGCTATAATTTTTTTTTAATTATCTCAAAGCTCTTACCCTTAAAATAGTTTTTGGATGGACCTGCTTTATAAAAATCGGCCAAGTGCGAGTTGGACTCGCGCACGAAGGGTTCCGTACCATTATAGAGTAAAAATAGGCAATTTTTTTTTGTAACCCCCCTTAATTATTTATTTTATTTTATTGTTTATTATAAAACTATAAGTAAAATTGAGTATTTTGTGAACATTTCAAGTGCCTAGCTATTGCCATTATTGATATCGAGCAAAAAAGGTCAAAAAAATGAGGTTTGTTGTATGGGAGCCCCCCTTAAAAATTATTGTAAAGTTATATTAAGTATTTGTTGCTATAGCGGCAACAGAAATACACAATATGTGAAAATTATATTTATAATATTTTAAGCTATAACAACAAATACTAAAAACAAAATAAAATAAATTTTTAAGGGGGGCTCCCATACAACAAACGTGATTTTTTGGCCTTTTTTGCTTGTAATAAATAATAGTAGCAAGTGCGAAATACTCACAATCACAACTTTCGCTCAATAACGACACGGAACCGTTCGAGCGCGAGTCTGGCTCGCACTTGGCCGATTTTTAGGGTTCCGTAGCCAAATGGCAAAAAACGGAACCCTTATAGATTCGTCATGTCTGTCTGTCTGTCTGTCCGTCCGTATGTCACAGCCACTTTTCTCCGAAACTATAAGAGCTGTACCATTGAAATTTGGTAAGTAGATGTAGTCTGTGAACCGCATTAAAACTTTGATACAATAATGGAAAAATTATTAAAAATTTTAGGGGTCCCCATAGGTACAACTGAACCAAATAAATTTTTTTTTCATCTAACCTATGCGTGTGGGGTATCTATGGATAGGTCTCCAAAAATCGTATTGAGGTTTCTAATATCATTTTTTTCTAATCTGAATAGTTTGCGAGAGAGACTCTTACAAAGTGCTAAAATGTGTGTCCCCCCCCTCTAACTTCTAAAGTAGGGGCATGATAAGTCTAAAAAAATATATGATGTACTTTTCTATAAAAAATACCAACGAAAATTAGTTTGAACGAAATCTAGCAAGTAGTTGTTTTTTTATACTTTTATATTTAAATAAAAAAAAAAATTTTTCATCTTACCTATGCGTGTCGGGTATTTATAGATAGGTCTTCAAAAATCATATTAAGGTTTCTATTATCATTTTTTTCTAACCTGAATAGTTTGCGAGAGAGACTCTTCCAAAGTGGTAAAATGTGTGTCCCCCCCTCTAACTTCTAAAGTAGGGGCATGATAAGTCTAAAAAAAATATATGATGTACTTTACTATAAAAACTACCAACGAAAATTGGTTTTAACGAAATCTAGCAAGTAGTTTTTTTATACGTCATAAATGGTAAACTTAAATTAACTTTAATTAAATCAACTGAAATGTAAAAATAAATCAAAAACCTTTTAATTTCATAAAAATAAACCTTATTGCTGCTGCGGAACCCTTCATGGGCGAGTCCAACTCGCACTTGGCCGGTTTTTAACTTTTTTTTTATTTAAGCTTTTAACAATGCAATCGAACAGTTTTTATGAAGATTCATTGACTTGTCCTGGATTCTGGGGTTTACAATTTTTATGCCTTACGGCCGCGGCGCTCCACTATAAGAGTATTTTTATATGCCTCGTTTAAATTTGGATCGCATTTTTTTGTTCGGAAGTTTCACCCTGAAAGGGACGCGCCCAGTCATAACCCACTCAAATACCGTAGATTCGCCATATTATAGGTCTACCAGAATCTGATGGCAAAAAGTGAGAAAATAAATTGACTCTAGCAATACCGGGGTGATTGGAATAAACATTTTGATCCTCTTTTTTTTCTTATAGCGGCTGATTCTGTGTGTTAAACATGCAAATATAACAATTTATCCAATGATCAAGGATATTTTATGAAAATCTGCTGTCAAAAATTGCCATCAGATTCTGGTAGACCTATAAAAATCAATATCCTTGATGGTGCTTATTATTATGCATTGTGTACCTACCGCCTGCTGGCATTGGAACACAACTTCACTGAACGTGATGAGAGGCCTTAAGTTACGTTGTAACTATTTGGTACCTAATCTGTGGCTTTAGGAGATAAACTAGTTGTGCATTCATCATTAGTATTGATTGGGTACCTACGTCTTATTACTATTCAAATCTATATAAATAAAAATTAATTTCAAATTTTGTTAGTCTTGCTAAAAATCGGGAACGGCTGAACTATTTGGTCAATTTTAGTCTTAAAATATTCGTGGAAGTTCCGGGAAGGTGTACTAGGAGGTCTCCGGGTCGTAAACAATAACTTATTTGAGTTTGCCCATTGTTGTTAATATAAATTTTTTCGCTACTTGCTTAGGCTTCTTACAGACGAACGGCACTTGTCGACGGCACGCGTCGACGTCAGCCGTCGACAGTTAACGGCTGCCGTCGACGCGTGCCGTCGACAAGTGCCGTGCGTCTGTAAGAAGCCTTAGTCAGTATTTTTTTTATACATTTTTTTTTATATAGCGTACACTCATACATATACTTAATTTATAATATTATGTAAGTGAATGCTATAAAAGTAAAATATATGCATACACACAGGTTCACTTTCAAGTTGATGTAAGTAGGTAATTACTAAAATCAATTACTTTAAGATCTGAGTTAGGTCATATTATGTAATATTGTAGTGTTCTCAAGGCAGGAAGGAGGAGGTATGTACTCCTAAAATCTTAAAAATATTCTTGTTAGATTATGGACCTGTTTCACAGTTGCATAGTAAGCATTGGTCCATAACTTATTAGAGATTTGTCGCTGCTTTGTTTTGACCAACAGAGACAAACTACTAATTATAATATAAGTTATATTATGTCGCATAAATGTAACATAATATTTCTCATTTTGTAAAACTGGCTCTAGAATGTAAAAGATCCTATTTCTAGGTGTAAGGCATACCTGTCAAGCAGTGACGGATTAAGACTACTTGATGCCCTAAGCAATCCATGCCTGTGAACCCCCCTATCCGTATGTCAACTAGAATCGGTCTTTGAACCTTTACTCTTCTGGTGCCCCCTCACACGTGATGCCCTAGGCAATTGCTTAATTTGATTAAGGGTTAATCCGTCACTGCTATCAAGTATCAAAGTTTTTTTTCAGTACGAAGACCAAATGTGGCCTTGGCATCAAAGTCGGTTTGTCATAGGTCACCACGTAACTATCACAGCCAGCTTTGATGAGCACGGCTCCATTGCTAACCGCGACGGCGCATCATTTCTCGAACCTAGCCTGTCAAAGCGGCGGTGAAATGTCAGCTCTCATATCACAGCCACTTTGATGTGGTCGGTTTACGGAGACACCACACACCAGGTCTGGGGCCGCTTCGCGAAAGTGGTCGTGCCATGCAAACGGTCATATCACAGCCACTTTTGACGAGTCGGAGCTGACCGTTCTCGCAGGGAGATGGACGCAGTCGGTCGCGTGTCGCTCACAAAGTGGCTCTGATATGTTGCCAGTCATATCACAGCCAGCTTTGATGAGCGACAATCGACCTCCCGAGGTTGGAGCTGGAGCGATGATGGAGTCGGCAAAGTGGTTGTGACGTGTAGCGCATCCATATCACAGCCAGCTTTGTTGACTCTCGACTCGCTGGAATCTTCGACAACGAATAACTTTTTTTTATCTTGTGCGAATTTCAGCGCTGACAATAATAATTTGAAGTGCTGTAAGTATTTAGTTGTAAGAGCGAATGTTGAGGACTCGTTTGCGACACGACAGCCTTTAGACAGACAGAATATTTTTTATTTGTGCTTGTGTATCTTCATATTGTGTTCTGCGTAGAAATTGTCTTGTCTCTGACTGTCATATCTCAAATAAGCGCTAGCCTTTTTAGGGTTCCGTACCCAAAGGGTAAAAACGGGACCCTATTACTAAGACTTCGATGTCTGTCCGTCTGTCCGTCTGTTTGTCACCAGGCTGTAACTCAAGAACCGCTATAGCTAGACTTCTGAAATTTTCACAGATTGTGTATATGTGTTGCCGCTATAACAACAAATCATAAAAATAAAATAAATTAAATATTTAAGGGGGGCTCCCATACAACAAACGTGATTTTTTTTGCTATTTTTTGCTCTTAATCAATAACGGCAACACATAGGCAATTGAAATGTTCTCAAAATAATTAATTGTATTTGTACTTTAATGATTAATTATAAAATTTAAATAAATTAAATAATTGAGGGGGGCTCCCATACAAAAAATTCAATTTTTAGTCTATTTTTGCTCTGTAGTGGTACGGAACCCTTCGTGCGCGAGTACAACTCGCACTTGGCCGACTTTTTGATAAATGACGACCATAATACTTTGAAAATACCTTAATCTCATTCAACAGCCTATCCATGATCACTATAACTTTTCATAACATTTTGTTTGTAATTTGTTTAGATATTATATACTAAACTAATGTTCAATTTTAAACCTAGGAACCAGCAGATACAGATTTAATAATAATTATATATAATATCTAGTGTCCACCTTTCTGTCCACTGACCACTACTTGTCCAGTATTTGTTAAAGTTACATTTCCCAGCCAATATTTTGTTAATCCGTCAATAATGATTATTATTTTTCAAATTTCAGATTTGCTGCGGAGTCATAGAGGGTTTTTTTCAACTGGAGAAGAAAATATAATAAAAATTTTAGACAAACTAAGGAGTCTTTTATTTATTCTTTGAAATGTTTATACCATGCAATTAATCGACAATTACAGTTATTTGCAATAATAGTCTAGTATTTAAGCTTAAAAAGGTGTTAATTCAACATACTATTGATAAAATTATGTGGTTTAGCTCATTCGATCCGGAATATTGTCTAGACCATTGTGCCAAATAATTAATTGCCCATAAGAATATCCAAAAGTTATTTTAAACAATTAAACACATTCGAAAATTGTGTTTGGTTTGTAGGTTATGTTATTGTTCGTAAATTATAAATATTTTCGAAATTTGAAAAAAAGATCCTTAAAGAGGAGGAAATTTAGTATAAAAACTTCCAACTCCCGGAACTGTACCTCGATTATTTATAATTTTTATAGCCCTCCGCGCGACATTGGTAGGTTGCGCGCAGGGCCTCGAAAGCGAGTACGTCACTTAATTTCTTTTTAAAGTACTTAAAATAAATAAAAAATTTATAGTATAATCTTAACACTTTGAAGAATTGATTCCCGTTGGAATTTTTCATAAAAACAAATTTTTAAAAATGCTATACGATTGTTAATTTTAACATTTTTTTTTCAAACTTCCTTCATCGTTCTAAACTAAACAGGTATATATTATATACGTCGTTTTTTGTTGACTTAAAAAAATATTATAAACAAAGTATTAACATTTTTAAAATTTTGATGACACAATCTTGTTTTATATGTATATAAGAAGAGCTCCACGAAGCGAAATAATTTTACGGCAATTATTTAAACATTTTTTTTAGTTTAGAACGATGAAGGAAGTTTGAAAAATTTTTGTTAATTAACAATCGTATAGCATTTTGAAAAGTTTGTTTTTATGAAAAATTCCAACGGGAATCAATTCTTCAAAGTGTTTAGATTATACTATATTTATTTTAGATTTTTTAATTAACTTTAAGTACTTTAAAAAAAAAAATTAAGTGACGTACTCGCTTTCGAGGCCCTGCGCGCAACCTACGAATGTCGCGCGGAGGGCTATTTTCAGCGTTAAATTAAAATTATAAATAATGGAGGTACAGTTCCGGGAGTTGGAACTTTTTTATACTAAATTTCCTCCTCTTTAAGGATCTTTTTTTCAAATTTCGAAAATTTTTATAATTTACGAACAATAACCTACAAACCAAACACAATTTTCGAATGTGTTTAATTGTTTAAAATAACTTTTGGAATTTTTTATGGGCTAATACAATTATTTGGCACAATGATCTAGACCAGGGCTTCCCAAACTGTGCGTCGCGACATTGTCCCAGGGGCGTCGCATGTCAACACAACCAAATAATATGTCATTCACATATCCCCGGTATCAGAAGCTATGCTCAGAAAAGTAAGCGCATCCTTCACATTAGCCAGCCTTGCTGGCTTTAATAGCTTTCATAAATTATATATTTTTTAATTTTTATGCTTATGTTTTGATTTGGTCATTATTTCCTAATAAAAATATAAAAGTCCAAATAGTGTTTTTATGATAACCTATGTAGGCTGGTTCTAAAATTGGAAAGTATTTTTGGGGGCTGGGTTGAGGGGCATCGTAAAGAAATGGCAAAATCCCAAGGGTGTCACAGTACAAATAAGTTTGGGAAGCCTTGATCTAGACATTATTCCGGATCGAATGAGCTAAACCACATAATTTTATTACTAGTATGTTGAATTAACACCTTTTTAAGCTTAAAGACTAGACTTCGCAAAAAAGAGTGCGATATAACTGAGGGCGCTTTTCTTTTAGCATAGGCCATAGGCTGGCATAGGCACTTTTTTTTTACGCAGAGAAATGCTGTGACGCATTCGACGCAGGGGATGGGGACTCCCGCTGCGGATATGTAGGGCTCACCGCGGCGAAGATGGTAGGTGCCGCGGCCCTACCCACTAAAACTCTGCGATGTTCCTTCTCTTGCTGCTGACGGATGAACGGGTCCCATGGAACATTACTCCGCAGTTGGCATAGGCAACCCTACGCTACGCTTGAACGCTCTTTTGACTTGACTTGACATAAAATGCACTAATTTTTTTTGTTTTTTTTTAACCCCCGACAAAAAAGAGGGGGTTATAAGTTTCACATGTCTGTCTGTCTGTCTGTGTGTGTGTCTGTCCGTGGCATCCTAGCATCCAAACGGGTGGATTTTGATCTAGTTTTTTTTTATTTGAAAGCTGACATGGTCAAGAGTGTTCTCAGTTATAATTCAGGCTTTATCTGTAAGCAACTTGCACTCGTTTGATGGGTTTAATATTTCATTCTAGTTCGTGAGATTTGTGAATATACAATATACGTATACACATTAATGGAAAGTTGACCTGGTGCTGCAGCATAACCTGGAAATCAATAGGACATCCAACTCCTCGCCAACTTAGAGCAGAGGTTTCGTGTTTGGGCTCATTTTAATTGTGACAACCAGTAAGACCTCGATAAACAGTAAATATTTACATGCTGCTGCTGCAGCATCACCTGGATTCTATAGGAACCGAGCTTCGTATGAACCCAAGGTGGAGGTTCCATGTTTGGGTTCATATTAACGGCCTCATCAAAAAGGACATTGATAGATGTTAATCATAGAAATATGATCCTGTTGATATAGGAATTATTCTGCACTATAACCAACACAAGTTTAAAAAGCATGATATAAAATTCAATTAAGAAATTTAAAAAACCAGTCGCCAAACAACTTCAAAAAGTAATGAAATAATATTTACTGCCTGTAAGTTCAAATAATTCCTAAGTGTAAAGTAAAATTTTAGTCTATAATTGTTGTCAAGGTGTTATGTGTCGGGGGACCGCTAATGTAGATGTTTGATTTCACTATAATGCTCTATAGCAGTGTTTTTCAACCTTTTAATGACGCGCCCCCCCTAGCATAAAAAATATTTCGCGACCCCCCAACCTTTGCTTTTTTTCATGCATGCATGTATGTTAATGAATCAATTATACTTTTGTTAAAATTCTCCTACTTTATATATTTTTTTACTGAAATAGTTCTATCGAACCCCCAGGGGGTCGCGACCCACAGGTTGAAAATCCCTGCTCTATAGTTTAAGCCAGGGGTTCCCAATCTTTTTCAGCCTGCGGCGCAGTTACACGTCTCAATATTTTGTCACGGCGCCCTACTCTACCTAGCTATTACAGAAAGATATATAAATAAACACCTTTAATGATTATAGTTACATTAAGCAGGTAAATAATAATAAACAAATATTTAATCATCTGCCTGCTTTGAATAATTCATATTATAATTTTATTTTATAATATTCATGGTTTCGGATAATGATGGAGGATCGACTCACGGCGCCCCTCTTACCTTTCCACGGCGCACCAGGGCGCCGCTGCGCACAGTTTGGGAACCCCTGGTTTAAGGATCAGTTCACAGCGAATGGAATCGAGATAATCAGCGACTTGGCGGTTGTAGTTTGTAGTTTACTTGGCGGTCCCCCGACACACCGTGACAATAATTATTATGGAGTAAAATATTACTTCACACTTAGGAATTATTTGAACTAAAAGGCAGTAAGTATTATTATTTATTTCATTACTTTTTAGTTGTTTGGCGGAGTTTTTTTTTTAATTTCTTATTGACAAGTACTAATGTTTCCATAAATAAAAGACGTCAGAGTCTTTTTTGTCAAGCTGTACTAAAACCACTGACCTCCATTATACAAGTACGCTGGACTAATGATACCCTTTGATGATAGCTATTTTTTGTGCCTATTTGAAGCGGAATCAGCTCCCCCAATGTGAGTGATAGGAACTAAATTTGACGTAAAAACACAGAATACAAATTACTCACGGACGTAAAAATGACGTTTCAAAGTCGCCATATTGGCGCTGATAGCAGTAGTGGGAGTATTTGGAACTAATACTAGTGATGACAACCAATAACGATTAAGCGGCCATTTGCAAGTTACGTCAAATTTACTTCTCTTCCCTCTCACTGGGGGCGCTGATTCCGCTTCAAATAGGCACAAAAAAAAAGTGGGTATCATAGGTCGTACTTGTATAATGGAGGTCAGTGACTAAAACGCATTATTTTTATATTACCTGATAATTTTTTTCGAGCCAACTTACAATCTTTACGTTAAATATTTTTGCCCAGTTGCGTTAGACTTTAACTTGGAATTAATTATAGTCAGAAAAGATATTTTCTCAAATTACAATCAAAGTTGTAGGAAATTTAGTGATCTACAAGTTTATTCCTATAGTATTTTTATTTATATATTTGACAATAATCGAGATACACTGTAATACATACAGGTAAAAATCTACTTACTGCCGCATTCAGAGTGGAACATTAATTAATTAAATGTAATTAATTCAAAATTTTGACATAAGCCCCATACATTATGTGTCAAACTCTTCATTAAATTGAAGGGAATCATAATTAAATCTCTGAGTACGGCGGTTAGACTTGTTTTTTGCTATTACTTCCGTAAATATTCATTGTACGATGAAAATTACAAGGACCAAAGTTGTAGATAATTAAATTAGCAACAACTTTTGTTGTTATCATTTTTGTAAAAAAATGAAAACTAAAGAAAATGTGGTCAAAAATAGGCTTAACCTTCCAACCAATATGGCGGCTAACGCACCAGTCGGATTTGGTCGAGATTTTGGATTTAAGCTATTTATGACTCTCCCTATCATTGGCGTAAGAAAAATCTTACTATAATTATTTATAATATATGTTGGTTGCCGGTTGTCCTATATGTCTGAGCTAACGCGTCTGGGCTAATTTGCTTGTACAGGTAGTAAGGTAGTACAAACGGACCTTGTCCACTTATAATTCATAAGCCTTATCCTCATGGAAAAAAAGTCGATATTATGTCGATACCGTACATGCGATGTGTCCATAGAAAAAACTTAGCGGTACCCATTTGCTTACGGTTGTCCAACTAGAACATACATATCTTCTATATATATAAAACTCAAAGGTGACTGACTGACATGTTGATCTATCAACGCACAGCCCAAATCATTGGACCGATCGGGCTGAAATTTGGCATGCAGGTAGATGTTATGACGTAGGCATCCGCTAAGAAAGGATTTTGATCAATTCTACCCCCAAGGGGGTAAAATAAGGGATGATGGAGGATGTAAATGTATTAGTTTGAACCTATCAGTACCTAATGGAACGAGTAAATTTAGACGAACAAATAATTGAGTATTTTTGGTCATATTGTCAAGTGCCTACCTGTTGCCAATATATATATATATATATATATATATATATATATATATATATATATATATATATATATATATATATATATATATATATATATATATATATATATATATATATATATATATATATATATATATATATATTTTTTATGAAATAAGGGGGCAAACGAGCAAACGGGTCACCTGATGGAAAGCAACTTCCGTCGCCCATGGACACTCGCAGCATCAGAAGAGCTGCAGGTGCGTTGCCGGCCTTTTAAGAGGGAATAGGGTAATAGGGGAGAGTAGGGATGGGAAGAGAAGGGAATAGGGTAGGGGAGGGAAGGAAGGGAATAGAGTAGGGGATTGGGCCTCCGGTAAACTCACTCACTCGGCGAAATACAGCGCAAGCGCTGTTTCACGCCGGTTTTCTGTGAGAACGTGGTGTTTCTCCGGTCGAGCCAGCCCATTCGTGCCGAAGCATGGCTCTCCCACGTATAAACAAGCATTATTATTATTAATATTGTCGAGCAAAAAAGGCCAAAGTAGCGTTTATTGTTTGAGAGCCTTTGCTTTATTTTGTTTTTAGTATATTTTGTTGTTATAGCGGCAACAGAAATAAATAATTTGTAAAAATTTCAACTATTTAGCTAGCGAAGTTGTTGAGATACAGCCTGGAGTCAGACAAACAGCGAAGTCATTCCCGTTTTTACCCTTTGTGTAAGGAACCACAAAAAGGGGAAAACTATCCATCTTTGTTATTATACTATGTTAACGCGGACGAAGTCGCGGGCAACAGATAGTTTACATATAAATATATATATTGTTAGATGTTATTACCACCACCATCACAAATATTACAAGTTAGAACCGTAGCTTAGCTATACAGCAGATTAGAACAAAATAATTTTATGAATTTTTGCATCCGCGGATATTATGAACGGGGCGCGGGGACGCATCCGCGGACGGCGGACGGTTTTCTGAAATGACTGGCCTGACATCCGAAGACTCATGTTCCTACAAACCTTCCTGCATCCGCGGACGTCCCCGTATGAACCGTGCACATTGTTAAGCCGCATCCATCAGCCGCAGCTTACGGACGCGTCCGATAATTTGTTTCCAGCTTTATTTGTATAGTCGAATAGGTAATAATCTATACTAATATTATAAAGCGGAAGAGTTTGTTAGTTAGTTTGTTTGTTTGTTTGTTTGAACGCGCTAATCTCAGGAACTACTGGTCCGATTTGAAAAATTCTTTCAGTGTTAGACAGTCCATTTATCGAGGAAGGCTATAGGCTATATTTTATCACGCTACGACTAATAGGAGCGAAGAAATAGAGGAAAATGTGGAAAAAACGGGGGGAAATCATTTGAAAGGGCTTATATGAACGCGCAAATCTCAGGAACTACTGGTCCGATTTGAAAAATTCTTTCAGTGTTAGATAGCCCATTTATCGAGGAAGGCTATAGGTTATATTTTATCACGCTAAGACTAATAGGAGCGAAGAAATAGAAGAAAATGTGGAAAAAACGGGGGAAATTATTTGAAAGGGCTTATCTCACGAACTACTAGAGCAATTTTTCTGTTATTTGGGTCAGATAAGAAGTAGACCACGTGAAGGATCATAGGCTATTTTTTGTAGACTGATTTGTCTGTGAAGTATCTAATTTACGCGGGCGAAGCCGCGCGGAACGTCTAGTATTATATATTTTTGAGGATTTCAACATTTAAAATTATAATATTAGTATCTTGTGGTGTACTTAACTACAAACACACGACGAGATTCTATATAGTATAGATAAACGAGACGCAGGTATTAACGGCTAAGCCGATTTTGGTGAAATAGGTTCAAGTGGGTTCCAGAATCGTTAAACTTCCCAATATTTTAAAACGGCTTAACCGATTTTAATGAATATTTACGAGAATGGTTTTGTCTATGGAATTTATATTTCTATCACCTAGATAAGTGATGTTTTTCAACTAATTGTACGGTCCAGGTTGTAGCAGATAATTTCAAAAAATTTACTGTTTAGGATGCTGTACACGTCACAGAACATTTTTGTTTGCCTAAAGTTGCATAAGTGCGATGCATATTATTTAGAAGGCTAAGATTATGACCTAGAACGTTCGAAAATACGACCGTTCGATATAATAAACCAATAATTTATACCAAGACAACTGACCTTAAACTTCCAAGAACTTATTATATTTTGTAGTATTGATTGTGTTTCGCTACAGCCAGTTAATTTTGACAATCCGTTTATCAAACTATTATGAGCAGTAGCCAGTAGGGTAAACTTTAATTTGCGAAAGTTTGGATACATACTTTTATATATTATTTAAACAGTCTTATAAAAATTACACTGAGCCACAGAGGTCGTCAAAGTACCAAATTAGAAGTGTAGCTAGCGCCTGTAAGGTGTTTAAATAGTTTCACAGTAGCTTGACGTATTATTTGAATGGTGATTGTGATACAGTCAATATGTAACGAAAAATTGAGTGCCCTCCGAATAAAGACCTACCGTTATTTGACGTGATGAATCGTTAGGGGGGCATGTCAAGAGGTCACAGAAAAATTAAAAAGGTCGCGCTAATTGCTGGTTTTGAGAAATCCAAAAAATGAATAAAAAAATGTTGAAATTTTTTTTCTCGGAAACTATTGGTTTTAGGAAAAAGTTTTTTTAATAAAAAATGTAGAGGGCATTGCGAATTACATTTTTTGTCATTGGAGTGACGTCATCCGACTTAAAATACAAAAAGTAGAGGGCGCTAATGGATCAAAAAATGTTACAATGGTATTTTCGATAAGAAAAAATTTTTTTTTCATAATAATATAAATTAGAAAGTTGTTCGTCACAAAATTAGCTACAACTTTTATTGAAACAAAATTTTTTTAAAAAGGTATGAGCCATAAACACTAGAAAGACCGGACTTTGCATATACCTAGAAGGACTGACCACACAAATTAAGTTTATCAATTTTAATTTATTGTTGTATTTGTTTCTACTAACATTTAATAGCATTTAGAGTAAATAAAATCAAAAAAATTAAAAGTTGAAACACGAAACGAAGAAATAAGAAAAAAAATCCAAAGCATCAATAATAAAGTAAATAATGAACAAGAAAACTTTCAATTATTAGCAAAGCAAAATCAATTTATTAAGAAATACCAGTTTCTATGTAAAAATTGCTTTTAAAAATGTCATTTCACTTATTAATACAAACTTCAAACTGACAAAAAATTATTATTCGTTTTTGATTGTACTAAAAATTTATAATCGTATTTTTCATCCACTCTCTATATCCGCCTTCTATAAAAAAATATTTCGCCGCTGCCGTGTCGTCAGTCGCGTTTGATGTAAATCACATGTAATTCACATGTGATTCACATGCGAATCACATGATATAATTTACATGGGTGTCACATGGGAGTCATATGGGAATCACAAAAAATTATAATTGTGAAAAAATCATTTTTTCCTATCGAAAATACCGTTGTAACACTTTTTTGATCCATTAGCGCCCTCTACTTTTTGTATTTTAAGTCGGATGACGACACTCCAATGACAAAAAATGTAGTTCGCAATGCACTCTACATTTTTTATTCAAAAAACTTTTTCCTAAAACCAATAGTTTCCGAGAAAAAAGCATTTCAAAATTTTTTTATTCATTTTTTGGATTTCTCAAAAACAGCAATTAGCGCGACCTTTTTAATTTTTCTGTGACCTCTTGACATGCCTCCCTAACGATTCATCACGTCAAATAAGGTAGGTCTTTATTCGGAGGGCAAATTACATAATATTTATAATTGTACTATTGGGATAGTGAGAAGAATTAGTAGAGCTCTAAATTCGAACTCTTACTTTTCACTGTTTGATAATATCATCAGTGCCCTCACATTTACGTTTAAACAATCTTCTGCAGCAAATAAAATTTAAAGGATCGCTACCTAAAAGGTCCCAGGCAAGGTAACCACACTTGTAAATGTATAACTCATAAGTGTCTGTTTGTTACCTATTCACGCTTAAACCGCTGAACCGATTTGGATGAAATTTGGTATGCAGTTTCTTTGAGCCCTGGGAAAGGACAAAGGATAGTTTTTGTTACGGAAAAATGCACGGCTCCCGTGCGATAAACTACTTTTGGCACAACGGACTTGCGGGCGTCATCTAGTTATATTATTATAGGTACATATAGTTATATTATTATAATATAAGTATAGTAGCTGTGCCCTGCAGTGTTACCCGCGGTTTTTTAAGTGAAATATAAACTAAGTCTATGACTATGAAAAGTAGCAATAATAGAATCATACTGAGAGGATGCATGGTGTAAAATGTAATGGTAGTAATGATAGGTACTTTCTGTTTTTGAAACATCCAAACTCGTATCTATAAGGAGTCAGCAGTTCTCTCAGCATCTTCGGGATCATGATATACCTTGGTGCAAAATCTTACTTTTTGGTAGCATAATATGCACACAAAACTAGCTGTTACGTTTAAAACCAAAATCACCATATTATGTTTCCATATAAATTCTGGGAAATTCCCAGAATCCCAGTATTTGATCATGGGATCTATTACGGAGTGGGTCACGGGGTAAGTTTTAAAAAATAAACTTTTTTACAACTGAAAATTTATTTAAGTAAGTAAATTAAAATAACACAAAAATTGTGTTGTTGCGCCGAGGTTCAAAGCTACTCTTAACTTATTTATTACGAAATGAAAGAAAGGAAACGAAAAATGATGATTCTATGATATTTTGCACAAGCGTGAGACCGCTTGCTCAGCTTTTCACCTTGAATAGGATAACCGTGGAAATAATATCATAACATTCAACAAGGTATTACTTTATGGATCCCATGATCAAATTGCCATTGGTAACCGTAGCACCAAGTTTGAATCATATAGGTAGGTATAAGGTACTTTTAAACAACATACTAGCATCATTATTGACAAACTCGAGTCTCGATCTATAAGACTATGAAAAGTACCAATAATAGGGTCATAATGGGACGAATGACGATGCGTGGTACAATGGTTTATGGTAGTGATGATGATAAATGTAATTTGCATAATATGATACTCTATGTACCTACAACAAAAGAAAAAAAATGAAAATGCGTTCTTAAACAGCGGAGTAATCGTTGAACATACTTACTTAAAAAAAAATATTTCCGCAGCCGAACATTTAAATCACATCCTCCTTTTTGAAGGTCGGTTAAAAATGTAGCCTGTGTTAATCCAGTATGTAATATGTTAGCTAACTCCTTGTCAAATAACAAATATACAAAGTCACTAACTTTCGCCTTAGTAGATAATATTAGTAATTAGGTAGTATGAAATATGACTAATGTATGATGGTATGATTTTTAGGACAGAATATAACAGAGATTTAAAGACAATGTATGCAACCGACTTTAGTGTCAATTCAGACCGCAATGCGACGCGTAGATGCATTTCTAAATTTGTACTGAGCGTGAGACGTCTTGCAAATGTGTCAAATCCATACAAATTGAGGACCTTGCAGCAAAAGGGGGGCAGATCCAAATTTTAACCCTTTTTAGGGTTCCGTAGCCAAATGGCAAAAAACGGAACCCTTATAGATATTTCGTTATGTCTGTCTGTCTGTCCGTCCGTATGCCACAGCCACTTTTCTCCGAACTATAAGAGTTATAGGTACTATTGAAACTTGTATCATCAAAATCTACATCTACTTACGTAGATGTAGTCTGTGAACCGCATTAAGATTTTGATACAATAATGGAAAAATTAATAAAAATTTTAGGGGTCCTCATAGGTACAGCTGAAACAAAAAAAATTTTTTTCACCATAGATATCTATGGATAGGTCTTCAAAAATCAAATTGAGGTTTTTAATATCATTTTTTTCTAACCTGAATAGTTGTCCCTGCGAGAGGGACTCTTCCAAAGTGCTAAAATGTGTGTCGTCCCCCCCCCTAACTTCTAAAGTACTTGGTATGATTATGATCATGATAAGTCTAAAAAAAATTATGATGTACTTTACTATAAAAACTACCAACGAAAATTGGTTTGAACGAAATCTAGCAAGTAGTTTTTTTTATACGTCATAAATGGTAAACTTAATTTAACTTTCATTAAATCAACTGAAATATAAAAATAAATAAAAACCTTTTAATTTCATAAAAATAAACCTTATTGCTGCTGCGGAACCCTTCATGGGCGAGTCCAACTCGCACTTGGCCGGTTTTTTACCCCACCTACCTTAACTTGTCTAACCAGGCCTTTTAGCCAAGACTTTTTCTTTATCGCATCTTTATAGAATCGCCGATCAAAATGTATGGAATTGACATAATATGCTTTCGTTAAAATGACGTTGACGTTCGACACTTCTAATGTCAATTCCATACATTTTGATCGGCGATTCTATAAAGAAGCAATAAACAAAAAGTTTTGACTAGGGGCTCTGGCCTTTTAAACAAGACGATATCTTTATCGCTCTTATATAGAATCGCCGATCAAAATGAAAAGCGATTAGAAAATAGAAAAGCGTTGAAATTTGAAACTTGTAATTTAATTTTATATTATGTATTTGAGGTCGAATTTCGACCATTGGGCGATCTCTAGTAATTATTGATCTATCCTCGGAGCACGGGTCCATGTATACAAATTTTTGCTTTTTTGTATTTTAAGGTAGGGAATTGTAATTTTAAGGTAGGGCATTGGCCCCATAATGCCCCCCTCTAGCTACGGCCGTGATGAATCCCCTATAGATTAACTGTGTAAGTAGCAGCGTTGAAACTTGAAAGAGTAACTTTTTTCAACTTTTGTATGGGCAAAGTCATGACGCAAAACGCTGCCAAACTCTAAATAGGGGATACTACGCCCTAAAGTTTTATCACTTCTTAATTTTGTTACAGTTAAATTCTGTTAAATACGATAACTCTCCAACTTGACAATTTTTTAAGGAAACAAAATAAATAATTTAAATCTTTATTAACTGACACCGACATAAACATTGGCTAGATTTAAAATCTTAAGCGTTAATACATCGAATCTTTTAAAACAGAGTTACTTGAATTATGTATGGTAAACATCCTATTATTGGCGCTTCCATCATCATCATATTCAAATCTTAAAGCCCAGTCATCAAGTGACAATAATAAGGTTGTTTACATCTTAACAACATCTATAGCTGGTTTTCCAGTTATCGGCCCAGGGCCCTTAGATAAAGTATCTTTCGTTAAAAACGATGACGAAATTCGTTATCAAAATGTATGCGGTTTGACATAAGTCATCGCTAAATGACAACTAAAGTTAAAAAAAAATTTCAATCTTTCTATAATAAATAGATAATTTTGGTATTGATTTACAAGCAGAGGACACAAGCATATTTTACTATGACACAAGTACCGGGCCGAAAAATGGACAACCAGCGAACATTGGAACCACATACTACATGCAATAACATATTAATATTACTATATTACCATTAAGACACGAAGATAAAGGACACGATCCCAATAAATTCTGTATATCACAGAGTGAATGTGATTTTTCCCAAATAATACCCACAAATTAGTAGTATTGCCCAGATGTCAAGGTTGTTGACAGGACATCTTTTGCTGGCTTCTCACGGTGCGTTATATCACGGGCGCCAGCTCGAGCCACGCGCCGTGTGACGGGGGTGGATCGAGGTGGCGCGGGCTGGCTCGAGCAGGGGCGTCCGATCCGATTGAAGTCGGTAACTTCAAAGGCGCGGCTCGGCGCGGCTCGAGCGGCTCGTGATATTACGTGCCGTGAGAACAGGTAGCGCGGATTCGCCTGTTGGCTCGTCGTGCTCGCTCGTACAAATCGGCTCAGCGCGGCGCGGCTCGTGATATTACGCGCCGTGAGAAGACAGCATTTCAATAGCGTTGTTGATTGGTCGTTTTACATTAGCCAATCGAAAGCCCTAAATGAAAATATATTAAACTCCTGTCAAAAACTTTAGAAACCGAGCAAAACTGCCGCACTCAGGGACGAATATTAATTACCTGTAATTAAATTGTAATGTAATTAAAGAAGAGTCTGACAGCTGATAATGTGTCGCTTATATCAAAATCTTCATTAAATCAGTTGAGTAATTAATATTCGTTCCTGAGTGCGGTAGTTAGTCTTTCGAAAATATTTAAAATAAAAGAAATCCAACTATGAGTGGCGTCTTGAACATAATGTTGCATAAAATAAATGCATTTTTATATTATAACATCTTAGTTAGATTTATAAGAATATTTTTTTATATTAATAGTAGGTATGACAATATGCAATCATTGTCACAATTAATGAATGTTGTATGACAATATGCAATCATTGTCACAATCAATGAATCTGTTTCAACAAACTGATGCTGACCAAAATGTGAGTATTAATTACGTTACAATTTATATAATTTTCGTGGTTGAAAAATAATGTAGAAAATATGATTTCATCTTTTGTACAGTTGTATCGAGTAAGTATACGTCATGGTATATATGTGCAGACAGTTAAAAAATATACAGATTTCGTTAGAAAATATACTTTCGTACGAGATAAACATTTGTATAAAATAAATCCTATTCTATTTATAAAGATTATAAAATACATGAAACGCGATGGACGAATGTGTATTTACAGTAGGACTACGAATCTTAAAATTTCGATTCACGAAGCGAAATAAAACATTAATTCACAGAATATACACGATAGTTCTTGCAATCCACATAATAGTACCGCTTACTATGTTTATTTTAAATTTCAATATATTATGGACACAATATATTAATAATTATATTTACATTGCATATACTATTCAAGGTTCGCTGCCTTCGTCTGATAAATGGCTCTCCCGATGTGCCAGACAAAGACAAGAAATCCTATAGTTATTGGTTGCAAATATTTTTATTAGTTATGGATTGAAAGGAATATTAGTCTTAATAAGACGAAATATGACATTTTGAAAATGGAAATACAAATACAAGCGTTTAATTTTTGCATAACGTTTCTGAAGAGATATTTTCTTAAACTTGTCTAATATTTTATTTGTTGATTGCAAGAACTAAGTTAAATTAGCAAACAAACATACTCCAACTTAAAAACAATATGAAAATACATTTGAGCTCGTATACAACGTGATATTTTAGTGGTTTTTTTTCCCGCATCAGAACGATTTATCTATAGTAGTACTATCGAATCATGCAAGTTATTTTTTGAAAATAAAAAATATTTTGTATGACGTGTACTATGGCAACTTTATGCCGATAGGCGCGACGCGCGAGCGGCTATGACCCGGCCGAATTTTATTTATGATTTGAATAAAAAAAAACTTCACAAATCTATTGTACTACTAAGATAGAATCATTTTACTGCGGGAAAACAACCATTAAAATTTCACGCAGTATATACTAAACTATTAAAGCTTTTAAATTATAAATACAGATTACAGATATTCTTACATCAAGGAAAAACTAGAGCTATGTAACAACTAGATTATAATCGATAAAATATATCAATACTTGTATTATCTAAAACATTTAAGTACCGCTAGGATCTACAGTAAAGGGTTCATCCACAAAGTATGTCTTTTCTTTTTTTTTTTAATGAAATAAGGGGGCAAACGAGCAAACGGGTCACCTGATGGAAAGCAACTTCCGTCGCCCATGGACACTCGCAGCATCAGAAAAGCTGCAAGTGCGTTGCCGGCCTTTTAAGAGGGAATAGGGTAGGGGAGGGTAGGGATGGGAAGGGAAGGGAATAGGGGAGGGTAGGGAAGGGAATAGGGTAGGGGATTGGGCCTCCGGTAAACTCACTCACTCGCAAGCGCTGTTTCACGCCGGTTTTCTGTGAGAACGTGGTATTTCTCCGGTCGAGCCGGCCCATTCGTGCCGAAGCATGGCTCTCCCACGTTAGGTTAAAAGTGTCTAAAAATCATGAAAATCGTGTGACGTGCTTTATGGATGGTCCCAAAGGTAATAGTGTATATTAGTAGTAAAGATAACTTATTGGCCACACTGAAAGTCTCTTGGCGGTAGTCGAAAATGTATTGAGCAGTTTATGAAGTTTTATATTCTTGTCGCGTTTGAAAAAGTGACACTACTTATGCGGCCGCACTCAGAGTGATTTAATTATTACCTAATTTAAAGAAGATTTTGACATAAACTCCAAACACTTTCTATCTGACTCTTAAAACTGTAAACATTAATAACATTAAATGTATAGCTACTTATATAATATAATAGTTAAGTTTGCACGACCAAGCTAAGTTTGCACTAATTTCAATGAGACCACGCGGTAGAATTTTTAAACGCCATCCAAACTTTCAGGAGCGAGTATACTTATGAAAATTAGCAAACATTTAGTGACTTTCTAAAAATCAGCTGTGCTTACCATACAAAACCTTGATCAGCACTTTTGTATGATATTGCTTTTTTTGTCAATACAGAAAGGCGACTGCATACTGAAGGTTGCTGATTCTTATGGGTATATTCACATCTAAGTTTGGATACTGTTTAGAAAAACTTTGTCCTTCTAACAACCTCTTCTATATTTTTTAAGTAAATATATTCCAAATTTCCGTCACATAGATGCACTCAGCCTGGTCAGCAACCCCACGAATAAAACACTAAAACAATTATATCAACGAACACAACAACCATTATAGTATATTATTATTGTAGTAGTGGCCGATTACTTTTCCACGCGAGCTGCTAGGAACGAGACTGGAACTCGCGCCCGCACTCGCGGTGTGGCGGTTACACTGCGAGATCACAAGCAGCAGTTGTATGTAAATGACTACCGCGATCGCGCCATTTAAGGCTTGATAATTTGGCTGTAGCGATATCGATTTTTCTCAGCAATGACTAAAGTTAAGAAATTAAAGTTCATTGTCAGTATTCATCATGTCTTTGTCTTTGAATTACCTATAGCATAACACGATTTGCCAACTTTTATAACACAGAATAATCAATCAAAAAGACCTCTGTAAAAAAAGGGATTCTAATTTTGCCAACAGAGGAGAGTGACTTAAGCTTTAAAAATTTGCACATAGATTGGTTCAAGCATACACTATAATTTTCCCATAGCTTATATGAAATATATTTATGGTTTTTAAATTGCGCGATAAAAACCATTTTGTCGCTTACGCCCTTTCCATTTCTTGCTTTCTATGAGAGGCCGGGCCGGCATAGAAAACAAGTAATCTAAAACATATCCAACACGGTTTTTTACTTTAACGCGGCCTTAAATCAATCGTTTCATACAATTATTGCTTGTGATTTCGCGGTGTAGCCCCAAACCACGCGTTCGGGTGGGACGCAATCCAGACTAAAGGAACGCGTTTGATTATGACTAATGTGCTATGCTACTGCTACTTACTATGACCAACACTCAATCGTTAGCACTTTAACGGCCGCACTCAGAGACATTTAATTATGATTAAACTTCAATTTAATGCAGAATTTGACAGATAATGTGTGAGGCTTATGACAAAACTGCATTTAATTACAGTTTAAATTTATTAATATTCGGCTCTGAGTGCGGCAGAAACAGTTAATATTGAGAGTCATATAATTGGCTTTTTTAGTATTTTTAAAAAAAAATCTAAGGAGCCAATAATAGAATGACTGCCAACGATTGGGTGGTTTTTAAACATGTCGTTATTCTCGCGTGGACAGTACATATATTATTAGGTTTGAGTACTCAGAAAGGATAGAGAATATGAATAAATAGAAATTAAATGAGTTATTATTAATTTTATACCTGGGCTAAAAAAAATTAAATGCAAAAAAGGTTGAATTTAAATATCTGAAAGACAAATGAATAATAATAAAGATGTAATTAAGCTAATAAAATAAAGTTTGATCTAAGTATAAATTAACATCAAAACATCCTCGTTATTATGAATAACAAATAGAAAAATGCGGTAGCTCACACAAAAATACGTGCATATTCCCTATTCTTATAATTATTTTATTATCTATCCATTAGTAATTTTCAATTTTGTGTAGCCTAAAAAAACTTTCCGAAAGTATGGTTGTTGTATTCGTTGCGTCTTGTTTAAATTTTACTGTGCGCTTATGTAGCGGCAAATCTATACTATAACGTAAGCTACAAGTGTAATATCTCACTGATGATTGAGCATGCAATTAACAGAGCCTTATTTTACCTTTGTCCCTTATGCTAACGACGTAAGGATTACTTTCGCACAACACCGAGGTAAAATAAGACGCACTGTCGTTCGAACCCGAAAAATCGCAGTCTATAACCTGCATATACTACGAAAATCAAGTGAAAAGTCACTCGTAATATTGTTAAACACGTTGTGCGTTTACTTTAAAACTATCTATTATTGTACAGTTGACGATAGTCTTCGATTATGACACGCGCGAGCTTCGAGGAATCGAGGCTAAGGAACCCCAACTAACATTATAAATGAGAAAGTGTGTCACCATTTCACGCCTAAACAGCTGAACAGATTAAAATATGTGGCACATCGATAATTTTAAACCCGGGAAAAAATATTTAATAGAACATAATATATACGGATAAATGAAGTTGTTGACATAATCTTATTCCTTATAATATAGAGAATATAATGTAAAGGAGCAGAGGGCGCTACTAGTACATACAGTAAACAATCTGACCAAAATTCGACATGTCGCACACGTCATGACAGAAACATTGTCAAATGTCGAACAAAACTTTTTGTTAACTACTTAAGCTGGTGCTGCCTCTAGCGTGAAAACGTTGCAGCGATATATCTTATTCCTTGGAGCTCGCGAGAGAGTAGTTTAATGAGACAAGCTAATTACAGACACTAGAACTAATAGTAAAGCTTTTATGCCAATCACTCTCAAAACTTGCGTCAATGGACGCAGTCTTAAATTTTTTACTCTAATTTTCAGTAAAACTTACGACGAAATAAAAGCAAATGCCTAATCTGAGATTTCATAGACGTGCATGCAAAATGCAGGGTCTGCTATACTTGAAATGGGGGCAATACATAAAATAAGATACTTGTTATAATAAACAATGCAATGTCATTAGCTACTTGGTAGTAAGACTATAGGTATTTCGCTTGCAATCTATTAATATATAGTAGCTAATAAAAGTAACTATTGACCTATGACTGATCCAATTAAATAATTATTTTAGCGGCCTGACATATGAAAAAATAATTCGTGGTTTTATATTTTAATTTCGTGCAATGCTTGCACTAACGAGTGTTTTTTTTTTTAATTATTTTAGGACCTGTTTGACACAACGATTTTAATACGAAGAGCCGCAGCATAATAAGAAATTCTGTTTCTGAGTTTTTTTTTTGACAAGTGTTTATCTATTAAGTAGCGCTTTTAATTGGCTTACGTAAAAACGTTAATGAATCAACAACGCTATTTAAGAGATAAACTGCAGTTAAGAAATCTCAGAAACCAGACATGAGTCCGAACTGCCCTCTAGCGGCATAAAAATTACCAAAGATATATTTTCTAATGATTTATATGGGTCCGCCCGAACGCACGATTTGGCGGCTGCACCGCGGGATTACAAACAAACAGTGGCGTAACTGCAGGGTGGCAGGGCTGGCAAAATGCCACGGGCCTCCGACCTAAAAGGGCCCCGGCCCAAGAGGCCGTGAGGTCAGAAATTTTTATACATTGTTTTATTATTGACGTGACGAATTTTACTGATAGGGCCCCATCAATTTGCCACGGTCCCCGGATGTTATAGTTACGCCACTACAAGCAAATGAATCGTTACATATATTTGCTTGTGATCTCGCGGTGTAGCGAACTACCGCGCGTCTGCGCCGCCGCTTACAAATCCAGCCTAATATTATTACATAAAATATAATTATTACACGCTATCTCACTTTTTGATTTTAAATTTAATACCTAATCTACGGTAAAATATTGTGCGTACCTAATTCTCACTTTAAACATAGTCTTTTACAAACATATTTACTTATCAGCTTTTCTAACATAAATTTTGAAACATTTGACATTACATATTAATATTTTACTTGTTACGTACTATCAGAGAAGTTGTTTCATAGCCAGATGGCGGACCTACCTAGTTTGGTCGAGTTATGTCAAACCCAGCTGACAGATCACGACTTATATTGAATTGACATAAGCCTGCCAAATGACGAAGATCCGTCAACTTCCTATGAATCAATTTCTTCGATGGTACCAGAGTAGACAGAACTAAGGAGAACCTCGACTTCAAACAAACGGGCGAATATACGCGAGTTGGGCGCGACTGTCACTTTCAACATGTTTCACAATGCTGAGTAACGCATTAGTACTGCGCGCGCCGGCTGATACGACATGAGTCGGCCTACTCGTTTCTGTTTACTCTGATGGTACTATCAGAGAAGTTGATTCATAGGCAGATAGCAGGCATACGTAATTTGGTTGCGTTATGTCAAATCCAGCAAACAGATCTTGACTAACAATAAATTGACATTATTCGACCCAATCACGTAGGTCTGTCAACTGCCTATGAACCAATTTCTTCAGTGGTACATTCAAATTTAATTTCATTAAATTAATTTACCTTCTAAATTAAAATTAAAATATAGACAAGTACTTATAATTAATATAATTTAAGTAATTACGATATAATATAACTCTTAAGACCATGTGAATATAACAACTTCACTTAAAGGTAAGTATAGTATAATACGATTGTAAAACTAAGGTAATATGTTAAGAGAAAAATTGTTCCCCTCAATTCCGAGTACAGTGCCCGGCAAAAAAAAAAAAGAATAAAATATGACCTTCCCATATATTTCGGCTTTTTAGTTTTTCTTTCAAACGCTGTCGAAATTACTTAAATACATAAGCTTAAATCATATTAGTATAATTATCATATTATATATTCCCAATAAAAAAGAAAATACAAATATCTACGAACTACATACTAAAATATTCAAATTACGCCTCACTGTCAACACAATACACACACACATGTAATTAAACTGAAAAAAGCCGTGTGTTTATGAAGTATATTACGTAAGTAGGGCCTAGCCACTAGCGCACTACGTGCATAAAAAATCTCTTTCTAATTATATATATATATAGGTCTACCAGAATCTGATGGCAAAAAGTGAGAAAATAAATTGACTCTAGCAATACCGGGGTATTTGGAATAAACATTTTGATCCTTTTTTTCTTATAGCGGCTGATTCTGTGTGTTAAACATGCAAATATAAAAATTTATCCAATGATCAAGGATATTTTATGAAAATCTGCTGTCAAAAATTGCCATCAGATTCTGGTAGACCTATAGTTTAATCTCTGTCTTCATTTTGAAACAATGTTGAAATCTAAAGTTGACAGTGACAATAATAATGTTGTTCTTTTAGCCGGGCACTGTGTTCTTATTGACATATATTTAGGTCATAACAGTCAGTAAATAAATGCGATAGCAGCCCTACATATTCCTCATGTCTCTGAGAAACACTGAAAAATTTTTAATCAAGAAGCGATTAAATATAATGCTTACTAATAAAAATATTTACGTAGTGTACAACTATTCAAGGTGCGCGGCCTTAGGGTTACAAGGTCAGTCTGGCATCAGTGCAGTCCATCAGTCTGATCCAGACTGACGAAAGAATGATGGTCCCGTACCCAAAGGGTAAAAACGGGACCCTATTACTAAGACTTCGATGTCTGTCTTGTCTGTCTCCAGGTTGTATCTCAAGATCCACTATAGCTAGACATCTGAAATTTTCACAGATTTTGTATTTCTGTTGCCGCTATAACAACAAATACTAAAAAAACAGAATAAAATTAATATTCCCGTTATAACAAACGTGATTTTTTCGCCTTTTTTGCTCTATATCAATAATGGCAACAGATAGGCGCCTGAAATTTTCACAAAATCACCAATTGTATGTGTACTTTTTTTTTATGAAATAAGGGGGCAATCGAGCAAACGGGTCACCTGGTGGAAAGCAACCACCGTCGCACATGGACACTCGCAACATCAGAAGAGCTGCAGGTGCGTTGCCGGCCTTTAAATAATTTATAATAAAATTAAATTGAAATAATAAGGGGGCTCCCATACAAAAAACCCAATTTTTGTCTTGTTTTTGCTCTTCAACGGTACGGAACCCTTCGTGCGCGAGTCCGACTCGCACTTGGCCGATTTTTATTATGTACTTCATTCTGCTATCATTGAACTGAACTGATGCCAGACTGACCGTGTAACCCTAGTCTTAGTCTTTAATGTGACGTTTCCAACATGCAACACAAAGACAAACTGACTTTATATTTTAGAAGATAATAGCTGTGAATATTTTTATTAGTATGGGGTATTAAAATAATACCTGCAGAAACTAATAAGTGGTATTACCGGTATTTGAGACCAACTCATTATATTATTATACATTTCTTTGACATAAATCATAGATAAATATTAAACAGTTAGCGAATAAATTTTGACATCAGCACATTAGCACATTTAAGATTAAACATTAAAAATAATAAATGCAATAGCGTTTAGTCAATTTCCTAGCACACTTTTGTAACCAGAAAAATATATCATTTGATAGGTAATAATTAGTACCATTTTCTCTAGAACACCTAGTATAGGTAGGAAAATCCCATGTTGAACAATATATAATAACAAGTTAAATCAACTATTTACACTTTTAATGGATATCATTTCAAGAAGATTATCTTTTTTTTTTTGATTGCTGTTTAATATTAAATTTCAAAATGGCTGTAGCCATGGTACTCTATCTTGTGATGTGATTTCAATATCCAAACGCTTACAACATAGAGTACACTTGGTCTACTAGTCACTCGATTACTTCAACATCCTCCACATTAAGTTCATCAAGGGATTTATCATCATCAAGATCGTTAGCAACATTTTCATCATATTCATTGTCATTATGTTCGTTATCATTATCGTGCTCATTGTCATCATTTTCGTTATCATTATCGTGCTCATTGTCATCGTGGACGTTATCATAATCTTGCTCTTCGGCATCGTAAAAGCTATCATTATCTTGCTCATTGTCATTACGTTCGTCATCATTATCCTGCACATTCTCATCGTCATAATTATCCGGTTTTTTGTCAATGAGTTCGATATTATGTTTGTTGTTTTCATCAGACTCAACATCATTATTAGGCCCAGAATCAAATTCGTAATCATCGTCTGCGTCGTCGTCGTAATCATCGTCATCGTAGTAGTCATCATCATCATCATCGTAATCCTCACTTTCGGGTCACGAGGAACTACGACGCACGTTCATGATGTCAGCCCTGCACAGCGGGCAGTCTTTCAACTGCGATGTGCAAATAGAGCAGAATCCACTGTAAATATAACAATACAAGTTGTCAATAAAAATGTTTTTCAAAAGTAAAATGATTTTAAAATAACTTTTACACATACAATTGAAGTAAATATGGACTAAAATAAACATTAATAAATGTGTTTTTAGGGTTCCGTACCCAAAGGGTAAAAACGGGACCCTATTATTAAGACTTCGATGTCTGTCCGTTTGTCCGTCTGTCTGTCACCAGGCTGTAACTCAAGAACCGCTATAGCTAGACTTCTGAAATTTTCACAGATTGTGTATATGTGTTGCCGCTATAACAACAAATACTAAAAATAAAATAAATTAAATATTTAAGGCGGGCTCCCATACAACAAACGTGATTTTTTTTGCTATTTTTTGCTATTAATCAATAACGGCAACACATAGGCAATTGAAATGTTCTCAAAATACTTAATTGTATTTGTACTTTAATAATTAATTATAAAATTTAAATAAATTAAAATATAATTGAGGGGGCTCCCATACAAAAAATTCAATTTTTAGCCTATTATTGCTCTGTAGTGGTACGGAACCCTTCGTGCGCGAGTACAACACGCACTTGGCCGATTTTTAAAACTTTAATAACGAATCATTATATAAATTATATCGAAATGTAAAATAAATAAAACGCTGTAACAGTTCGGGTGACAGTTCCTAGTGTTTAATTTTTTCTAGGATTAACTATTGGCCAACCAACCACCACTGGTTTCGGCTGTAATTTCGGACCAAACTGTAGATTAGACTGAACATGATTATTTTGGAAGGACAGGTATTACGCACCCTTAAGAGGGCGACTAAAGCAAAAAATCAGACATCGTCTTTCTCTCCGCCCGTCTTTCATATGCCAGGTGAAAAAGACGACGCGGAATCATCGCCAAGTTACTTTTTTCTAAATAACTCGATAAATATACAACATTTCAATAATCCGCCAGGTCAGCCCCTCGGTGATAGAATTTTATACAATGTGTTAAAATATTAAATCAGTTAAATGCACGGTTTTGGCAATATATGAAAAATTCGTAAAAATTAGATGCATCTTTGTGATTTTTTTTTTCTATCGAGAAAATTTTAAGTTTTCGCTAGGTCAGACCCTCGGATACTTGGACACCAGTATAAAAATGAATTATAAAATCGTCAATTTTTATTTAGTCTCCTTCTTAGAGGTTGTATATAATTTTACTCACCCGTGTCCACACGGCTCCAGCACGCACTCAGCGGGCTCGTCGCAGCACAGCGTGCACGCGTCCTCCTTAATGCTGGAACATCGACGCTGCTGCAGGTATATGCGCCGCGGAAGAATCTAAAAAAACATTACTTTCACAGAAGCAGATATTTGTGCGGGGACTAAAAACATATTATAATTTCATAAGCCTATAACCAGAGCTAGAAAAGAATACCCTGTTTTCATTGGGCGCTAAAAAGGGCGGGGGCTAAAAAGATTTTTAGCCCCCGACGAACACAGAGGGGTATTATGAGTTTGATATGTGTGTGTCTGTCTATGGCATCGTAGCATCCAAACGGGTGGACCGATTTTGATCTACTTCTTTTTGTTTAAAAGCCGACATGATCAAGAGTGTTCTTAGCGATCATCATCAGCCGGCTCAGTGCTGAAAAATTTATAGTGTTCTTAGCGATCATCATCAGCCGGCTCAGTGCTGAAAAATTTATAGTGTTCTTAGCGATCATCATCAGCCGGCTCAGTGCTGAAAAATTTATCTACCAAAACTTTTAATTTATCTACTTAAAACTTTTGAATGGGGGGTTGCTTTTAAATTACATTTGTTGTACTATCGTAGAAGTTGATTCATAGGCAGATGGCGGTACTACGTAATTTGGTAGCGTTAAGTCAAACCCAGCCGACAGATCATAATTCACAACTAACAATGAATTGACATAACCCGACCAAACTACGTAGGTCCGTCAACTGCCTATGAATCAACTTCTCTGATAGTACGTTTTTTTTTAACCATAACTTTTTTACATACTTCCCATATTTCCCATCGACTCACCGTGCGTTGCTGCTGCGAGATATCGCCGTAGTCGTTGAAGTTGTTGTACCTGCGGTCCTGGGGCGGGTACTTGAAGGCGTCAGCGCCGAAATTGAACCGGCATTGCTGGTAGGCCATGAAACTGGCAGCCGCGAAGAAACCCGTCCTGGAATGATGATGATGATCAGCTCTGGATTTATGTATAGGCAGTATAGGGCATGGCCTATGGGCGGCAGCGTCCTATGGCGTCGGCAGCGTAGTATGGTGGAAGAGTTCGTAGGTACATACATAGGAGCGGCAAAATTAAAATGGCCTATACTCATAAAAATATACATCCCGGCCTGATGATGATGATGTTTAGAAGAAAAACTTTGGAAAATTTTGGAGGAGGCCTATACCCGACAGAGGCTTTAACCTATCGTCCTGGGATTGAGATGATGATGATGATGATGATGAGATGATGTTTAGAAGAACCTTGGAAAATGTTGGAGGGGCCTATACCCCCCAGAGGCCTTAACCTATCGTCCTGGAATTGAGATGATGATGATGATGAGATGATGTTTGGAAGAACCTTGGAAAATGTTGGAGGGGCCTATACCCCACAGAGGCCTTAACCTATCGTCCTGGAATTGAGATGATGATGATGATGAGATGATGTTTAGAAGAACCTTGGAAAATTTTGGAGGGGGCCTATACCCGACAGAGGCCTTAACTTATCGTCCTGGAATTGAGATGATGATGATGATGATGAGATGATGTTTAGAAGAACCTTGGAAAATTTAGGAGGGGGCCTATATCCGACAGAGGCCTTACCCTATCGTCCTGGAATTGAGATGATGATGATGAGATGATGTTTAGAAGAACCTTGGAAAATTTTGGAGGGGGCCTTTACCCGACAGAGGCCTTAATCTATCTTATTTATATTTTGTTCTAGTTCGAAGCCGAGGCGGGTTACTATACTGTACTCGGCGAAACATGGCGGTAGCGGTCATTGCCTCCCTGTTAAAAACTTGTCCTTTTCTATATAAACCGCGATTGACAATGAAGTGTCAGATGTTGTCAATCGCGGCTTTGTATAGAAAATGACAAGTTTTTGACAGGGAGTCAATGACCGCTACCGCCATGGGTTCCGTGTCCAAAGGGTAAAAACGGGACCCTATTACTAAGACTTCGTTGTCTGTCCGTCTGTCCGTCTGTATGTCACCAGGCTGTGACTCAAGAACGGTAATAGCTAGAGAGTTGAAATTTTCACAGATTGTGTATATATCCGTTGCCGCTATAACAACAAATACTAAAAACAAAATAAAATTAATATTTAAGGGGGGCTCCATACAACAAACGTGATTTTTTTGCTCAATATCAATAACAGCAACAGGTGGGTACTTGAATTTCTCACACAATCTTTAGTTTTATGTTAACTTTAATATTTAATAATAATATTAATATAAAATAAAAAAATAAGAGGGGCTCCCATACAAAAAACACAAATTTTTCTCTATAATGGTACGGAACCCTTCGTGCACGAGTCCGACTCGCACTTGGCCGATTATTACTGACAGCGTCTAAAAATAATAATCAGAATTTTAAACATGGAGATAATAAGTATGTAGTTATACATAATATACATAATATTAATATTTTTAGCCTTACGACAATTTTGAATACATTATAGTAAGTAATTAAAATCTATGTAGCAACATAATGAAAATCTAACAGATTTCGACATCTAACTTCGCTATTGAAACTGGCGAAGGCATTTTGACTTTAGTCAGGACAATTTATGGTGGCACCAGCGGTCATTGACCTTTCTAGTCTAGGAGCTATGTGAAAAATACTCACACTGGATTCTGTTAACTTAAGAATAAAATTGAATTGTTGTAAAGAAACAGACTATTATATTTTCATCGGAAAACGTCTTGGTTACCTCTTCTATAATCTCCAACTATTTATGAGTTTAAAGTGATATAATTCATACTGTGTTCACATCGCGTTACATGCAAAATACGATATCACCCTTAGACTAGAAACATCTGTCACTTCATTGTCAATCGCGGTTTGTATAGAAAATGACAAGTTTTTTGATAGGGAGTCAATGACCGCTACAGACAGAATTCCGCGATTTGAGAATAGGAAGGAGTATGTATGATGGAGTAATTGTATGATCCGCTACAAGATATTACATTAAATCAGAGGTTTTCAAACTCTTTCGGTTTATAGACTACTTACCAAATCTTGCTGGACCAAGCCCCCCTCACCCAAAGCTACATCAGTTTTTGTCACGCACAACGTAGACCCCCGTCGAGTCTGCCGTGGACCCCTGGACCCCCAGGTAATTACCATTATATTAAACTAACCTGGACGCTTCAAAGATCTGACGGCACGACGAAATCCTTTGTCCGTTCAGTGAGAACACCACCTCCTTTCTCTTGACGTCAATGAGACATCCGAGTATGTCTCCAGGAAGCCATGCCCTCATCTGAGTGACTGAGAGCGGCTTGGCACAGTACCATACAAGCCTACGACATCCGTCGTACGAGATTGAGAAGTTGTCGTCGCCGATGCCGTATCCTTCCTGAAATGAAATACAAATGTTTGAGTTTGGAATCAGAGTAAAATGTTAACTTAGCGGGCCCCTAGATCTACAATAATATTGAACAATATTTAATTGAGCAACTTATTTGACAATAAGATTGAAAAGCGCGTTCAATATTAACCCTAGACGGTCAATAATATTGCACAATACGTGATATTGCGCAATAATATTGATCGTCTAGGAATATACACACTGCTTATAGTGAAAACATTACAACACTACACTTAATAACCAAAGAGCCATGAGATAAAATTGTGCTTTATATTTTATCGAAGGTTAGGTAGACCTTCAGAACTGGATACCTCCTAAAGTAACCGCGACCGAAACTCCATAGTTGCTGGTCGTTCTTACTTAACTTTCAGCTTCAATAAAATGACGAAAGTCTGGCTGTCGCTGGCTCTTGGGTTATTATATTGACTAGCATATTTCTATGAAGTTCTGACACAATACTTCCTGAATATTGTAAAAAATCAAGAGTAAAGAATAATGTTTACTTATAGTGACAACAGTGAAACGCAAACTTTTATATTGACACACAAAATTCTGTGAAGTCGTCATACAGAGTAAAAATATACACTTCCGTACAGAGAAACAGGTTCATGGTAAGCTATCAATTCAATTGTACCTTCTATTTACAAGCTTTAAGCGTGTCCAGTGCCGGATTTACATTTTTATGAGTGTAGGCCTCTTTATGTTCATCGGTTTCTGTACGAAATCTGCGCGTCCCCCAGGACGCTGCTGCCCTAGGATGCCGCCGCCCTAGAATGCTGCCGCCCCTACGCCGCGGCCTATACGGCCTATTTATAGATCAAGGGCTGAGTGTGTCCAAGTACTTTATATGCACACTGTTTGTCTATTTATAGTATTAAAAAAAAACAGTTTATTGTGTAGCTAGCTGAATGAAATTGTATATTTTTAACAGGTTTCATAACAGATCCTATACTTAATTCGACAATCATTTTAAATGTGTGCTTCTCCTTCCCGCCGCGCCGCGCCGCCCTCGTTTCATAGACGTACGCGATACTTTCGTGCGCCAGTAAAATTTCTACATCCCCTGATTCTGATTTTTATCAATCAGAACGTCAAACAAGACATTAATTAAAAAAAATGTTCAAGTGCGAGTCAGACTTGCGCTCGAAGGGTTCCGTACCGTTATACAGCAAAAATAGGCCAAAAGTTGTGTTTTTTGTATGAAACATTATTTTTTATTTTATTTTTAGTATTTGCTGTTATAGCGGCAACAGATATACACAATCTGTGAAAATTTCAGACGTCTAGCTACAGCGGTTCTTGAGATACAGCCTGGAGACAGACGGACGGACAGACAACGAAGTCTTAGTAATAAGGTCTTGTTTTTACCGTTTGGGTACGGAACCCTAAAATGAAGAAGTCAACTTACATCATTCTGGAAGTAGCTGTTCTTGGTCGCCCATCCGATCTGCATGACGCCGGGTGTGACGATCAACGCCTCGTAATACCAGCATCCGCCGTCAACTTGGAACGTGCATCGGACGCTCTCGAACGAGTACGAGTCGCATCGCGCTTCAAGACCGTCGCTCGCGATCTGCAGGTACTCGCTAACGTCATGTGCGTTGAGTAGAGCATTTAGCTGGGAGTTGTCTATCACCTCGTAAGAGAGCTTCCTGCCTTCGACGACGACTGGAATGATAAAAAAGAATTAGGGCCTGTTTCAGCACTTCCTGATAAAGTGCCGGATAGGCTATCCACAACTTCATTGATAAATTCTCCATACTTTATCCGTCAAGTTATGTTGTGGATAGACTATCCGGCACTTATCAGGAAGTGGTGAAACAGGCCCTTAGTATATTAAAAAGATTCAACTTCAAAATTGTAGAGAGGGTGAGCAAATGTGGCAGTGCATTATTATGGGCTAGCGAAAATTCTCAAAAACCTATAATCAAAAGACGCAATAAGCGACGATTGTCTATCGCATTTATTCTCTTTAACACCGCAATCACTCATTTTCCTAAGTAGCTCGCGAGCTGTCGCCAGTTTTGGCCATACTTATATTTCTGCTGACGAAAAACTTTCGGTGGTACAAATCAATGAATTATTTAATTACTTAATAAAAATTTGGTGTGAATACTGTAACTGCGTGTTTTATTGTAGAGTGTAGAGAGTAGACCATAAGTTTAATTTTATGATTTTCGGTCGATTTAATGCTTGCTTAGCATGATTTGTAATGTACACGACGATCATGATGATTTTGGTAGAAAATTTCGAATATGGGCTATGTCTGTGATCCTATAGAAATACATCTAATAAATCCATAAAAGCTGCTGTTATTAGGAACATAAATGAACTGAGTAGTAAAAATAGAATTTATGTTACTTTAATTTGTCAAAATAAGACAATATTTTTGTAAATATATTAATTTACTTTCAAAGACAAAATATATTGTTACTCTACGAACAATAAAAACTACTTTAGAACTTTTTATTATTCGTAGTTGTTACTATTGTAGTTATTTGTAAACGCTAGTGATTAATTAAATTACCAATTACGTCACATCCATATCCGTACTGATATAATTTATTACATTGAGAATATAATTTAATTGTTATAATTAAATACATGATAATTGGTAAAATTTAATATTCATATAATATTTATACTTAATTTGAATTTATACTGCTGATTATTGTTGTAATATTTTAAAGTGATAGTTCGTTATTGTTTTCAGTTGTATAAAATAGCGGGACTTTCTGTAAACCGACACAATTGTTACGGAACAATCTTGTAAGGCGGAAGCTCTGCCAGTCTGAATAAAGTTATAGTGCTGCTAAGTGAATTTTCTTCCATTCTTCACAGCTGTAGCCTAGGTTATAACTTCGCCTTTGACCAAATAATAAGAAAATAAAATAGATAATAATTATAAAATATAAGAAACCCAAGAAAAAGAAAAGAAGTATAGGAAATATGAAAGCCTAGCCCAGGGATGAAAGTAAAGGTGAAGAAGATATCCAATTTGATTAAAATACTGAACCAGATGCCCCTATAGTAAAAGAGGCTCCTGACACCTATAGTTGTTATTTTCGTACAAGATATTATAAGTTTCTATTTGTAGCCCATATTTGAGTACCATGTCCATATTTAGCGTCCATTTTTATTTTTTGGTTAATGCTCAATATAATAAAATATGATAAAAAATAAGACCAAAAGATGGTTATTAAGGGCTTTAAAAATAAATGCGTGATTATTTCGACGCCAAAAAATAGCAAATTTTTTAATAGTTTTTTTATTTATGAGGTAAAAACAAAATGGTAGCCCATATTTGGTTACTTTCCTCTACGTAATTGAGAATTAAAATTCCCTATCTCAAAAACTACTGAAGCGACTTTGATGAAACTTGCAGCATTCCCTTAGTTGAACAATACCCAGTACATAAAAAAAGAATTACTTAAATCGAACTTGTAGTTCCAGAAATATGCGAACACAAACATAAAATCATACATATACTTTTGAAATTTGGCATATTTGTTCAGACGCTGATAAAGACTAACATATACAGAAACTGGGCAGTTCTGGAAATAATACATATACATAAGGGGTCGAATTGATAACCTCCTTTTTTGAAGTCGGTTAAAAACAGTAACAGCTAGTTAGGGCCCTTCCACACGACGTTTTTTTACGCTCGTTTGTATCGATACAAACGCAAGTTGAACGCTCAGCAAACGCAAGCCGACACGTTTTAAACTTTATATCTGAAAAAACGCGATGAAAACGCGTAGAAGACGAGCGCATCAAAAACGCGCGTCGTCAGTGCGCAAAAAATACGTCGTGTGGAAGGGCCCTTAGTCGAGAAAATCAAGAGATACGATAGAGAGGGGATATCGAAATACTATAAATATGCCGTGCAGGAACGGACTGTGAGTTAAATTTAAACGTAGACTTGAATTAAATTAACGGACGGAAATTTTTATTGACCGTATGATTGAACAGGAATTTTTATTGACTGCAGGGCTGCAAACCACGCGATTTGTTTAATTTAATAAAATTATATATGGACTAGATGTCCCGCGCGGCTTCGCCCGCGTAAATTAGGAATTTTACGAAAACCGTACATTTTCCCGCAAAAAAAATAGCTTGTCCCTTCACGTGGTCTTCTCTATATCTGTGCCAAATATCATCAAAATTGCTCCAGTAGTTCGTGGGATAAATTTTCTTTTCCTAATTATTCTAATAACTTTCTAATAATTCTCCCGATTTTTCTACATTTTCCTTTGTTACTATGGTATTATTAGTCTACGCGTGATAATTAATATATATCCTTAGATAGCCCACGGGTCACCAATTAGTTTCGCTCTAATAATTTTCCCGGTTTTTTCCACATTTTCCTTTGTTTCTATGGTCTTATTAGTAAATTAATTATCACGCTAAGGCGTGATAATTAATATATATCCTATAGCCCAGGAGTCACCAATTAGTTTCGCTCGGGGTCTATTTTAAGAAATGAAATCACCTTCGGGGTCCACACATTTTGTAATAAATATATTTATTTACATATCAATGAGAAAAGTGACAAATTTTGTTGCTTGTTTGGAATGAAATTGGTGCAAGCTATTGGCATTAAATCCTGGAGATGTTCATCAATAAATCGAGACTGAAATTTATTTTTAAAGAAGTTCATCTTCGAAAATGCTTGGTCCGCACACAATGGGTCGGCGGTCCGGATGCGGACCGCGGTCCGCCATTTGGTGAGCCCTGCTATAGCCCTTCTCGATCAATTAGCTATCTAACACTGAAATATTTTTTTTTAATCATCATCTGTCAAGAAAGAGTAGACGCTTAAATAAATTTTCTAACATAATCACGATCAAATAGTAGTTTTGGCGCTTTGTATTTTCACAGAGAACGTTTGTACACTTTAAATATTAACGCTCTGACACATTTTTTATTGGCAATAATAAGGTTTTTGTATTTTTTATGTAATTTAAAAATATCGATGTCTTCTCTTTTTGACAAGCTATAATGGTCGTAGTTCCTTCACAAATACTTACACAAATTATCTAATGCCCAAACCGCGCAGAATCCGACCTGCCTCCACACGAAGTGATCGCTATAGGCGTGCTTCTCTAACTCTAGAAGAGGGTTCTCGTCGTCCTGTTGTATCATCTTATTTATCGTGATCTTGTTCTCGGTGGTGTGAGCGAACTTCTGCAACGCTATTAGCGCGTACAGCACTATGCGAGGGTCCTGTTGTTTTTTCTGTAAAAGATGAATGTTAATTATTTATCCGATATCCTTTTTCAGTGTTGATGTTATTATTACTTGTTATTGTTTTATAATTTCATACTGTTCATAACGACAAGTAAGCAAGTAATTTGGACAATACTTTGTCTAAAATCATCCACAGAAGAACTTTAGCCTTTAAGGAAGTCTCTTTGACTTCGTTTATGGGCTTTGGAATAAAAAAATGCAAAAATGCACCGGTAGGTTGTAACATCTCTATTATTATCAACTTTCATGATTCCTTCCCATCTACTGGTTCTTCATATTTTAAATTAATAACTATTAGCGCTATTTCACATAGGCTTTCTGCAAGCTCCAGGTACAATCAGAGAAATTGATTCGTAGGCAGATGAGGGACCTCCGTAATTTGGAGGGGATATGTTAAGCCCTGCCGGCCTAAGATGCGTAAACGAGAAAATTTTGTCTACATGTTTTCTCGATGTTAACTAGTTTATCTCTTCATCTCTATTGACCCTAACATGTAACGTCAAAATTAGAGATAATTGTGTTTTTTTTTCTTAATCTGTGCTATTTTTGTCTACGAACCCTAACATGATAACACATTTTTCAAATGAGAAGAGTAGTTTGTCGATATATACCTATTATCTGTGAAGCTAGTCTACGAACGAGAAATTTATCTCTCGACGTACGCATGTTAGGGAAAAAGAGATATTACTACGCTCGAGAGTGAGATATCCACGAGATATCTCGTTGGCGTATGCTAGGACGACAGATAACGATTAATATAGCCCAAGTCCCAACTGAATAACGGAGGTCCGCCATCTATCTATATATATAAAACTCAAGGGTGACTGACTGACATGTTGATCTATCAACGCACAGCCCAAACCACTGGACCGATCGGACTGAAATTTGGCATGCAGGTAGATGTTATGACGTAGGCATCCGCTAAGAAAGGATTTTGATCAATTCTACCCCCAAGGGGGTAAAATAGGGGATGAAAGTTTGTATGAAACTTTGTCAACTTTAAACCGATCGGGCTGAGACTTTGCATGCATAAAGCTACTCGACGTAGGCATCTTCTGAGAAAGGATTTAAATAAATTCAACCCCTAAAGGGGGTAAAATAGGGGATGAAATTTTGTATGAAACTTTCTCAATTTTAAACCGATCGGGCTGAGACTTTGCATGCATAAAGCTACTATGACGTAAGCATCTCCTAAGAAAGGATTTAAAAAAAAAATCACCCCTAATTCTACCCCCAAGGGAATAAAATGGAGTATGAAACTTTGTATGAAACTTTGTCAATTTTAAACCGATTGAGACTGGAACCGGCTGAGAATTTGCATGCATAAAGCTACTATGACGTAAACATCCCCTAAGAAAGGATTTTAAAAAATTCTATCCCTAAGGGGGTTAAATAGGGGATGAAAGTTTGTATGAAACTTTGTCAATTTTAAACCGATCGGGCTGAGATTTTGTATGCATAAAACGACTATGACGTAGGCATCCCCTAAGAAAGGATTTTAATAAATTCTACCCCTAAGGGGATGAAATAGGGGATGAAAGTTTTTATGAATTTTCTTAGACTTTCGACTGATTGAACTGAAATTATTAAAGATTTGAGCCTCTATGATGAAAACGTTCGCTTAAATAGGATTTTGATAAATTCAACCCCCATGGGGATAAATAAGGGATGATGGAGGATGTAAATATATTATTTTGAACCTATCAGTATCTAATCTATACATAATAATTAAAACTGAATTTATTCTAACCTAAACTAAACATACACTTTTTCATCGTTTGATTAGTATACTGTATTATTATACTTCCTGTATATCTACCGTCCACTGCTGGTTATAAGCTTTTCATAACTATCCATACTAATATTATAAATGCGAAAGTGTGTTTGTTTGTTTGTCCTTCCTTCACGACCTACCGAAGCAACAAATCGACTTGATTTTTTGGCATATACTTAGTTGAAAGGATGTAGAATAACATAGTCTACTTTTGGTCTTGGAAAAACATCATGTTTCCAAAGGAGGTTTACAAGAATATTCGTATTTTACGCGATTTTTGAATTCCACGCGAGCGAAGCCGCGGGCAAAAGCTAGTCTTCCTATAAATCCTTTTCTCTGAAAGTACCTCAAAGGCAAAGCCGGTAGGAAGATGAATATTTTGAACAAAGTTGTTTAGATCTTAACCTTTAACTATGGACATCTAAATTTGTAACATACTTATGGACATGGGGTCTGACAGACCGCTGCTATTTTCATCTGCTTTTTAAGTAATTAAACGATTTTTTGTATTATTTTTGCTTGAATTACTGAACACACAATAGATTTAGATAATACATTCAAGACATTTTATTTAGACATTGACTGTGTACCACATTGTGTGAAGTAACTAAGTAAACTTGCAGTCGGCGTCGAATTATTTTGCTTCAGAAGACGTTTTGCCACTAAAACTGAAGCTACTGAGCGCCGCAAGAGTGAAGCTTATGGGGAAGTAGGGTAGATACGATTATGGCAGGGTAGGAGCGTTCCGTGAGACCCGTAGCGAGCGCCCATAGTTAAAGGTTAAGTTTAGTACTAACAATCGCGGCGATAATCTAGTGTCATCTTCGCGACCTGCTTCGAGCTCGTTAGAGATCGCTAGTGTGATAAGTCTCTTTAAGTGCCATCACATACTAGCGGTTGGCGAGAGGCTTCGGAGCAGGACGAGCGCGTAGCGAATACGTCGTGGACGTGCAACGAATTAGCAGCGAATACGTCGCGAATGCGCAAGGAATTAACAGCGAATACGTCGTGGACGCGCAACGAATTAGCAGCGACTACGTCGCGAATGCGCAAGGAATTAGCAGCGAATACGTCGTGGACGGGCAATGAATTAGCAGCGAATACGTCGCAAATGCGCAAGGAATTAGCAGCGAATACGTCGTGGACGGGCAATGAATTAGCAGCGAATACGTCGCGAATGCGCAAGGAATTAGCAGCGAATATGTCACGGACGTGCAACGAATTAGCGGTGTCCTGTGCTTTCGCTGCAAGCACGCAAATACGTCGCGAATGCGCAAGGAATTAGCAGCGAATACGTCGCGGACGTGCAACGAATTAGCGGTGTCCTGTGCTTTCGCTGCAAGCACGCGAATTAGCAGCGAATACGTCGCGAATGCGCAAGGAATTAGCAGCGAATACGTCGCGGACGTGCAACAAATTAGCGGTGTCCTGTGCTTTCGCTGCAAGCACGCGAATTAGCAGCGAATACGTCGCGAATGCGCAAGGAATTAGCAGCGAATACGTCGCGGACGTGCAACGAATTAGCGGTGTCCTGTGCTTTCGCTGCAAGCACGCGAATGCGCAAGGAATTAGCAGCGAATACGTCGGGGACGTGCAACAAATTAGCGGTGTCCTGTGCTTTCGCTGCAAGCACGCGATTATTGAGATGTATGACGGGTAACTCACCTGGCAACCGACTGGCGACATTGCCAAGTGGCCAGCCTATCCAGAGTCGGCGACTGTTGACGTTGCCAGTTGTTTGCACGTCTTTGTATGCTCAGTCACTGAATCAGTCGCTGATTTTAGTGATATCCTCAGATAATTGAACATTTTTTCAAGGTATTTTCTTAAATCTTCATAGAATTTAAGAAAAACGCCACTTTGCGGCGACGTAGAGACGCCAGACGTTGCCATGGTAACGTCACTGGCCACGTCGCCATGGCATCCTGGTGAGGTATGGCTCTTAAAGTCCCAACTTCGGATACAACACCCATACTTACCAGGAACGTGTACAAGTAGTCCAGGGTGTTCTTAGTCAGCATTGCCACGCTGTTGGGACCGACCAGCTTCTCCGCGACGCAGCCTATGGTGATGCACATGTTCCTCTCAACCTTCACGTCCACGTCAGGTATGCTGGCACGGCGTTCCGACAGACGGTACAGTTCCGTGAGCTACGGAATAAAAATCAGTTAATTAACCGACTTTCAAAAGAGGAGGTTTATACAGGCTGTAACAAAACAAAGTGAATATTATACTTTAGGGTGTGTACGTGTTCCTTGTAGAGAGTTCACTGGAAAAGTAGCAGCGCTAAAAGACCAATTATTTTTCACATTTAAGTACGGGGAAACTCGTGACGCTGGGGCGCTTGCCCATACAAAAGTTAAAAAAAAATAATTGCTCTTTCAGCGCTGCTACTTTCAAAGTGAACTGAATAAGGAACTACAAGGAACACGTAGACACCCTTAAGTATTCTCATTTAGTTTTGTTACACCTTGTATACAGGCTGTAACAAAACAAAGTGAATATACTTTAGTATATTCACTTAGTTAATTGTGTCCCATTATCATAGAATCTAATTTTTTCTATGGGCAAATTCATGAAGTTGAGGCATTTCTCATAGAAACATAGAAGTCAAAAGTACTCTTTTAGGGAGTAGGGACACGTCATATACACACCCTAAAGTATTATCATTTTGTTTCATTACATCCTGTGTATTCGACATGTAAACATTTTTTGGTTTTCATTAGTACCGTTTATTTTTTTTTTTTAATTAAGCTGGTTTTATCGCTCAGTGTTTCGGCAGCGCCGTTGGAGCGCGCGCGTTCGAAGATGTATGGGGGTAGTAGTATAAGTAGCGTTTTATAGTCGAGCGCGATGCTCAAGTTGAGTTGAGTGATAAAACTAGCATTAGGAAAACAAACAAATGAAGCCTAAATAACTAAAAACGTTGAAAAAAATCATTTAGATGTTGTTTTGATGTTTATTATTTTGCTTGTTAAAAATAAACAACGAATCGATAACAATGAAAACAAAACACGTGGTAATAAAATGTTTAGCTCTTTGTAAGATTTCGTTGGACTCGCTTTGGTTTAAGAGAGTTTTGGGTACATAATCCATACGAATATGTAAATCCTACTAATATTATAAAGGCGAAAGTTTGGATGTATGTATGTATGTATGGATGTTTGTTACTCTTTCACGCAAAAACTACTGAACGGATTTTAATGAAACTTTACAATAATATAGCTTATACATCAGAATAACACATAGGCTACAATATTAATCGACTTTCAAAATGGAGGAGGTGTTATGTTCGTTTTTTTATGTTCAACGATTATTCCGCCGTTTGTGAACCGATTTTCAAAATTTTTCTTTTGGTGTATAGGTTATCATCCCAATTTGGTACCATATTCATAAAAGTGGTGACCTGATGAAGGGATCCATTAGAAATCGAGGGAACTCCTCAAAATTTATATGGAAACATGTGGTGACTTCGGTTTCGTGAGCAGTACTAAGCATATGCTACTAATAAGCAAGATTTTGCACCAAGGTATACCATGGTTCAAAAGGTGCTGAGAGAACTCCTGACTCTTTATATATACAAGTTTGGGAGTTCCGACGTTGTTTTCAGAACGGAAAGCATATGCTATTATGCAAATTACATTCATCATCAAAATCAAAATCAAAATAGTTTTTATTCAGTCATTTTTTTGCAAAAAAATTTCCGAACGTCGTAACTAAGGTGCCTACCACCGGTTCGGGAACTAACCCGGCGAGAAGAACCGGCGTAAGAAACTCGCACGGGGCCATCTTTTACTAAAAAGATGGAAAATTACAATAAAAAAAAATCATATAACAATTTTATGACTTATAGCTATTTACAATAGGAAATATAAAAAAAATAGCCACTAGGAACCACCCTATTCCCAAGGTGTGTTGTCGTCGATGAAATAATTGATTTTATAATAAGCCTTAGCACACAAACGTTCTTTAACTACTTTTTTAAATTTATTGATAGAGAGATTTTGAACGTTTTCTGGGATTCTATTGTACAGGCGTATACACTGGCCTTTAAAAGATTTGCTGACTTTGCTAAGTCTGATCACTGGTATTTCTAGTTTATTCTTATTCCTAGTCTTAAAACAATGATTGTCGCTTTTCTTTTTGAAATTATTTAAGTTCTTTCTTACATACAGTACGTTATCCAAGACGTATTGAGATGTGACGGTCAGAATATTTATTTCCTTAAACTTTTCTCTTAAGGATTCACATGATGACATCTTATAAATAGAACGTATCGCTCGCTTCTGCAGCACAAATATTGCATTAATGTCCGCTGCATTTCCCCATAGAAGGATTCCATAGGACATAATGCTGTGGAAATAACTAAAGTAAACAAGTCGCGCTGTTCTACATCAGTTATTTCTCTGATTTTTTTTAACAGCATATGCTGCAGAACTGAGCCTATCCGCCAGATTTGCAATATGCGGGCTCCACTGTAATTTACTGTCTATAGTTATACCTAGGAATACAGTGGTGTCCACTAATTTCATTTTCTCATCATTTAATAGTACATTGGTTTGTACTTGCCTAACATTTGGCAAACTGAACTTTAAACATTTCGTTTTGTTAGAATTTAATAGTAAATTATTAGCATTAAACTATTGTACTATTTTTGAGAGAGCACTATTTACCTCGTCGTAATTATATTGTTGTCGCTTAACATTAAAAATTAGTGAAGTGTCATCAGCAAAAAGTACTATCTCATGCTTATCTTTAACTAGATATGGTAGGTCATTTATGTAGACGGGAAAAAGAAAGGGACCTAAAATAGATCCTTGTGGAACACCTAGCTTTATTTTACTACCATTAGACCTTTTAGAATTAACTTCTACTCTTTGCGTTCTATTTGCAAGGTAAGAACTTAACAGTTTTAGGGCCGTTTTCCTTGTTACAATTTTCTGATTAGTGTAGCATGTTCGACACAATCAAATGCTTTGGATAGATCGCAGAAGATACCAAGTGCATCCTGCGACCCCTCCCAAGCTTCAAATATACTACATAGAAGACTGATGCCTGCATCTGTTGTGGACCTACCTTTAGTAAAGCCAAATTGATTGTTATGTAACAAATGATTAACGTTAAAGTGAACTAGTAATTGATTTAGAATTATTTTTTCAAATATTTTACTAAAAGTTGGCAAAATAGATATTGGTCTATAGTTAGCTGGGTCAGACTTAGACCCAGCTTTGAAAAGAGGCATCACCTTGCTATGCTTCATTAGGTCAGGGAACACACCACTTTTGATACAATTATTAAAGACTAGATCTAAGTGCGGAGCAATGATGTCAATTATTGATTTAATAAATCTTGTGGACATACCCCAGAGATCAGTTGTACTTTTAACATTCAACGATTTAAAAGTCTTAATAATATCCCTGGAGTCGATTTCTTTGAAAATAAAATTGACATCACATTCTTAGACATTTTCTTTAAGTAACCTTTCCGCAACTGCAGGTGAGGAATTTAAGTATTTTGTAGTTGAGATCGGAATGTCAGCAAAAAACTTCTCAAAAACTGTCGCAACCTCAAGGTCAGAATTTACCTTTTTATCATCAATATAAAGTTCAAGTTTAGAGTTACGACAGGCGACTCTTCCAGTCTCATCTGCAATAATTTTCCAAGTAGTTTTCACTTTGTTCTTAGAGTTCTTTATTTTTTCTTTTATGTGGAGGGCCTTCGGTGCATGACAGACTTTTCTAAAATTTTTTGAGTACTCCTTTACATATATTTTAAAAGATTCACTAGTGTTCATTGTTTTTTCGTCATATAAATCATACAGTCTTTGCCTGCTTACAATAATACCTGCAGTTGCCCAGTTCTTAAAATTATTTTTATTATTATTTAAAGTGACCGTTTTAGAAGTAAATACAGAGTTGTATTGGCTTCTTACTTCTTTAAACAATACATTAAATGCTTCATCAGGTTTATTTGACAGCTCTAAGCGCTGAAGACTTGAAACCATTTTACTTCTAAATTTCTCAATACGTTTTGTATTTACAGGAGTAAACTCAATCTTTTCTTGAGAATTACTGTCACATTTAATATTAAAAGAAGCTAACTGTCCACGGTGATCAGAACTCAGAGCATTAATTATTTCTTTTTTACAGGGCATAATATTTGTAAAAATATTATGATTGCAAGTGGCAGTTGTTTCACAAACTCTAGTTGTTTCATAAAATAAATTAATTAGGTTATACGATTTCAATAAGGATGTGAATCTAACAGTGGTGGAGTTTGTGTCTAATAAATTAATATTGAAGTCACCACATACTAAAACCTTTTTTTTTTCATCATCATCATCACTACCATAAACCATTATAGAGCCATGTATCGTCCCCTTTTGACCCTATTGTTACTTACTTTTCATAGTCTTTTATTATATATCACTTAAACCGCGGGTAACACCGCGGGGCACAGCTAGTCCATAATAATATGTAAATGCGAAAGTGTGTCTGTCTGTCTGTATATTTAACCCCTTCACGCCCAAACCGCTGAACCGATTTTGCTTAAATTTGGTATGGATATACTTTGAGTGCCGGGAAAGGACATAGGATACTTTTTATACCGGAAAAATTTACGGTTCCCACGCGATAAACGAATTTTGACGCAACGGAGTTGCGGGCGTTATCGAGTTATTAAATTTACTTAATGTCTTTTGCTCTGAGTTTGAAAAAAGTGAAAACCAGTCTAGATTGTATTGTCTTCTTCAGTATCCCCTAAACACGTAATAACTATTGAAGCCAACGTTATAGAGAAGAAAAACAACTCCAATTAGTAACCTCTTAGGTAAACATGGTCGACAAAGAAAAAATTGAAAGGCGTAACCTAAGTATATTGTGTCTTATAGAATCCTTCTCACATTTCGACCTTCAAGCGGGCTATACTTTTACATAATAATTAAGGCAAGGATTTCCCTTAAATTAGCAGGTCGATGTCTGTCAGTACGAATATCGACGTTAAAGGTCATTAAAATAACATTCATATCAGCGCGCCTTGTACAGTGGCGGTTACGACGCTCGCCACGTTCTTGATAGGGCGAAATAGGAGAAAATTATACATTTTATTTTATTTTTTTAATGACCGAATCATTTATTAAAAAAACTATTCGGTTATTTTGTTAGAACTATAAAAAAGCTATCCTTTTTGTAAAAAAAATCATATCATTGTCATTGAAAATTACGAGATGTTCGAATTTGAAGTGTATTTTTATGATGATATTCAAGATTTTTTTACAGAATTACCATTCCATTTTTAACCGACTTCCAAAAAGGAGGAGGTTATATGTTCGTCTGTGGATATATTTTTTTAATTTTTATTTTTGTGTGTTCAACGATTACTCGTGCCGTTTGTGAACCGATTTTCAAAATTTTTGTTTTGTTCTATTAGGTTTCTCTCCAATTTGGTCCCATTTTCACAAAACTGGTGATCTGATGATGGGATCCATGAGTAATCGAGGGAACTCCTCAAATTTTATATGGATGCATATGATGATTTTGGTTTTATGAGAAGTATCCTAAGCATATGCTACCAAAACGCAAGATTTTGCACCAAGGTATACTATGGTTCCGAAGATACTAAGAGAACTCCGGATTCCTTATAGATATAAGTTTGGGGGTTAAGGCGCTGTTTTAAGAACTGAAAGCAAATGCTACTATGCAAATTACATTGATCATCATCATCATCATCATTACCACGTCAGCATATGCTACCAAAACGCAAGATTTTGCACCAAGGTATACTATGGTTCCGAAGATACTAAGAGAACTCCGGATTCCTTATAGATATAAGTTTGGGGGTTAAGGCGCTGTTTTAAGAACTGAAAGCAAATGCTACTATGCAAATTACATTGATCATCATCATCATCATTACCACGTCAGTCACCAATGTCACATGGTTATTGTATATGGATACAAATTGTAATAAGATACGTAGAATATACGCGATGGTTTACTAGGTAACTAAAAAGAGTGAAATTATTATTTTTACCAAAAAATTAAAATCGACTTCCAAGGTAAAAACAATAATAACATCATTATAATATGTTACTAAAAAGTATTAAATAATTTTTCGTATCTAGTAGTGCCTTTTTTTTTAATTCGGCTAAACCTCAACTATTTCTGTATTCAATCTTCATAATTTTGAAGTCGGTGCCAGTTCCAAAAGTTTCAAATATTCTGTCAGAGAACTGAAGATTCAGCTATCTGGTACCGACTTCAAAATGATGAAGATTGAATACAGAAATAGTTGAGGTTTAGCCGAATTCGGAAAAAGGCACTACTAGATGTAGATAGGAAAAATTATTTAATACTTTTTAGTTCATATTATAAGGATGTTATTATTGTTTTTACCTTGGAAGTCGGTTTTAATTTTTTGTAATTCAATATTCCGTTCGGTTATTTTGTTACTTTGTTACTTTTTGAGTCTACATCAATTTTGGTGTAAGAGAATTCCACATAATTTCTTCAGACTGGAAGCTTAAAAATCAGTCTTTTCGAACTGGCCTCGCCTTAATATGAAATATACAACATAATGTCACCATACATTGTCAGGCTGTAATGTACATTGTGTAAAGTCTTCTAAATTTAGCAACAATGGGAATCGACAGCTGAATAACATCTACCCACTGCAGTCTGCAGATAAGTCCGATAGTCAAGTATAAACATTCCAGTAACTTTTCATAAATACTTTTGTGAGAATTGCAATTCCTAATTCTTAATTCCTAAGAGTTTTATTATCATAAAAAAACAAAACGTCAAAGTAATGCCAAGTTTTAACACGGTAGATGAGATTCAGTAATTTTTTATAGTGAATTTTGTTAATTTTTACTTTTAATTTTTATCTAAAAACCTTGGTTCACATTGTTAAACAAAATTGCAAATTTAGTGCTTCACTCACAACAGTCTAGTAATGCCTTGGAATTACTCGGAAACACTATGCAAATTGTCGAGAATAGATGATGTAGCCTCAAAATTCCGAAAATTTCAAAGGTGAGTATAGCTCCAAAACTTGGGTTTTTCAGTGTGGGGTTGGTACGGGGGGTGTTTACCCCTCCTGCTCTCACCCCCGCTCCTCATCAATTTTGGGGTAGGTTTCGGAACCTTTACCCTTATGATTCAAGACCAGAGGACAGTTTGATAGCTGCGCACAGTGTTTTTTTCCTCCCTAAAAAGTGACACCCGCCTTTTATTGAATATATCTACTAAAAACATAATTCCAAATGCAAGAGTAGAACTCCCATGTGTCAATTTTCAATAATTGATTTTTAAAAAAATATTTAAATTTTCGTGACCTTTCTGTAAAGGCTTTCTGTAAAAATACAGAAAAAACATCATAAAAACTGAAATAATAAATAAATAAATAAATTTGTATTGCAGTTTTATGAAGCATTTCTCGATGCATATTATACAGTTTTTTTTAATTAAAAATGTTCAAAATTGCCATGAAGAAAAAATGTTTTATCGAAATCAGTATTTATTTGTTTATTATTTTTCCAGCTCGAAGTAGCACCTCTGTCTAGCACAAAAAGATTCCTCACATTAAGGTTTATCATCCACAAAAATATCATATTCAAGTTGGGCCTAGATTTTGAGAAAATGATTTTTAAAAATTTGTATCAGGGTTGCTACTAATTATGACCTTTCGTGTTAATTTTTTTTACCTTATATTAGCAGCTTTTTCACTTTACTAACGAAGATGTTCGTTAGAAAATGTATGTATGAATGTAAATAGTCTTATTTTATTTTGGTAAGCAAATAGTTTGGTAAGCAAGTAGTTCTGGCGTCGAGCCAGAGAGCAGCACTGTAGGAAAATGGATAAAACAATGATTGATCTCTTCCACCGTGCACTAGAATCATCAGATCCGGCAATTTCAATGCTTCGCCTCCATCGTCGACTGAAATTCTGTAAAAAACTTCCTCTGCCATCTGCTGTTCGGGATCATCTTAAGGCTGTTGAAGTAGAAAATTCCTGGCATTCAGATGATAATGTGCAATCAGAAAGTTTACAGTCAGAAAATGAAAAAGAGTATTCGCAGCACGAGATCAACGAGTCAAATTTGGATTCAATAATCTTAAGTAACGAAGCAAATGTAATTGAATAATAATAATTAATACAAAATAAAGGTTCTATCATAATGACACAATAACAAACCTACCTATGATGTACCAGAAAAAAAAATTTGACCTTTTGTGTGATAACTGGTAACCCTAAATTTGGAGTTATAACCTCAGTACGTAAAAATCATTTTCTCAAAATCTAGGCCCAAGTTGAATGTGATATTTTTGTGGGTGATAAACCTTAGTGTGAGGAATCTTTTTGTGCTAGACAGAGGTGCTACTTCGTGCTGGAAAAATAATAAACAAATAAATACTGATTTCGATAAAACATTTCTTGTTCATGGCATTTTTCAACATTTTGAATTAAAAAAATCTGCATAATATGCATCGAGAAAGGCTTCATAAAACGGCAACACAAATTTATTTATTATTTCAGTTTTTATGATGTTTTTTCAGTACTTTTACTGTAAAGATCACGAAAATTTAGATATTTTTTTAAAAATCAATTATTAGAAATTGACACATGGGAGTTCTACTCTTGCATTTGGAATTATGTTTTTAGTAGATATATTCAATAAAAGGCGGATGTCACTTTTTAGGGGAAAAAAAACACTGTGCTGCGGTCCAAGCACGTGTTCACCTTACAATTTACAAATGACTAGAGACCGGATTATATGCAACATAAAAAGCTTGTTATATGCATGCAAATATGCATGAAAATTTCTTGAAATATGCAAGAAAATTAGCAGAATATGCAAAATTAAATGACAAATTTTAGGAATCCCCAAAAAAGAAAAAAGTATGTACATTTTTTTTTTCAAAAATTAAAAGTAAAATATAATTTTTTACTAGGCGATAATAGGTTCGTACAGTAACATTATATTATGACAACATGGGCGCCGGCAGAAATAATTTTCAAGGGGTGCAGATTTTAGTTTTCTTTCTTTTCTTTTTAGTCCCCAGTACAAGGAACTAACTTTTTTCTGATACATACAAATTTACCACTTTATGAGTGCCTTGTTTACGATAAGTCCGACAAACTTTTCTATGCGAAAAATTTCGGCGCTGCTGCGTTTTCGAATGCTTGACTCCTGGAATTGTCGATATGACGTCACCATGGCTCCTCGTACATACAACTTTCATTTTTCAGAATTTGTTTAATAAAGTTAATTTAAAAACTGTGGTCAACTTGTCCTACAAGAATCACGCTGCGTATGGAGTGTCCGACACCCCAAAGATGTCGCTATGACGTCACTATGACTCTTCGTACATACAACTTTAATTTTTTCAAATTTGTTTAATAAAGTTAATTTAAAAACTATGGTCAACTTGTCCGACAAGAATCGCGCTGCGTATGGAGTGTCCGACACCCCAAAGATGTTGATATTACGTCACTATGGCTCTTCGTACATACAACTAATTTTTTCAAATTTGTTTAATAAAGTTCATTTAAAAACTGTGGTCAACTTGTCCGACAAGAATCACGCTGCATATTGGAGTTTCCACCACCCCAAAAATGTTGATGTGACGTCATTATGTCTCCCCGTACATACAACTTTAAATTTAGTAGTTTTCGATTTAAAATAAAGTAGGGTAAATGATTAGTGATTGGACAGTGCCAGTCATTGGAAAAAACACAAAAACACAATATTTATTAAGGTTGCTTTAAAAGGTGCTTGTTTTTAAAGTAATAGAACGCCTGATTTAAAAGAAAGACAGGCAGTTTTTAAGCAACCTTAGTAAATATTATAGAGGGGAATATTATACCATTATAGAGCAAAATTAGGCCATAAATTGTGTTTTTTGTATGGGAGCACCCCTTAATTTTTTATTTTATACAAATATTATTATTAAATATTAAAGCTTTAAACATATAATTAAGGCTTTTGTGAAAAATTCAAGTACCTACCTGTTGTCATTATTAATATAGAGCAAAAAAGGCCAAAAAAATCACATTTGTGGTATGGGAGCCCCCATTAAATATTAATTTTTATTTGTTTTTCTTATTTGTTGTTATAGGAGCAACAGATATACATAATCTGTGAAAATTTCAAATCTCTAGCTATTACCGTTCTTGAGTTACAGCCTGGAGACACACAGACGGACATACAACGAAGTCTTATTAATAGGGTCCCGTTTTTACCCTTTGCGTAAGGAACCCTAAAAAACCGGCCAAGTGTAGTTGGACTTACCTATGAAGGGTTCCGCAGCAGCAATAAGGTTTATTTCTATGAAATTAAAAGATTTTTGATTTATTTTTATATTTCAGTTGATTTAATGAAAGTTAAATTAAGGTTTACAATTTATGACGTATAAAAAAACTACTAACTAGATCTCGCATAGGTTAGATGAAAAAAATATTTTTTTATTTAAATATAAAAAAACAACTACTTGCTAGATTTCGTTCAAACCAATTTTTGTTGGTAGTTTTAATAGTAAAGTACATCATATATTTTTTTTAGACTTATCATGCCCCTACTTTAGAAGTTAGAAGGGGGGGGGGGGGGGGGGACACATTTTAGCACTTTGGAAGAGTCTCTCTCGCAAACTATTCAGCTTAGAAAAAAATGATATTAGAAACTTCAATATGACTTTTGAAGACCTATCCATAGATACCCCTAACCCCACACGCATAGGTTAGATGAAAAAAATTTTTTTTTGATTCAGTTGTACCTATGGGGACCCCTAAAATTGTTAATATTTTTTCCATTATTGTATCAAAATCTTAATGCAGTTCACAGACTACATCTACTTACCAAATTTCAATAGTATAGCTCTTATAGTTTCGGAGAAAAGTGGCTGTGACATACGGACGGACAGACAGACAGACAGACAGACTGACAGATAGACATGACGAATCTATAAGGGTTCCATTTTTTGCCATTTGGCTACGGAACCCTAAAAACTGCAAAATTCGAGAGGCTTTCAAACCAACACCACAACCACAGTTTTTAAAGTTATTGAAGAGCTCGTCTGTAGAATGTACTTGTTGAAAACCAAAGACGACGTCAACAAAGGTCGCAAAGTTAGAAAAATCATATAAATCCTGCAACGATTCGGAAAAAGTTTTAAAAAAGATAATTTAGTCCTGCGATACGTCAACCCATTAAGCAAGAACTTTTGCAGCATATTAAGAGGACACAATGCGTCTTAAGCAGCATAATATGGTGCAATTCACATATTATTCGCAATCCGTCAGAAGTAACGCCTGACGATTATGGAGGGATTTTAATCGAATTTGAATTTATATAATATCTGAAATTTCATCAGAAATATTAGGCAATCTATTAATATTTCATATCAATTTAATACTCATTCAATAACCTTCTAATAAATTTTCTAATTATTGTAGTATTGTCAATAGCAGCGACGATAGTGCAGGTGAAGAATGAAGATGACAATGACAATGATGATGAAAACTTTGATGATTATAACAATTATTATGATAATGATGTAGATAGTACTCTGATGTAGAATTTTTTGTAATCCATACTTCCATACTAATATTATAAAATAATTATATAGTATCGAAGGTGTCCGATTTGGATTCGCCCCCATATTCTTGGATGCGATATCTGAAATAGTTGATACGGAAATGCAAGTGGACCAGTTAGAATATAATTATTAATTGTTGGTCACTGCTAAAAGAATCCATACATCCATACATACAAATACTGTATGTAAAATGTTAATAAGGTTATTTTTAATGAAATTTTCAATAATGTTGACTACGGAACCCGAAAAATGGCGTTTAAATAGTAAGATAATTATAGTAACGTTAATGGAGCTTCCCCTCTCAATATGTAGGGTAGTTATTTATTTCTAAGATTCCTATAAGTATGAATTCATGCCGAATTACGGCTTTATAGGCCCTATAGTCTCTGAGCAAAACCGCGGACAGACAGACGGACAGACAGAGGGAAAGACAGACGGAAAGACAGACGGAAAGACAGACAAACAGACATACATACTGAAACTATAAGGGTTTCTTGTTGACTACGGAACCCAAAACAAGACATTTAACGTGCACGTTATAACGTTATCGTCGACGGAAATTTAACCCTTAATCAGGCATAGTACGATTTAGTGACCACCTAGTTAATTGGAGTTTTATAGTGATCTTCTTTTATAGTCTACCACCAGTGCACATGGGTGATGGAGCCTGATTAAGGGTTAAAAGCGTCTTTATATTATATCTCCATACTTTTTACTTCCCAGGGAATTCTTCTTCTAAATTATTTACCACCCAGATAGTAAATTGAGAACAAAAAAGTCCTTTAAAAGTTATTTGTTTGAGCATAAAATAGTTATTATTGATTCCTGAAAAATTTGAGTGACTGAAGAGGTTTTTGAAATTACCGATTCAATAATTGTAGTAGGGGAGCCCAGGGTGCTATTCGTGTGGTCACTCGAGACGCGAGCGTCATGGAGACCTAGTAGGTTTTTTACATTAGGTAAAACCGATACAAAAATAATAAGAGCGTTTTTTATTTTAGCGGTGTCTTCAAAAACTGCAGCCATTTTTAAGTTATTAAAAAGAAAATATATTCAGAAAATTGCTTATTTAGGTTAATTATTATAACAAGATTTTAAATAAAATGACTAAATCATTTAGTTTAGTGCAACATAAAATATCTGCGAAGCTTAGTTAGGAAAATATGAAGCTTTATTTTTTATATTTTAAAATGTCCCTACAGGCTTACCTAACCATCCGTGCTTTATATGGAAGCTACTTTGGGGTAGTATTAAAGCTAGAAACAAATTATTATCATACGTTTTCATAAGTCGTGGCTGATGGATGCGGCTTAACAATGTGCACGGTTCATCCACGGATGCAAAAACATCCCGCCAGCCAGATTCGTCCGAACGGTCAAGACTTATCTCAGACAATGTGCACAGTTTAGGGCGTTCGCTGCGTTAAGCATGCGCCCGTCGCGGCCACCCGCGCGGCGTGCTTGTTTTATGTCATCCCATAGAGCAGCGCTGTGTTGAGCGGGTCAGCCGTCGCACGATTACTATGGCGAGCGCACGGCACGGTCGCCCGCGACAGGCACCCGCGCCGGGCACACGTTCGACGCGGCGAACGTTTAAATGTATTAATCCGATAGAAACAAGCCGCATACGACGAAAACGTCTGATAATTCGTTTCCAGCTTAAACATCCTCTACCTTAATCTGACAGATCCAATGACATTTCAATATTCGAAAATAACTATTTTTTTAAGTCACCACGTGAGAAATCTGATTTCTATCTATACCATGATAACTAGACACATGTCGGTTAAATTATATTTAAAGTTTATTCAGTCAGAAATTGACAAAAAGAAGTTCACCATTAGTTTTTTTTTTTTTCATTTTCTTGTCGGACTGACTATTTAACTCAATATATTTGTCGGACAAGTTGATATTAGCATTTAGAATAACATTATCTATCATTGCTGATTATCTATCTAGCATTGCATTTTTGTCCGAAATGTATGTACGAAGGGCCATAGTGACGTAATATCAACATCTTTGGGGTGTCGGACACTCTATACGCAGCGTGATTCTTGTCGGACAAGTTGACCATAGTTTTTAAATTAACTTTATTAAACAAATTTGAAAAAATTAAAGTTGTATGTACGAAGAGTCATAGTGACGTCATAGCGACATCTTTGGGGTGTCGGACACTCCACACGCAGCGTGATTCTTATCGGACAAGTTGACCACAGTTTTTAGATTAACTTTATTAAACAAATTCCAAAAAATGAAAGTTGTATGTACGAGGAGCCATGGTGACGTCATATCGACAATTCCAGGAGTCAAGCATTCGAAAACGCAGCAGCGCCGAAATTTTTCGCATAGAAAAGTTTGTCGGACTCATCGTAAACAAGGCACTCACAAAGTGGTAAATTTGTATGTATCAGAAAAAAGTTAGTTCCTTGTACTGGGGACTATTTTACTTTTTTACGAACAACAGTGACTGTCTATTTACGTCAACAGAATACTTTATAAAATGTTCCACTGGCGTGCAGTTGACTGTACTATAACTACCTTATCTTGGCTCGAAATTTACAAAGTTAACCGATTCCGTGCGGATGTCGCCGCAGAGGCGACATGGCTATCTTTTCTGTATGGCGTGTGACGCCTGAGAGGAGATAAAATGTTTACCTGTAAAACTATGATGAATTTACATTTTTCAGAGGTTTCCCCTGAATGAAAGTGGCTTTATTTGTCATGTATTTTACGTGTACAGTGTTAGTTTTAGGATATTGCATAAAAACTTACACTTCAGGAGTCCTAAAGATTTTATAAATATATAACGCCAACACCAGCAAAATCTCACATTAACATAATTTATTCTTATAATTAACTAGCAGCCCGCCCCTGCTTCGCACGGGTATGAAACAAACATTTCTAAAGTTGGTGGTGTTATTAACCCGGCGAGAGTGTGGTGAAAAAATGTAACAAGGAGTATGTAGCAGCATACCCGCTTACAATATTTGCTGTAAAACCGGATTTTTAAGAAAGACCGCTAAATTCACTATCTTGTATTATAATAACTATATTTTAACATATTGGAAATAAAAAAATTGCGTCATTTTAATATTTTTGTTATTTTACTTAACTCTAAGCAAGTCACTATGTATTTTCAACAAAAAAATTTCCACTCAAATAAACTTCAAAAAAAAAAACTGGTTTTTATGAAAAAAACAATTAAACTATTTTGCAACACAATATAAGTAACCATATAAACCAAGAAAAAATAACAAAAATATTTAGGAACATCTTAGGAACTGGAGCTCAATTCAGCACAGTTTTTGCAAGAAAAAGTTGCATGCTCCATACATAATATCGCCTTTGTACGGCTTGCACATGCATATTTTTTCTTCCAATCCTTTTTGTATGGCCAATCTCCGCAACTAACATAACGACCAGGAAGATTTTGTGTTGAAGAAAGTGGTACGTTGACCTCGGAAGAGATTTTCTGACGTATATATGACGCAGTGTTGCCAGATGGTTTTAACCTTTTATCTGTAGTGGGAAGTGCTAAAATCTATATAAAATCTGTATGTTATACTGTCTCAATATTCTGTATAAAATCTGTATTGAAGTCAACAAAAAAATAACCTATTAATCATTATCTACGCTTTTTTATGAAAAAAAGGGAAATGACAATAATTATTGTCACTTGTATAATAACACAAAATTATGCATGTATTCGGGTCTCTTTTTGCATAAAGTATGCATGTATTCGGGTTTCTTTTTGTAGCTCGCGGAACAAATTTTTTTGACGCAGTTACTCTTCCTTAGTTTTCATTATTCGTAGAATACATCATTTCCTTTTTGATTGATTTGTTGAATTCAGATATTTCATTCAAAAACTACCACTTATACAATGTTTATTTGTTTATAAAATGCTATAAAAAGTAGATACATTTTTTGGCGTTATACATGACTAGCATGTAATATCCCGTTCTACAATAAAACGAAAATAAATTGATCAATATAGCCAAAGGTTTACAACACCTGATAAAAATACGTTACTTACCTTCCATTTCTGTTTGTACACGTAAATAATCACTTTTAAATACTTGAAATGAACTATAATGCCGTTCACGTTCGCTGTTGGGTCGCTAGTCGCTACTAAAAGAAAAACAATTGGAAACAGACGAAACAGCGATAAATTACAATCCATGGCGGGTGGCGCTCGAGAGGAGATATCAAAGTTCCTGGCGCTAGGCGCCTCAGAGGAGATACGAAATATTTGTTCACAGCCAGGCCCGTGAAATTGCAAAAAATGACACCGCACTGAATCGGTTAATTTAAAAATTAGAATACTATACTGTACTCGGCGAAACATGGCGATAGCGGTCATTGACTCCCTGTCAAAAACTTGTCATTTTCTATATAAACCGCGATTGACAATGTGACACTTCATTGTCAATCGCGGTTTATATAGAAAATGACAAGTTTTTGACAGGGAATCAATGACCGCTATCGCCATGTTTCGCCGAGTACAGTATAGTATTCTAATTTTTAAATTAACCGATTCAGTGCGGTGCGGTGATATTGTCAATCATAGAAGCTCTAATAAAAATACAGTCATTATTTTTGGAGTTTCTATCGCTTTTAGAAAAAAACTTTAAACAGTTATTGTTCTGAAAACAAAATTCCTGTAAAGTTTCGAGGTTAAAGTTTCATTAGGAGTAATTACTTTATAAATTATTAAAATACTTTTTGAAAAAATTGCTCAAGACAGCCATTTACGAGTTTACAGAGAACCGCCCATAATTACATGGTTTTGTATATTTATCAGTGATATACCTAATTTATGTATAGTGTTTCCTCAGAATACAGAAAAAACCAGAAACCGTCAGGCGTCAACGCACTTGAAAGTGAGGTAGTCACAGCAACTCCGAAGTGCATTAAAAATAACTATTCCCGTATCTTGGATGAGCCGCCATATTGGATGTAGATTGTAGAATGACCTTACATTCACTTAGTTACTTTCAATAAGCCCTTTCATTTGATACCCATATTGCAGAAGTGCATTAAGAGCGGGCTGTGCAATTTTGCTGTGTTTTCTAATAAGTATTACGATCCCGGAAGACGATTGACTCAAATGAAATTGAGATTTATTTAATCATTGTATGTTTATCTGATATTTAGCTAGCGGAAAACACGATTCACTTATTTTGACTCGATAGTTTTATTTTTCGAAATTATGAATCTTTTTGGGAATTTCAACAAATATCTGTCACACTTATTGAGTTACTATCATTAAATAACTTGCACTACTACTATCACACACTTTATAAAATAATAGCTAAAGGAAATATTAGTATTGTATTTAGTTTTTAAGTAATCATCAAAAAACAGTTTTGAGACTTACGACCTTTACTTTCGTGCTGTAATGCGGGAACCGTTGTTACGCGATATTGTTCACTATTAGGTGCAGCCTAAAGTACATTGCCCGGGAGTACGATTCATGAAATTATTGTATCACGATTGGAGGATAGCGTTGAGTATAGGCGGGGCTAGCGTTTTCACAGCGCGCTCTTAAAAATAACTATTTCCCTATCTTGGATGAGCCGCCATATTGGATATAGAATGACATTACATTCGTTTTCGAGTTAATCTCAAAAAGCCCTTTCATTTAATATCCATATTGTAGGACTGCATAGAAAATAACTATTTCGCCATCTTGGATGGTCGGCCATATTTGATTTAGAGTAATGTCACATACCATATCGTGCATTGTCATCCAAGCTAAACGTGTATGCAAAATTTCAGCTCAATCGGTTAAATATATCTACTTCAAAATTGAGTTCCAAAATTCCACCCGAACATACATACTTCATACATACAGAGCAAGTTAAATAAAAGCTTTTAATTTTGTACCTATCAAGATTATAATGTAGCTGTACTAGACGATGCTCGCGATTCCGTTACTCAGTAATTAGTTTAATCGCAGGAACCGTACATTTTTCCGGCGTAAAATGTATTCATGTCCTTTCCCGGGACTCAAAAATCTCATCAAAGTCGATTTAGCGGTTTAAGCGTGAAGAGGTCACATACAGAAACACTTTCGCATTTATAATATTAGTAAGGATTGAAAGATGGACCGATTTTGATTAGGCATTATCTATGTTACATAATTATCTGCGTTTAGCAGCGGAAAACCTCTATGATAATAATAATTTATTATAGCAAGTGATTTTGTCTTCTTCACTCATTTCAAAAGCAAAATAATATGTAAGCTTATTTCAGGAAAACTATTGCTAAAAATTAAAAAATTATAACAAAAAACTATTTATAACTAAACTCGTTGGAATTCTGAAATTGCTGAAATTTTCGATAGCCAAACTGATCAGGAAGGTTTTAAAATATATTATTACGCTTTGTAAGGCTTCTTACAGACGAACGGTACTTGTCAACGGCAGCTGTCAACTGTCGACGTCTGCCGTCGACGCGTGCCGTTGACAAGTGCCGTTCGTCTGTAAGCGCTCTAAGGGTTAATTCAGACCGCAACGCGACGCGTAGATGCATTTCCAAATTTGTATGGATTTGACAGATTCGCAAGACTTCTTCAAGAACCCTAAGTTGTACGTTTAACTACCAAAATCAGTTTTTATTCGCGGCCATGTTTACGTCTGGCCAGGTAGATATAATAATTGCCTACGCCGCTTTTGGTATCGTAATTGATTTAAATGAAGGCCAGGCCAGCTACTCAGGAGTAACTGTATGTCTGAGTGTGTGCGTAGCACCTAAGAGCACTCTCTCTTCCATTACTCTCATCATCGGCTCGACTGGCAAAAGGACTGACTTTGCTCATGCCATGATAGGATCATCTTGTCAAATACTCAGGTGATCGGCTTGCTATCCTAATCGGAAGCAACATTCTCCCAACGCGGGCATCGAACTTACTACAACTTCGAGTTAAGGAATGCTCTAATTAAGTGATCCGCAAAGTGTATGTAGCGGCACACTGATGTACCGTGGTCAGCAGTTGGTGTGCCTCGGAAAAGGTCGTACTTAGTTCTAGTGCTAAGTGCCAAAAAAGGAACATCTCAGGACGATCGACGAAGGGGTGGGAGCTTAGAGTAAGCCCTATACACACTGAATAATTTGTGGTGTACCTCCAAATATTGTTATTTTCCTAGATGTTCCTTGAACACAAAAGGTTTTCGGAATACTACTCTAAGCCACTGGATTACGTAGGTAGAGATAGGGTGTGACATTGTTTTGGTAAATAATTTAAGCCAGTTATTGAATATTTATACACACCATAGCACAACAATAAATATTCAAGAGCCTTCTCGGGGTAAACAAATATCATATATAACCACATACATATTAGGTGGGGGAAAAAGTTTCCCCGCATTTCATATAAAAATTCAAAAGGTTTTTTTAAAAAGTTTATTTACATTTGACTTAAGTATGTAGGTACCATTTTGTTGGATAACTTTTTGCCATCTTCTGGGTAGGGACGTGATCCCATTGCTATAAAAATTTAGGGGCTTCTGATCAAAAAACTGCGACATGTGGTTTTGGCAGTCCTCTCGTGATGTTAACCAGACACTGCCTAAGGAATTCTGCAGAGACCGAAAACGGTGTAAATCAGAAGGTGCAATATCAGGAGTCAGGATTATACGGCGGATGCATTAACGAATTTGAATTAACACCTCCCAGCCAAACTTTCGTAAATTTTGCTGAGTGGCTAAAGATGTGTGAAGTTTAGACTTTAGAGTTATCATGGTGAAAAACCACACCCCTTCTGTTGATTGATTCCGGCCGCTTTCTCTCAACTTGTTGTTTTAATCTCATCAGTTGTACGCGGTACAGCTCGGAATCGATAGTTCTGCCTGGCGGTAACAGCTCATAATGAATAATGCCCTTCCAATCCCACCATACACATACAGCATCACCTTGTTGCGAGTTAACCCGGATTTCGCCACAGTCTGTGAAGCCTGACCGGCCTATGACTACGTGACGTGATCCACTTTTCATCACCAGCTTCTTCAAAAATGGTTTGGTTTCGTTATGACGAAATAAAGAATCACAAATGGGTACACGGTTCATTAGGTTTCTTTCAGTGAACTCATGAGGCACCCAAATATCGAGCTTTTTTATGTACCTAGCTTTTTTTAAATTCGCCAAAGCCGTTGTCAATTCTGTTCCTAAGCTATATCTTGTTCCACTTTCAATTTTGTCCGAAACAGGGCGACCAGAGCGACGCGACGTGAATCTGATAATGAATATTTCCGGATTGAAAAGGCTTAACCCATTAACCGCCAAAATGAAACCAATATTGATTTTTTAACAAAACTTACATTTATCTGCAGTTTATATGGCAAACAAACGAAAAATAAAAGCAAAATTAAAAAAAAAAAACTTCCCCTTTAGGGGGGTGTACTCAGTTGTCTACAACGGCGTGTTACGAGCAAATTTATAGGTGTGATAAGCTTCAGAATTAACTTTTTTATACATAATGTTTTTTTTACACTTTTTACGCTGACAATGAACTCCTGCATGATATTTTACATTTTGAAACTATTTTGAAACATTTTTGGGGTAGTGATCGATACTATCTTGAGGTAAACCAGAGACTGACGAGGAGGATAACCTCGTTTTTAGGGTTCCGTACCCAAAGGGTAAAAACGGGACCCTATTACTAAGACTTCGTTGTCTGTCCGTCTGTCTGTCCGTCTGTCTATCTCCAGGCTGTATCTCAAGAACCGCTATAGCTAGCACTTCTGAATTTTTTATAGATTGTGTATATCTGTTGCCGACATAACAACAAATACTAAAAACAAAATAAAATTAATATTTAAGGGGGGCTCCTATACAACAAACGTGTATTTTTCGGTCTTTTTCGCTCTATATCAATAATGGCAAGAGATAGGCACTTGAATTTTTCACACATTCTTTTGTTATGTGTATTTTAATATTTAATAATATTAAAATAAAATAAAAATATAAGGGGGGCTCCCATACAAAAAACACAATTTTTGCTCTGTATCGATACGGAACCCTTCGTGCGCGAGTCCGACTCGCACTTTGCCGATTTTTCATTATACATTATATTTTCTGACACAAGTAAAATCTTGCGATATCTCGTCGAAACAGAAGATGAACCATGCTTTCATCAAGAGTCCTAAGTGGTAAATGCAAACGCTAATCATTAGCAATAACAAAAGAAACAACATCAATCAAATAAGTAAATAAAATCCATCACCATATTTACCCAAAAAGGTGATTTTCGTTCCGTCTGCCCATAATTAGCAGTAATATCTGTAGCTTAAGCTAGTAAACTTTCGTCCTTGATATCCACTATTAGGTAAAAAAAGTATAAAATAGGTATATAGGGTGATTTCTGGAGTCATTTCTTACTTACGAAGGAGTCTAGGTAAGGTTAGGTTAGTATCACACTTTGGGCGGATTCCCTCACTGCTCGCAATAAGGCCTATAAAATTACTCCTGCGTAACTGGCCTGGTTTCAATGAAACCGGCCACCGTCACCGAAACCGGTGTGGGAGTTATTATTATAGTGACCACGTCACGCCCGCATCTCTGAACAATAATTATCGCTATTAATCTTAATCCTGTGTACTTTTATCGGCTCGCGAGTGCTCGCCCATAGACGTGGGCGCCGCCTTAAAATTTGCCGGCGGCGGCACGCTTAAATATTTAGGTCGGCGGCGGCGTGGCTTTTTTACAGTTGTTTTTATAAAAACCCAATCCACTTGTCTAAACCTAAATTTGAACAATTTGTTTATCTCAGGAAAATGTCAAACCTTACCTAGATAATTTAAATTAGATAAAACAAAAACAATTTTCCACAAATACTTAGGTAGGTACTTTATTAGCCTTATAAACAGTTTTTTCACAAATAATTTGTTATAAAATTTTAAATTTTATACATTTTGTAGTTATCGTACACAATTTTTATCTTATTTACACGCGCCGAACTTAGACGAGACCTTTTAGCCGTAATAGTTAACCCGGCTACCGAAAAAACTCTTTTGATTGGTGTACCAGTTGCAGGTACACAAAGTAGAGCTTTGGCTAGAGTAGCCAGAGGAGGAAATATTTTTTTTTTTTGCTTTCCCAATAAGACAAATAATAAATTACCATATCTTTTGGTTCAGACGGGTCAGCACCGGCAATATACATGATGATGGGTCAGCACATATAAAATGGATTACAAGCCTCAGGGTCCTTCAAGAGAGAGATCACTCGGGCAAATAAACAGCAGGTCACTAGAATTGGTGAGAGACTCGAGCGCCTCCCTTCGGGAACCCGTGCATTCCTGTCTCTGGCCAAAGCTATTGAAGGGAATTTCTACAAGCCATCCCTACCATCCCTGCAAGTAGGAAATGGATCGTTGGCCCACGACGCAAGAGACAAAGCCGATCTTCTGGGCAAGCTCTTTGCGTCAAACTCGACCTAGATGACGGGGGACAGAAACTGCCGACTGTACCGCGATGCACGAGCATCATGTCGGATATTCGGTTTCATCAGCGCTCAGTGCGAAAAGCCCTCCGTTCCCTCGATATCAAAAAGTCGAGTGGGCCTGACGGAATCCCTCCTATTGCGTTGTAAAAGTGTGCTCCAGAGTTGTCTCCGGTCTTAATGCGTCTTCTTCGGCTCTCCTACTCTTCTGGCACTGTCCCGGCTTCTTGGAAGACAGCCTTGGTGTACCCGATCCCCAAAACAGGTGACCGCTCAAATCCTTCCAACTACAGACCAATCGCTATAACCTCCCTCTTCTCGAAGATAATGGAATCCATAATCAATAGCCAGCTCCTTCGATACTTAGACGCCCAGGGATTAGTAAGCGACAAACAGTACGGGTTTAGTAAAGGTTGCTCGGCTGGTGATCTCTTGGCGTACCTAACTCATCGTTGGGCTCAGGCGATTGAGTCGAGGGAGAGGCATTGGATGGTAGTTTGGATAATGCGAAGGCCTTTGATCGGGTTTGGCAGAAAGCGCTGCTATCAAAGCTTTCATCATATGGGCTCCCCGAGAAATTATGCAAAATGGTCACAAGTTTCTTAGCAGACAGAAGCATTAAGGTCGTAGTTGACGGCGAATGCTCTGATACTAAGTCTGTTGATGCTGGTGTCCCTTAGGGCTGTGTGCTATCACCTACCCTATTCATACTGCATATCAATGACATGTTACAGACCAACGGCATTCATTGCTATGCGGATGATAGTACAGGTGATGCCCTATATACCGGCTCCCCGCATATTTCTCGGCTAAATGTCATCGAGAGCCGAAATGAATTTGTGTCTAAAACAGAGAATTCTCTGAATGGGGTAGACGTAACTTAGTCGAATTCAACCCCGCCAAGACACAAGTCTGCGCGTTCACCACACAAAAGTCACCAATGGTTGTATATCCTCGTTTTGAGGGCACTCCTTTAACAATCTCCCCCAGCATTGAAATACTTGGCGTAAAAATATCGAGCCGAAGTCCAGTTCCAGTTATTATTTTATTGAAGTGACTAAATAAGTATGTTACCATGGTAACGTCCCGTCCCGTCCCGTCGCACAATCAATGGTCGCCGTCAGTCTCGAGTTGTAATAATTTACTATTATTTTTTCAAAAAATGCACTTATCAATATAAAAAGTACCCAGTAGCCGATTCTCACACCCACTGAATATGCATATAAAATTTGGTTAAAATCAGTAAAGTCGTTTCAGAGGAGTATGAGTATAAGAAAGTAGCGCCAACATTCCTGTTCTATAGGGTCATCTTGAATATCTTGGCAACTATGTTTTTTTGATAGTTGTGTCAGGAATGATGACGCTACGTTGCTAGTGCTGGCTGTATCTGGGGCTGAAGTTTCTGGCATAACTATGCCAGGAACCATTTGTTTAATGTATGATGAAAGTCGTAAATAATCTTCAATTGTAAGTTTATTGACACTAGTTTTGGAGAATTCAGTAATTTTTATAAAAATTTTGGTTTTAGTGGCTGTTTAGCCACTAAAACCCCCACACGTCCTAACGTCACTCACGACTCACGAGTCACGCCGCGAAGTGAATGGCGGCGGCACGCCGCGGCCGACGCGCGCCCATGTCTACTCGCCCATAAGACTGAGAAAGTAGGACAGTTGTGTGATAAAGTGATTATCAAGAACAGAAAATATAAAATAAAGTGAGAATTTATGAGCTTACCGCTAGAGGTCGCAAAACTGTAAGTTTCAAACTTACCTTGACTAAAAAATATTGCTTACCAGTATAAATTTGCTAAAAATGTTGAAACTAAATCTTTAATTCAATATATAAAATAAGAAACTGAGATGTGATACCACAAAATTTTGAACTATCCTCAATTTTGTATGTGTACGGCGGCAGTAAATGGGTTAAACCAGCACTACTCTCACAGATACTGCATTAGGATTTAGATCCATAAACATCACATTTCTTTTCGCGGCTTGTGTGATACCAAAACCAGCCAGATACAAATAGTATATAGCCAAAGAGATTTTATTACAAGTTTATACAATATATTATACTATACTATGCGAAAAGACTTTTTCCCTAATGTTATTAGATATAGTATAATTTGTTGATTCTATTTAAAACTGGGTATCCAAACAAAAATTGTCCCAAATAATGCCTATATTATGAAACGATTTTACAACCAAGAGGTTATTTTAACTAAAATTTGCACTTGAACTTACTTTTATAACAACATCAATATCACGTATCCCTTTTATTTAACTTACAATTTTCGTTTCTTCGTCCTTATAACGTCGTAAAGACCATACGATCATAATAATGACTACTGATACTTCAAAATATAAATGTCGAATAGTAATAACTGAAAAACAAACGCCAGATACGCAGAATAATATTATACAAGTGTATTTAGCAATAATAAAAAACCGGCCAAGTGCGTGTCGGGCCACGGCCCACGCGCAATATAGGGTTCCGTAGATGTATACTGCTAGTTTTTGATAATTTTTGTATGGTCAATGAATATACATTTATAACGTGTTTTACTCTACTAACAACATCATCTCAGTTACGTTCAAAGGAATTTGAACGAAAAGTTACTTTATACTTCGCCGAATCGACTATTAGGGCAAAGCCAATCGAGCATAATTTTGTGAGTTGTGAGTCGCAGAATTTCGCTGCATTCAGTTTCATACAAAAGTCCTGTTTGATTCACACGAGCGTAATTTTGTGAGTCATGATTTGTATGAAGAGATATTTACGCGGCAGAAATTCTGCGACTCACAACTCACAAATTACGCTCGTTTGGCTTCACCCTTACTCAAAACCTTATGAAGTCTTCTTAGCCGTGATAGTTTTTCTTTTAAATTCAGAATATTTCCTACTCCCGTGAATTTTTTCACATTTCCAGAAGCAACCGTTTACCTGGTAGATGGGGGGGGGGGGACGGACGGACGGACGGACGGACGGACACTGGACTAACGATTTTTCCACTTTAAGGCTTAGGCCAAACCTACGCGACCAAAGCGACTGCGCGACCGCAACGCGGGATGTTCGCGTCGGCAAAGCGGGATGTTCGCGTCGGCAAAGCGGGATGTGCGCGTCACGTTGTCAGACGTGTGTTTTGAAGTGTACATAACTAGACTTCTTTTTAATTCAGCAAGCCCCATACGGTCACCGGTGACCGAGACACAATAGAATATCAATTGTGTCTTGTTTTTCCACGATCGACGGGTTAAAACCTTTTTTATATTATTTTGTACAACTCTTTAGTTTATGATTTTTTGATTTGTTTACGTTTTGATAGATTGTGTCATGATATTAAATTAATTCGACTTGACCACTGTGGACGTGTTTTATTCCTCTGCACCTTCCAAATCAAAAGCAAGCTTAGTAAGTACCTCCCAACCGACTCTGATGTTAAGTATGAGGATGACATTACCAGAACAATTTAGCATAATTTGCACCACATAAAGTCACGCGTCTTCAGTGACTGTTCATTGACAAATGAAGTTTGACGGTTCGCACCGTAGTCGCGCAGGTGTGCACGCCCAGTTTCGCGTTGGAGACGCTCCCGTATCGCGTCCCGCGTCACTGACGCGTAGGTTTGTTCAAAATTTAAAATTTCATATTTCACAAATGGATCCCTAAATCGGAAAATGATCTATAAATACTCGTAATATTTTTTAAAAACCTATCCAACGACACCCCACACGGTCGGGTGGACGCGAAAAAAAAATTTATCCCCGCTTGATATGTACGGGGAGGTACCATAAAAAAATATTTTTTTTAAGAATTTATATACCATTTTGTCGGCATCATTAACATCTGCATTCATGTCGAATTACAGCTTTGTAGGTCCTATAGTCTCTGAGCAAAACCGTGGACTGACAGACGAACAGACGGACCGACCGAAACTACATATAAGGGTTCCTTGTTTACTACGGAACCCTAAAAACGGATGAAGCTTCGTCCAGTGCCAATTATTGCGAGCAAATTCACAGTAAAACAATCGGGACTCACGGACATCGAAAAACCAGTACTCCAATTCTATGTGCAAAATAAATGCTTCTTCGTTCCTTGTTCGATTTAATGTCTTTATTAAAACATCAAAGAATATATACTCATATACGTCAAATCGTTAACGGTTTGAGGTATAATAATTTTCACGAGAATATCATTAATTGTAGTCTCTATCAGACTACAATTAATGATGAAATGGACTGGTTTGAATGAGGAGCGAAGCGACCTTAGGTGACATTAGGCCAGCCGTGCGTGTTCCTTACGCTCTAATTCTCGCTTTAGTTCCCGAAGTAATGGTATGTAATTGCTAGGTCGACAGGTAGGTACAATTCGAAAACATTTGTTTTTAAAGTCTAAATGAACAAACACAATATATAATGTGTCCCAACACCAGTGTCCGATCCTTTAATGTTATGATGTATTGGCTTATTTTATGGACAAATTAGCTCTCAAATTTTGCTTTCTCTAACTTTTGAAAAAAAACTTCTCTGGATCTCATACTAATCTGACCAATACTTCATAACCATCGTGATAACTTCGAAACTATCTGACTTCCCAACAAACATTTTTGAAGTCGTCCCGACGTGCCAATTTTACCTTTCCGTTTCGTAAGCTGGTCGTAGTTACGTTGATAAGACCGAGAAAAGTCCCATTTTATACGAATCAATGTCGCAATAGAGTTACGTTATCGTCGTATAATTAACATAGTGGTGTAGTGGTCGCATAGATGTAGTGAGTATACCTTTTTGTCGCGTTATGGTATTTTTACCTCAGTTTTACTACACTTTGCCAGACGATGTACTAATGACGACTTTTATAAAGGATTTTGTAGTAATCTGAAGATTTTAAACTCAAAACTGTGAAAGAATGTGTTGCATCTTCAAAACTTGAAGTGGATGATGAAATATCTTGGTAAATTAATGTTATCGAGTAATATGCGCTAGTTTTCTCAATAAAACCAACGCGCCTTTCAAATTATTAAAATTAAAACAGTATTTCTTCGTATATTTTTAATTAATGTGCTAACAGTTACTTTTATACAACTTATGGTACAACTGTAACACAACTTCCAAACGACAATTTTCACTGTACCTATACAATTTTAAAAATTTAACTAAATAAAATTAAGAAGCAAGCAGCGCAGTATATTTTTTTTAACTTTCCTTTTAAAAGTTCCACTCTTTTTTACATTAGCCCAGCCTTTTCTATCCATTTTGACGAAATATTTATTACAGTTAAAATAAGATGGCTGAATATAATATTACAATACTCTACAGTCTACACTAATTTAAAATGTCACAAATGCTGTTCTGTTGGTGAGTCTATCAAATAAATAAATAAATAAATGAGACTCTCAGTCATTGAATACTAGCATAATAGCATTTTAAATTAACAAAAAATCGTGTAAGAGTGCGATATACCACTTTTTCACGAATGTCACGTAAAAGTAATTCACGCGACTCTAATACAATGGATCTCGGTGTAATAGTCGTACAAACGTTACTAGGGCGACAGCGCCGGTTATACTATTGAAGTTGGTGTGGTGGTCATATAAAATAGTCGCAAAGAAGTGAAAACAACGACTTTATACGACTGCAAGTAGTATAAAAATAAGAGGCACTAAGTCGTATTATAGACTAAAGTTACTTCAATACGATGTTTATAGAATTTTGAGCCATATAACTTTCACTTAAACGATAAAAATGTTTGTTGGGTTAGAGCATAAAAATAAAAAATAAAATATTTTAGATAAAAACCTCCTCTATCTTTTTAAAATAAAATCAGCCAAGTTCGAGTTCGACTCGCGCACGAAGGGTTCCGTACCACAATAGAGCAAAAATAGGCTGAAAATTGTGTTTTTTGTATGGGAGCCCCTTTTAATTATTTCATTTATTTATATTTTATTATAAACTAGCTGTTGCCCGCGACTTCTTCCGCGTTAATATAGTATAATAACAAAGATGGATAGTTTTCCCCTTCTTGTGGTTCTTTATACAAAGGGTATAAACGGGACCCTATTTAAGCGAACGTCTTCATCGTAGTAGCTCCAATATTTAATTTCAGTTCAATCAGTCGAAAATGTAAGTAGATTTATACAAACTTTCATCCCCTATTTTATCCGCTTAGGAGTGGAATTTACCAAATTCCTTTCTTAGGGGATGCCTACGTCATAGTAGCTTTATGCATGCAAAGTCTCTGCCCGATCGGTTTAAAATTGACCAAGTTTCATACAAACTTTCATCCCCTATTTTATCCCCTTGGGGGTAGATTTGATCAAAACCCTTCCTAGCGGATGCCTACGTCATAACATCTACCTGCATGCCAAATTTCAGCCCGATCCGTCCAGTGTTTTGGGCTGTGCGTTAGATAGATAGATCAGTATGTCAGTCAGTCAGTCACCTTTGAGTTATACAGGGTGCAATTAAACCTTCCTGCCAAATTTTTTCCAGGGCTTAGGTACCATTAGGAGAGTCCATTTAACCAAAAAAAAAAATTGGGTGCTATTTTTTTTTTCAATGACATATTTTATCCCATTTAAAATCGTTGCAGAACGGTCACTCGCGCCGCGGGGGAATGACCGAGGGTGACGCGGGGTGAGGCGCGCGCGCGGGGACACGTCACGCGCGGCCGACGCGTCGTGTCCATTAATTGTAGTGTTTTTAGGATAACTTTCGGAAGTTATTTCTCAAAATTTTAGTACTGAGTGATTATAAAAGAAAAAATACGTGTATTTTTATTTTTAACAAGGATCAATATATCAAAATTTGGCAGGAAGGTTTAATTGCACCCTGTATATATGTATTTAGATATAGAATATAGATAGCAGTGGATAGTTCCGAAGCGATAAAGGAATTTCGGCGTAATGAAGCTACGGGTTTCATCTAGTTTGAAAAAATAAAATCAGCCAAGTGCGAGTCTTACGTGCGTGCGTCGCACACGAAGGATTCCGTACCATGTAAGGGCAGAAATAGGAAAAAAATTGTATTTTTGTATGGGAGGAATATATTACTAATTAATAAAGTAAATATACTATTACGTATTCTGTCACCATTTTTATGAATAAAGTACCAAATTGGCATGATACCCTATACACCAAAAGAAAAAAATTGAAAATCGGTTCACAAACGACGGAGTAATCGTTGAACATAAAAAACTAAAGATAACACAACCCCCATTTTGAAAGTCGGTTAAAATTGTAGCCTGTGTTATTCTGATGTATAAGCTATATTATTGTAAAGTTTCATTAAAATCCGTTCAGTAGTTTTTGCGTGAGGGTAACAAACATCCATACATCCATACATACATACATAGTACATACATCCAAACTTTCGCCTTCATAATATTAGTAGGATTTTGGTTTTAGTATATTTTGTTGTTATAGCGGCAACAGAAATACATAATCTGTGAAAATTTCAACTCTCTAGCTATAACCATTCTTGACAGTTGAGATACAGCCTGGAGACAGTCAGACGGACAGACATCGAAGTCTTAGTAATAGGGTCCCGTTTTCACCCTTTGGGTACGGAACCCTAATTAACATTATGATGGTGAACCAAGAAAATACTACATATTTTTTTTCTTAAGTTTTATTCGTTTTTATTGACGCCGAAACACGGAATATCATTCGCCACTCGCCATTCGCCGATCCATCATCGATTCTCAAAACACTAACGGTGGTATGAATAAAAAAATTCTAGTGAAGGTTTTAACAGTTTTCTAACTAAAATGTTCGCTAAAGTTAAAAACCGTCTTATAACACTCCATATGAATAAACGCTTACTAAGCCTTCGTTAAGTAAAATACTTTTAGATGACGTTTTGTAGTTTTTTTTTTGTGAATGTTGGTAGTCTGCCAATTTATTGTGTTCAATGTGTCAAAAATAATGAGTATTTTGTAAAAAAAGTAAATATACTTTATTGATTTCATAAATTACGTCATAATAGAGCAAAGTAGACTTTGACATTGGCAACTCACTTGCTGACTACCATAAAGTTAATATACCTAGCGGAATTCAGCTAGGTATATTAACTTTATGCTGACTACTGAGGCCGCCATAATAAAAAGAAGAAGAAGAAGAATGACTAAATTCCTTCGATCGGGGATTCTTGGAAACGCTATTGTATTCTATGGTAAAAGTTTAGAATCATGCCCAACGATTTAGGGGGGAGGGGGGAGGGGGAGGAGGGGGGGGGGGGGGGGGGGGGGTGAACCCCCAGTACCAACTCCACACTCAGGAGCCCCCCCGTTTTGGAGCTACTCACCTTTGAAATTTTGCTAATATTGAGGTTAGGTCATCTGTTCTCGGGTGTTTACGAAGTGTTTTTGAAGCATCACAAGGCTGTGGTTGAGTGAAGGATGTATATTTCAATTTTGTTTCACGATATAATCCAAGTTTTGTTGATAAAAATTAAGTAAAATTAACAAAATTCACTACCTACAAACTACAAATAAAATCTACCGTGTTATCACTTGACATTAATTTGACGTTTTTTTTTTACCATAATGCAGCCTTCTGCTTAGGAATTGTACTCTAGGGGTTGGCAAATTCGTTTTTGAGACCATGTCCGTTTGTCACGTCTCCGGCGCTGCGGGAAATGCAGCCCCTTCGCCCTTGCGTAACGAAACAAAGAAACCAGGACTCGCCTTAGGCAGCTCCGGCTTTTTGGTCGCCTTCGGCGACCAGCCTCCGCCTGGTTCCTCGTTTCGTTACGGCGGGCGGAGGCTGCTCTCCCTCCGCGCCTCCGGCTTAGGAATTACACTCTAGGGGGTGACTACGTGGAGTCGGGGTTGGCAGATTTGTTTCTCAGTTATAATTGATTTCATAAGCATATTTTCAGATAAAATAAAATAAAAGGCTCAAGTAATCGGCCACACTTCAAGAAATATTTTTATACATTGTATCAAAGACACATTTCTTATTTAAAATATTCATTTTATTGTGATAAAAAATAAATAATATTACCTAAGTATATTTATTTATGAATCAATATTGAAATATTACACTACGTAAAATATAAATAATCCTTAAAAAAAATTACGAAAACAATGCAAATTGGAATGTCGAAGTGGCAAAGTACACCCTCAGTATCAGTGCCAAAAGCCAACAAAAGAAAAAGAAGAAGAAGAAGAAGAAGCCAAATATTTATTAGCCAAACCCATACAATTACTATATACAGTCCGACAAGGCTTTATATGAATGTGTCAAACTGTCAATGGGCGCTGCTGCTGGTAAGGAGAACTGTCAAAAATTACGTTTGTGTATGATAGAAGCGTTAGTTCCTTTTCTCGCCACGTTCGCATACAGCCTTGTCGAACTGTAGTAGTGAATTTTGATAATTTTACCTAATTTTTATCAAGAAACCTTGGATTATATAGTTTTGGAATGACGGAATATTCGTCCCCCACTCACCACAGCCTTGCAATGCCTTGAAAACACTTCGTAAATACCAGAGAATAGAAGACCTAACCTCGAAATTACGAAAATTTTAAATGCGAATTTCTCATAAATGGAGGGTCTCCTGAGGATGGAAGTGGTACGGGGGGGTTTTCTTGATCCAACCTATCCCTCCTCAACCCATCTCACCACCAAAATCGTTGGGCATGATTCTAAACTTTAGCCTATTCTATTGTTGTCGCGATCACCGGTGCTCGTGCGGGGCTTGATGGGTTGATACAATTTTATTCTGTGTAGTTTACTTTTGAGGCCTTCAATTTATTTTTAAACAAACTACGTTATATATTATCCAAAATGCAAAGTGATAAAATAAAATGCATCCGAAGTGAAAACTGGCTCGATGAGGATAAAGTTCAGGTGTGATGCCGCTGCCTCGTCTATCTTTTTGTAGTTCTTCAGACACTAATGACATAAATGTATCGTACTGATTCTTTTGTAAATCTATTTTTTTCTAAAGTCGTCCTCTGTTAAATCAAATGGATTTATTCTTATCTTATATACTTTTTGTCGACGAGGGTGGCTAGAAATTCCTTCAGAAATTGCAATAATGTCAGAAATCGCGATAATACTCGATATTTCGTTCATTTCAATCTCTTAAAATGGTCTTAAAGTAGGTCCGAGGCTTCACTAAAGTTTGCGAACTCCTATTTGACGTTTCGAGCCTAAACAACTGTTAGCAAACGTTTATTCATATCGATTATGCTTAAAATGTTCTTAAAATAGGTTTATAACAGGCACGCTATTTTTTGACAGCTGTCACCTTAAAAAGGCGTTAGAGCACTGTTCGGGAACCTTTATTCATAATAAATTTTAGAACAGGCTTTTAAAGCTAATATAAACCCTCGCTAAGTTTTTATTCATACGACCGTAAAGCTGGTAAAGTTTAAAATCCACAGTGACGATTTTGTTAAAAATATTTGTGGTATGGATTTAGATACGCAAATAACCGATTGCAACACCAAAAAGTTTGATGACAATATTAATTATTTAGCGGATATAACCTTAATATTTAACTATTATGTAATAATTATTTTAAATCGTAGCTACTTAAAATCTTAATTAAAACGGCTAATGCTTCACAGGAAAATACCGAAAGCGGAATTGCGTTATAAACTTACTAACTACTTCATGGACCTTCCAAACCACGTTGCTTGTTAAAAAAAGATACTTAACACCAAAATAAAAATCGGCCAAGTGCGAGTTGGACTCGCGCACGAAGGGTTCCGTACCATTATAGAGCAAAAATAGGTAAAAATGTGTTTTTTTTTTATGGAAGCCCCCTTAATTGTTTATTTAAATTTTATTATTAACTATTAAAGTGTGAATTCAACTGAGTATTTTGTGAACATTTCAAGTACCTACCTATTTTCATTATTGAGATTGGGCAAAAAATAGCAAAAAAATTACGTTTGTTGTATGGGTCCTTAAATATTTACCCCCTTACTAATAAACGCTGTATAAGCTTTGAATAGTTATAGTGTTTTGTCTTCTTCAATCCAATTAAAAATGTCACAAATTCAAAGCTTATACAACGTTTATTAGTAAGGGGGTAAATTTATTTTGTTTTTAGTATTTGTTGTTATAGCGGCAACACAACAATCTGTGAATACTATCTGCATACACAATCTGTGAAAATTTCAGAAAACTAGCTATAGCGGTTCTTGAGATACAGCCTGGAGACACACAGACGGACAGACAGACAGACGGGCAGACAGACATCGAAGCCTTAGTAATAGGGTCCCGTTTTTACCCTTTGGGTACGGAACCCTAAAAAGAAAGTCTAAAATTGCAATACTACCCGCTATTTTAGTCACGACAACACTTCAAATTGTAATCGAACGCCAAATATAGTAAATGATCACCAAATATGCGATATTTCTGTCCAAATCACTACGATTGACAAAAAATGTAAGCATATTAACAAAAAAAGTATTATAACTCCATATTATGTTATATTAAGCAGTTTCGAGACGGACACCTACCCTTTCAAATTTAAAATATTAGCATGGATGATGAGTTATACATAATAATCTTATAAATGCGAAAGTGTGTCTGTCTGTCTGTAACCTCTTCATGCCCAAACCACTGAACCGATTTTGCTGAAATGGAGATGCCTTGAGTTCCGTGATCATTATACTAGCTGTTGCCCGCGACTTCGTCTGCGTCAGTATATAATAGCAAACATAAATAGATAATTTTCCCCATATTAGACCATTTTCTATTAATTCTTCCACCGATTCGTCGCAGTGTGATATGGCATTATGGCCTAGACAATGATGAAAAACTCAAAGCAGATCTATGTTACTACCACGCGCGTTGTGAAGATTCAAATACGGCCCAATTGGGTCGTCTGTTATTTAGTCTGCATCGAGCGCAGTCACGAACGTGCCGCGTCTTGTCTTACCTAAATAAATTGAAAATGACGTCGTGCGTGTTTCGAAAATGTACCAATTATGACTGAAAAGAAAACAAAACATATGGAATCTCTTACCAAATGTCTTGATTGCAATAAATACCTCGATTATTTACATTTTCAATTATTTTTTCGAACAATCTGGAAAAAATTGAATTTTCGTCATAGCTCAGGCGAAGAAAGAGACAGTGATACGATTTGACGTTTAAAAATAGAACTGTCTCTTTTACGTAAATGGTTTTTCATATCTTTTGTTTCACTTATCTGTCAAATTTGTCAATGTTTGAAATTTTGAATTTTAAAATTGTTCGGAAGAGATTTAAGCCGGAAAATAGTATGGACGTAACAGATCTGTATAAATAGAATATCATTGGGCCTAGAGCTATTATTGACATAAATTGACTATGCAGAGTTCCTGAGATTAGCGCATTAAAACAAAGAGTACAATAATTTAAAAATCTCATTTCCAAGCATTAACTGACTGTATAATGTGCGTAATTTTCGTGCGTAAAAGCTCCCCTACAAAAACACAATTTTGGCCTATTTTTGCTCTAACACGGTACGGAACCCTTCATGAGTGAGTGCGACTCGCACTTGGCCGATTTTTTGTATAAATGGAGGATTTAGGACCGGAAAATGATTTAAAATAAAAAATAAAAAACTTTGTATTTTATGTTTAGAGACATATTAGCCTTATAATATATTCTTAGCTGATACCGACTTCGATATACTGAAGATTGTGTACAGAAATATGTAGTTGAGGCTTATGCTAATTCTGAAAGAGGCACTATTAAAGAGTTAGAATTATTCCATACTTTTTAGTTCATTTAAGAATAAGTACTTAATGTTATTGTTTTCACTTGGATGTTGGTTTTATAAAAAAGCCATCCTCGCTTGATGTCTAGGGAAGGTACCATAAAAAATATTTTTAAATATTTTATATACCATTTTGTCGGCGTCATTGATAATGTGCATTCATGCCAAATAACGGTTTGTAGGCCCTATAGTCCCTGACCAAAACCGCGGACAGACAGACGGACCGACAGACCGAAACTATAAGGGTTCATTGTTCACTACGAAACCCTAAAAAGTAGGTAAGTACAAATCTCGCGAAATAGCTCTGGTGCTCGGAAGTTGGGGTACGAGTGAGATTTCGTGCATCTACGAACATGAACGGAAGGTTTCGCGTCGAACTGGCAACGTCGCATACTAAAAAATAACTATAAAGTTATCAGTATTAAGTAAACACAGACCAGTTATACATTAATAACGTTATTTGTATACCAATATTTATATGTTAGGGTTGGCAACATAGGTGAGTTCTGTCACCTGTCAGTTTATAGGCACGTTTCAATGATTTATTTACCTACGTTTATTTATATACAACTAATCAATTTATATTAGTATTTACTAATATAAATTGATTACACTATTAAACAGCTAGGTACTTTTTCCTTTTAGAAGTCTACGACTTTCATGCGTTATTTTGAAATTATGTCAATATAAATATAAATGTAGCATTTTTTCATATTTTGAATGTACAATCTCTTTGGTCTGAGTGTACAACTATGTACGTAATCAATTCTTTTTTTCAGACAATGGCGTTTAAAATAGTCCAAACTGTCGAAAAAGGACTGCCCAGGCTAAGTATTGTACCATTGGTTTGGGAGGACGATGGAAGATTATTTTAGCCTCCGTAAACAAAGTTAAAAATAAAAGTCGACTTATTCGAGAAGAAAATTCGTTCCCAAGCCCTAATTGGGATATTTTTCAGTGCACATTAAAAAGAAATAATATTGCAATATATAGTGAATTAGAGGAAGAAATGCATTGGATGGAAAATCATACAGACACTGACAATGAAACAACAGTAGGGTGTACTAAGCAGCACAGGGGTTAGTGGCAATTAGGGTTGCAAAATTACGTAATTTTACCGAAAACGCTGGTAAAATACGCGTATTTTACGGTAATTTATATAAATTACGGTAAAATTACTGGCTACGTATGTATGCAGAATGGTGGTATGACGGCGGGCGGGGCGAGCGTGTTGCAAGTTGCAAGTTGCAACTTGCGTACTGCGTGCGCGTCGCACGGTGTGACGTTGCCGATTAGTGCTGTTTGCCATAGTATTTTGCGCTGTTGCGACTTGTTGACAGTTGACGACACTCGACAGAGCATACAGCAAGCCGGCAGGCTGGCTATTATGTTGTTTTGACTTACTGCACTAGACTTGCATTAAGTAACCTGTTTAATTTTTTATATCCCCATTCAGATTAATGAAAATTATGCCACGAAATCAAATCTTTTTTTACCCAATTTTACCGTAATTTACCGTAAAATATAATATTTTACGTAAAATATCGTAATTTACCGAATTTTACGAAAGTAATTTTACCGCTTTACATCCCTAGTGGCAATGCCACCAGCCTACGAATAATAAAAACTAAGAAAGAGTAACTGTGTCAAAAAAATTGTCCACGAGTCTACAAAATGTGACACGAATACATGGATACTTTATGCATGTATTCGGTACTTAAACAAATTTTGTGTGAATATAGAAGTGACAATTAATGTCACCGGCTTTATTTCGTAAATTTGAGTGTTAGTGTGTCGTTGCTATTGCCAGGAACCAAATTCAAAACGGTTGAAGTATGGGAGTTACATTTCCTTAGTTTTTATTATACGTAGCTACCAGCAAATCATTTTGGACATGTGATGCAAAATTTGGTAAGTACCTATAGGTCTACCAGGATCTGATAGCAAATTTTGATGGCAGATTTTCAAAAAATATCCTTGATCATTGGATAAATTTTTATATTTGCATGTTTCACACACAGAATTAGCAGCTTTAAGGAAAAAAAAGGATCAAAATGTATTATTCCAACTACCCCAGTATTGCTAGTCAATTGCTTTTCTCACTTTTTGCCATCAGATTCTGGTAGATCTATAATAATGTTTCATTAGTGGTAAATAACTGTTCAAATGAACTGCTACTTGTTTTGTATGCCTATGAAGTAAATCAAGACCAAATAACACAAATAATAACAATTTTCCAAAGGCAAATAAATATCAATTAAGGTAGCAAATTAACTTAAATAAAAGTCCAACTACAAAAATATTGTGATATCATAATGGTTTTTTTTTGTTTTACGTACAAACACCCTACAAGGAAAATGAAATTATAACTCATGAGATATGCATAACATAAAGTACTTTTTGTAATCTTACATCAATCAGCTTCCCCCAGACCAGGAGCATTCAGAAATAAACTCACGTGAAAGAATTCGATGTATACTTTGATATAGAATATAATATATTATATACTTTGATATAAAAACTTAACAGTAGGGAAAAATGTGTAGTACTATTTAAAGTGATACATCATCTATACTAATATTATAAAGCGGAAGAGTTTGTTAGTTTGTTTGTTTGTTTGAACGCGCTAATCTCAGGAACTACTGGTCCGATTTGAAAAATTCTTTCAGTGTTAGATAGTCCATTTATCGAGGAAGGCTATAGGCTATATTTTATCACGCTAAGACTAATAGGAGTATAGAAATAGAAGAAAATGTGGAAAAATCGGGGGGAAATTATTTGAAAGGGCTTATTTGAACGCGCTAATCTCAGGAACTACTGGTCCGATTTGAAAAATTCTTTCAGTGATAGATAGTCCATTTATCAAGAAAGGCTATAGGCCATATTTTATCACGCTAAGACTAATAGGAGCGAAGAAATAGAAGAAAATGTGGAAAAAACGGGGGAAATTATTTGAAAGGGCTTACTTACTAAGGGCTCACGAACTACTAGAGCAATTTTTCTGTTATTTGGGTCAGAGACCACGTGAAGGATCATAGGCTATTTTTTGTAGACTGATTTGTCTGTAAAATATCTAATTTACGCGGGCGAAGCCGCGCGGAACGTCTAGTGTACAGATAAATAGGTTCAAAGATTGTGGAAGTAAAATAAACTTGAAAAATTAAAAAACAGTATTTTATATATAATGTGTATAACAAAGGTATAAAGTAATGAAACTCTTTATGCTTAATACATACTAATTTACATTTGATGTCTTCGGGTTTTAAGGTGATTAAAGTATGGGTACCATTAGGTATATTGACATCTTGATTTGGATATTGCAAGACAAGACGATGTTTTTTCATTGTTGAATGCATGATTGAATGCATTTGAACATTAATCTCATTTGTTTTTTAACCAATCGTTTGGCAACTTGTAAGAGTGGTTTCTTTCCTGATCTCAGCATACGCTTGATCATAAATAACATATTTACAAAAGAATATTATGCGTTAAACGTCATCAGATGCCCAAACATTTCAACTTCATCAGTTAGGTGTTGTAAGTTGGGAATGTTGCTTGTGACATAGGCTGAACCAAAGGCCTGATTTACCTGAACCATAAAAAAAATTGTACTGTATTTTTGACTTTTGTTTTACGATCTTCAAATATTCTTTTGCAATTTTTCTTCGTATTCCACCGGTTCTCGCTCTCAATTTCCAGCAAGATCTTTTATCTATTTCCACAATTAACATTTTATTTATTTATTTATTTATTTATTATCAATACAAACAATGAAAAAAACAAAAATTATTAAGCATTAACAAAAAAACCACGTAGGTTTAATGACGTAGTGCTAGTTATTAGTTTACGTCTGTGTACAATAATTTTTATTAGAAGTAAGATGAGTGCATTCCAGTGGTGATAAATTAGAAGAATAGTATCAAAGTTTTGATAGAAAGTAGGATTTTAATTTATTTTTTATGTTAGAACGAGTTATGGTAGTTACTAATTCAGGTGGTAATTGGTTTAAGGGCATTCCCCTACGGAGATTCCGTAATTTACTGTACTTAGAGCCTTATAAACTCATAATTTGAAAGCTACAAAGTTATAATAAAAATACAGCAATAATCTTCAGTATATCAACATTCCTTTTCTCGATTTAAATTTTCTATTTTTGTTTATTATACTCATGATATTAGCTTCGAAAGTTAATACCAATTTATTAAAATTGAAGCATACTTTCAGCATTTCCCTAGTAGTTACAAATTACGTTTATTTGAAACACACACCAATAGATAGGCCATTTCATAAGCTACATATATCACGTTTTAATTTTTTTTTTGGTCAATTTTGAACTAAGTTATTTAAAAAACTTAAAATTTCGGTGCGAACTTGGTAATTCGGTAGACTGCGGGTCCGTGCGCGGGCGACGGGCGGCAGTGTCGCAAGACTTCTCGGACGGGGAACCCGTGTCTCTCGTACCCGCTGACTCTTGTTAATGCGCCCGCGCCTTCACATTATAATATTTTTATTTTGTTTTGGCGTTTAATTTTGTTATTGTGTTGTTTACTGCGAAAAGACGCTCATATCAACCTATTGCGTAAGGACTCTTAGAGAATTCTTGAACCTTGTGATTGTGTTATTATTTGTGTATTACCTAAAAAAAAGAAAAAGGGCTCTTTTATTAATTAACCTTTTTATTAATTAAAATGTTCAAGTGGTGTTACGTTTTATTTGTAAAAATGCCGAAGCAAGACGTATCCGGCAAAGGAAAAAGAATGCGCAGAAAATGAACGAAATTATGTAAGTACCTACCTAATTAATATTATACCTAATTTAATTACTATAAATTACATGATATTATAATATGTAGGTATGGTGAGAGTTGAGACTGCAAAGTTTATAGCCATGTTATTTTACCAGTTTCGAACAGCTGTTCTACAAGAACAGCTGTTCTTGTAGAACAGCTACGAAACACAAAAACGCTGTAAGTCAAAAATTTCACTTTTCAGTGATGTCAATTAATTGTATCGAAGTATTAATAAAATTATTATTTCTTTTAGACTCAAGAAAAAGACAACTGCTTGTGAAATAGAAGCCTGTAAGTCGTCATTATCAACATTGCAATTTGCAACCGAAAAAAAATGATAACAGGTAAGAAAAATAAGCTCGTAATAAGATCGGTCGAAGGTAAAAGCTTAGATATACAATTTTGGTGAGGGGAGGAGGTTGAAACTTGAAAGGAGTAAACCCCTTTTGAATAAATTACTTTTTTTTTTAAATTTTGAAGTTTCGACTGTTCTCGGTCTTTTCGAGGCACACCAAGATTGTGTAAGATGGGGGACGAATATTTCAAATTTTCAAATCATATAATAGTAGGGGAGCCCAGAGTGCTATTCGTGTTACTCGAGCGTCATGGAGACTGCAGTCATTTTAAGTTATGAAAAAGAAAATATATTCAGAAAATTGCTTATTTATGTAAATTTTAACAAGATTTTAGACAACAAGGACAAAAATCATTTAGTTTAGTGCAACATAAAATACCTGTGAAAATCAGGGAAATATGAAGCTTTATTTTTTATATGTATTTTAAAATGTCCCTACAGGCTCACCTAATCTTTAAATTGTCAGTGAACATCTCCGATCTTAATCTGACAGATCCGCTGACATTTCAATATTAGAAAATAACTTTTTAACCCACCACTTAGAAATATGATTTCTATACCATGATAACTAGACACATGTCGCAAGCCTTATACAAGCTAAATCTGACACGCTCGAGCATGTCGCAAAACCCTCTCTTGGGCTCTCCTACTATAATAATCCAAGGGTAGTTGATAAACTTGATATTTCTTTGACATTTTTTATGTTAATAATGGCGCTAGTTTGTTTAAATCCATGTAATGATGGCTATTCTTTTCGAAAAAAAAAATTTACATTAAAAAACTGACGAAAAAAAATGAAAAAATCTATTTTTCAAAAATCGATCTTATTGGCCTCTTTTTTTTTTGGATCGATATTCGGTCATGATTCGAATTGATTTAATTTTTTTTTTCTTCAGATAGAACCGCCATCCCTATTATATAAAAAAAGTGGAAGAAATGACGTCAAGTGTCAACATGGTAGATTTCTATGTAATGAATTGTGCAAATTTTAGTTAATTTTTATTAACAAAGTACAGGTTCCCTAGAACATTTTTTTGACTTTATTACTATTAAGCTAATTTTTCGTGAGTAGCTTCATTTTGATAAGACGAACAATAATTTTTTGTATATTTTTTGCCGATTTTTTGTATATTGATAGGTTAATAGTTATATAATTTAACAGCAACATTATCCTATACATAGGAAAATCCATATTTTAGGACCATCAAATCGAAATATTAAATCCTTTCTATCTCTGTTAGCTACCACTTTCTAGAATTTTCGCAGAGGAAAATGTTGTTCGTCTCATCAAAATTAAGCTACTCACAAAAAATTTGCTTGATAGTAATCAAGTCAAAAAATATATGTTCTAGGGAACCTGTACTGTATTTGTAAAAACAAGTATTTTGCTTATAGTTTTAAAAGATTCTTTTTTATTTTAGAACCCAAGAACATTTGATAGCCGATCAACTGCCCGTGCAATCAATTTTTGAACTTTGTCAAGAAAGTAATAACGAGTAAGTACTAAACTTACATAATCATTAATTATACTAATATTATTATAAATGCGACAGTTTGTGTGTATGTTTGTTACTTTTTATACCCCTAAACGCCTGAAGTGAAATTCATAAAAATTGGTATGAAGCTAGCTCATACCCTGGATTAACACATAGGCTACTTTTTACTGTGAAAAAAAATTTGTCATTCCCACGGGAAAATCTATAGTCCGCGGATTAAACCGCGGGGGAGTTGATTGCAGTTATAACAACATCCATAAATTACTTATTTGAATACATTTTATGCGTAAAATAAATCATAAATCACTTGAAACTTTCGTTTAAAGTTATTTTAATTTCAGGTTAATTGCGATGGATGATCAAACTCAACAAATCAAAGAATTAAAAAAAAAAAAAACAGCAACCACTGGCAAAGATGATCAAGAGGTATTATTATTGGTCGAAAGGCTTATAATGGGTTATCAGTTAAGCGTGTGTCAGTCACATATTATATATTAAAGGCTTACCTACTTATTTCTTTTTAGTGCAGTTGCATACCACCGAAAAAAAGGACAAATAATCAAATGGAAAATTTATTGGAAGGAGAGTTATCGCTGTCAGTCACTTTTTTCAAAATTGCAAGAAATTTTTAATCATGGACCACTTGGATGCAGCATCAATGAGAAACACAAAATGGCTTACAGTCGACGATTTTACTACGATACGACGACGATTACGATTACGATACGATTTTTAGATTTTTATGATTTTTTACTTGTAATGTAATTAATGACTGGAGATCGGAAATTCCGACGCTTTTATACCTAAACTTTCATAAAAAGCCATAGAATTATGTGGCCTTCTTACAAACAATTTTGCAAAATATTTTAGTTTTTTATATTTATTTATTAGTTATTACTAGTATAGAAAAATAAGACTTATTTTTGTTAATCGATAAATTACGTTAGTAAAATATGTTTTCACTATTTTGTGTACTTTTACTGTTAGAACGTTGTGAAAATGCTTATGATTTAAGGTAGTAGTTGAAATTTTATAACCAAAACGTATAGTGGCATACATAATATTAACTACGTGTACCGAAAGGCATATCCATATTTTTCTTTCGTTATTTGAAGTAAGGTGAAGCCAATTTTTTGCCAGATTCCAGCCGGATTTTTCGATTTTTATTAATGACAGATGCTTACCCCTAGGGCTAGTTCCTTTATTTATTACAAAGAAGCAATAATATAGTAAATCGGTATCAGTTTTTACTTGCTTTTTAATATATGACGTAAAATCTCTAAACCATGGGAGAAAAATGTTAACGAGGGTAGAAGATAAAAAAAAAAATACAAAAAACATCCTGTATTATGTACATCAATTTATAGTGTTGACGTTAAGGAACCAGAAAGTAATCGTATATGCAAACTAGAAGAAAGTGTTGTATCTTAGTATATTGTTTAATATTTAAAAGAAACTAGCTGGCCCGACAGACGTTGTCCTGTCTTAACGATGATTATTTAATTCGAATTGGTATAATATATATTATATATAGTATATAATATATAGTATATAATATAATGTATATATTGGTATAATATATTATATAAAGATTTGTTTATTGTATAATATACTAGCGACCCGCCCCGGCTTCGCACGGGTATAAAATATATAGCCTATGTCACTCACTGAAAAAATGATTAAAATCGATTCAGCAGTTTTGATTTATATTCATTACTACCCGTGGCCCGCATTGGTCGGTACCGCCGCAAAAGCTACGTCCCGAAATTTTTAAATCTGTAATATCTTAGAAAATATTCTTAAAATCATATGCTGTAAAGGGCCATATAGATCTATATTATTAAATCAATAATGTATTTAAAGTATTTAATTGAATAAGGATTAAAGCCGTATTGGTTAAAATCGCTTCGAAAATTAGCCATAATTTGAAGTTAAAAGTAAATGACAAAAAATGTTATTGTGGCATATCCATAAGAGATAGACATAATATATCATCGTGAAGTTTTCCGTAGACCTTTTCATAGTGTACAATACTTAGTACATTATTTTGATAAATCTCGTAGGGTTCAGCCTGCGTTTGCAATACATTGCAAACGCAGGCTGAAAAAAAAGTAAGCGGAAAAAAATGTAATTATTTACGACATCACATTAGAAACCCGAACGAAAACGAAACGAAATCCCGAGACTCAAAGTATCTCCATACCAAATTTATAGGCGAAAATCATTAAAGTTTTTTGTGCAGGAACCGTACATTTTCCGGGACAAAAAGTAACCCTTGTCCTTTCCCGAGACTCAAAGTATCTCCATACCAAAATTCATCAAAATCGATTGAATAGTTTACGCGCAAATCATAAAAGTATATTGTGCAGTAAACGTACATTTTTCCGGGACAAAATGTATAGTCCGGGTTCCGTAGACCAATTTTTTTTTGATTACTATCAAGCTATTTTTTGCGAAATCTTGAAAGTGGTAGCTAACAGAGATAGAAACTACTTTCAAGATTTTTCGCAAATAAAATTGTTGTTCGTCTTATCAAAATGAAGCTACTCACAAAAAATTAGCTTGATAGTAATAAAAAAAATTCTTCTACGGAACCCGGACTAGTATCCTATGTCCTTTCCCGAGTCTCAAAGTATCTCTATACCGAATTTCAGCAAAATCGGTCCAGCCGTTAAATCGCTATCGCTGGTGCAATAATAAAGGATGTTTTTTTTATTCTCATGCAAAATAACACACTTGTATTATTGCACTATTTGCTATAATTATAAACAACTAGATTATCGTTTGTTTCTAGTCGTTTATCGCGCTTGAACCGTAAATTTTTCCGGGATAAAAACTATCCTATGTCCTTTCTCAGGACTTAAAGTATCTCCATGCCAAATAATAGATAGAGTGATTCAAGAGGAAGGTTTATAAGTATAATAACATTCATTAAATAGTGGAGAAATACTGTTATTGCTGGGGTTTCTAATGTGATGTCGTAAATAATTTCATTTTTTTTTTGCTTGCATCGCAGGCCGAACCCTACGAGATTTATCAAAATGATGTACCAAGTATTGTACACATTAAAAAGGTCTACAGAAAACTCCGCGATGGTATATGTCTATCTCTTATGGATATCCCACAAGAACAGTTTTTTGTCATTTACTTTTTACGACAAATAATGGCTAATTTTCGAAGCAATTTTAATAAATACAGCATTAATTTTTATCCAATTAAATACCTTAAATACATTGTTGATTTAATGTAGATGTATATGGCCCTTTACAGCATATGATTTAATTGAATATTTTCGGAGATATTACAGATTTAAAAATTGCGGGACGTAGCTTTTGCGGCGGTACCGACCAATGCGGGCCACGGGTAGTAATAATGAATATAAATCAAAACTGCTGAATCGATTTTAATCATTTTTTCAGTGGCTATGTATTTTATACCCGTGCGAAGCCGGGGCGGGTCGCTAGTATTATACTAAGATACAACACTTTCCTCTATATTGCCATAATTATGCGATTACATTCCGGAAATAATTGTCTATGGTTTTGAGATTTTTTGTCATACAATAATATAATGTCCAACTTTTCAAGCCCTTTAATTTGTTAATATAAAGTGCTCCATTTCTTGGTACGATATGCCTCTCCTTTATTATTATAATGTGAATAGTATGTTTTGTAAATAAAAGTATATTCGTAAATCGTAATAAATATTTTAAATATAATTTCTTTTTTTTTATTTTACTTAACTCAAAAACACAATTATTTGACTTACACGGTTTCTGAAGAGAGTCGTGTCTGTTGTTAGTATCATAAATAAATACTAGATGGCACCACAACGCCTTCGATTTTATATTGGTACAAGCAGTCTACAATAGATGTCGCTAAATAAAATTACGTAACTTTATAGAGGTGAGGCGGGGCGGTGAGGTAGTGAAATCCTCAAGGTCGTTTGCTGGGGGAACGGCCTTAATAGGCGCGGTATTAGGTATTTCGCCGTCCTCTCGCCGTACACATTGCTCGCGCGCAGTGTACGGAGCCGATTATGAGTGACGGCCCGTGTGCACACTGTATGTTCAACAGGATGTTTTATGTCGTCGTCAAAAAAATATTCTTTTAATAAATTATATTTTACCATATCAGGTACAGGTAACACTTTACACTGTTTGAATATTAATTCCTCGCATTGGTCGTTTGATTTAAATTTTTGAGGTAGTATTGTTTTGAGGATTTTAACTTGCAGTTTATGGATTTGGTTAAGATAAGTTGTATAAGTTCTCCCGTAGCTACTAAGACCATATTGCACGTACGATTCAGCCAGAGAGTGATATAGGAGTATCTTAGTTTTAAAAGGAATACGGTTTTTTAAAATGGTGATATTGGCCAAAAATTGTCTTAATTTTTTTACCACGTGTTCGATATGGTGTGACCAACAGAATTTGTTATCAATAATGAGTCCAAGGTATTTTTGACTACTGACGATGTCAATTTTTGGGCAAGCACAAGTTCGTAAGGTGTTCGAGATATGGAGACAATGGTGATTATGGGCTATGAGCTTGACGGGAGTGGGGTCTTTTTTAAGGTAAGGAGATTTAATAATTAATAATTTTGTTTTGTCCGTATTGATTACCAGCCCTGCGTCATGGCACCATTTTAATAATTCATTAAAATCTGATTGAAGCTTATCTATTGCTGTTTTGAGGTCCTTTGCTGCTACCAATAGACATGTGTCGTCTGCAAATTGGTAACACAGGCAGTGCTTAAGGCACCGGTGCATTGAGTTAACATAAGAAAGAAAGAATAGGGGTCCCAACACCGATCCCTGAGCCGTGCCATTAGTGACGTTTACAAAGGAACTAGTAGTTTTTTCAATCTTAACCTTAAATTTCCTATTTTTCAAATAATTTTTGCACCATTCAAGAAATTGTCCTCTAATTCCGCAACAGTCAAGTTGATCAATGAGTGTACTATGATCGAGCGTATCAAATGCCCGGGAAAAATCAATAAATAAGGCTAAAACATATTTTTTGTCGTTAAGTTCTTCGTTGACTGTGTCCGTAAAGTGTCTTAGAAGGTCAGAGGCGCCCTTACCAGACTGGAATCCATATTGTTTTGAATAAAGTACTTTTTTGTTTTTGTAAAAGTTCTGGATTATGTCTGCAAAATATTTCTCAACTATTTTATTAATAGAACACAACAATGAAATGGGGCGATAATTGCTATAATCATTATGTTTACCTTTTTTATAAATAGGTCTAATAAAACTTTCTTTCAACTCATCTGGGTAGGTTCCAGTTTTAAGACTGCTGTTAATTAGGTTGGCAATTGCTGGAGCAATGTCCTTCCCCAAAACTTTAATATCAGAGGTCGATATTTTATCTGGCCCCGCCGCTTTTCTTGAATTTAATTTTTTTATTATGTTAAAAACATTATGTGTGGTTGCTTTTTTCAAAAATACTGACGAATCTGTACTTACTGTCTGAGTATTATGTATTTTATTCTTACAATTAGGAATAATAGATTTTACTGATTTATCAAACGTATGTGCAAAATTATCTGCAATATTTTTAACTGATATACCTTGTGATCTAAAGGATTTCATGATTATTTCATCAATTGATAAAGTAGTTCGGCCAAGCATTTGGTTAATTATTTGATATACCTTCCTTGTGTCGTTAAAGTTTCTTTTTATTTCCTTATTATAGTAATCACTCCTTTTCTTTTCTAAAACTTTATGAATTTTGTTTCGAATTTTGTTATAATCTAGCCGAAGTTTGGGATCATAAGAGCTGTTAATCCAACTTTTATAAATTTTATTTCTTTTTTTACATAGATTAATAATGTTATCGTCAATCCAAGGTGGTTTCTTTTTATTACGCGAATCGCATTTCGTTTCTTTATGGATAGAAGAAGCTTGTTGGGTGGCATAATTAAATGTGTTTTTAATAAAATTATAATTATCAATCGGACTTTTTAATTTTTGTGTAATTGACCAGTCAGTATTTTTAAGAATTTCATAATAATTATTGTAATTGATTTTTATTTTAGTTAAAGTGTCAGTGTGTATACGCCTTAGGTATGCGTTATCGATGCAAGCAAACACAATCGCACGGTGGTCGGCCAGTGCAATATCGAGCACCGCCGAGTATGGATGTGAAGTAGGAAATCGGGCAAATATATGGTCTATACAAGTGTTTGTTACAATAGTTTGTTTTGTAAGGTGATTTATTCTGGGTTCGATTCTGGTGTAATTTGAGATTCCACATGACAATCCATGCTCGCCAGTGTTTCTAAGTAAATATCATTATGGAATGAGTTGGATTTTAGGTCGAGGTTGGTATCGCCGATCAGCAGGAAATTTTCATTTAAGTTATACTTAGAAATGCATTCATCTAGCTCCTTTACAAACTGAGATTTAATAGTTGATGGTGGCCTATATACAGCGCATAAGATTACATGTTGATCATTATTATTAGTCTTTAAAGTGCCAGTTATATTCTCAAATGAAATAGTGTTGTGATTGTGCATAGTAAATTTAATATGGCTTTTTATATAGACAATAATTCCACCTCCTTTCTTAACTTTACGTAGTTGTGAATACATAAGATAGCCAGGTATGGTATATAAGTTAACAATATTTTCTGAAATCCCAACTTCAGTTAGGACAATAACATCCAAGGGAATTTTAGATTCATAAATTAGTTGCAAAAGTGAATTGAAGTTCTTAATTATGGATCTTATATTAATATGTAGACAAGAATGAGATATTTGACATTTATTAGGTAAGTTACTGTAAAATGTGTTAATAGTATTACAATTAGTTAATTCTACAATTTGAGCAGCCATAACAGATTATAAGTTTTTACTAAATAATAGGTTCTTAATTATTATACTATAAACTTTTAGGTAATTTAGGATGGTGTAGAAAAATGAATCGACTCTTTTGGTACCTGTTTTGTTAAAGTATTAATATCCTGGAGGCTGCGGATATAATGAATTTTTGAGTCGGTCGTTCTTCTGACACATACCTTGCCATCCTTACACCAAACAAATTTAAATGAGTTACCTAATTGGGTCTTAGCATGGTATAGAAGAGATTTTACATGTTTAGTTAGGGCTTCTCGCACAAATACTTTGTTTTCTGCCTTTTCTTTTGGTAAATCCGGGTTCAGATGTCCAGCAGTAAGAGGTTTTTGCTTCCCCGCGTTTAACCATTCCCGACGCACAGCTTTGGACTTCAGTTCTACTAGGATACCTCCCGGTTTCTCCTTGTTTCCAGGTAGCCGCTGACAGGAGATGATGTCACTTTGATCCATGCTTATTTTTTCAGCCAAGGTCTTAGCAGTTTTGTTTATATTATTGGGATGTAAGTCTGGTATACCTGCTACTTCAATAGACGCCAACAAGGAGTTTTGTTCGAAACTAAGTAGGTTTTGCTCCATAACAGCGACTCGTAATTCCAAATGTTTGTTTCTGTTATGCAAATCCTGATTTTTATGCTCAAGATTTTTTATTACAGCATCTTGTTTTTTTAAAGATTGTTCAACAGTTCTCATTTGCTCGCTTAGAAATTCCAAGGAGGATTCTAGACTTGACAGTTCAGATCGAAAAGTTTTCTTAATTTCTCTACTAATATCTTGCACCAGCTTATCTGCGTCGAATTGTTGGATCTGTACTCTAGGATCAAGTTCCTCGTCCTCGTCGTCATCCTCATGGGTCAGAAAGGAAGATCTGCGTGATATGTTTTTCAGACATTCTTCACAACTCCATTCGATTCCCGCGGAACTTTTTAACGTATTTATTTGTTTGTTCGAAAGTTTAGAGCAAGTCGGGTCAGCGTGTACACAGTTTCCACATCGACTGCATTCTAGGCCTGGTGTTTTTTTGGTGATATTTTTTTTGCACTTAAAACATTTTTTTCCAACCATAGTGGGTACTTTAAAAAAAGTGGTTTGTGAGTGCACTTGTTCACTCTGTGACGGTTTGACGTAGACTGACACAACACAAATAAGTTGAAATAACTATACCTACTTTTTTTTTATGATATAAGGGGGCAAACGAGCAATCGGGTCACCTGATGGAAAGCAACTTCCGTCGCCCATGGACACTCGCAGCATCAGAAGAGCTGCAAGTGCGTTGCCGGCCTTTTAAGAGGGAATAGGGTAATAGGGGAGGGTAGGGATGCGAAGGGAAGGGAATAGGCTAGGGGATTGGGCCTCCGGTAAACTCACTCACTCGGCGAAACACAGCGCAAGCGCTGTTTCACGCCGGTTTTCTGTGAGAACGTGGTATTTCTCCGGTCGAGCCGGCCCATTCGTGCCGAAGCATGGCTCTCCCACGTAAAACTTAAAGAATAAAATTAATTTTACACGCTATAATTGTAATATATAGCGACGACGTCCATGCACTGCAAATATTGACATTAATTAGCAGAAAAAAACTGTCTAAAAGGACCTATCATAGTCATTACTTGTATTACTATCTACAGAAAGACGTAAACATTAGCTTTTGGCTTTACAAATGTCCACTCGTGTCTAGTTATACTGCTAGCTCTATATACTAGAACAAATGGAACGCTAAAAAACAATTGGCCTATAACTACCCCATATAATGCTCTTAATCAGCCAGCTGACTAATGGAGTATTTGTAGTGTTAGTTATTAGTAGTATTTCCAATAGTAATATATATGTATCAAATTTACACTTATATAAGGCCTTTAGACAGGTTTAGGTAAATTTATCGCAATAATGCAGCATAAACATCATGGATGATGTACAATAACACTACATTAATGCTAAAAGTACACCCGTAAACTAAATGTGAACTCTTAAATGGAGTAAAATGGTACTTGGGTTGTTCTCGCGGCCCAAGTGGGCCTTATCAGAGTTGAAGGGTTAATTAAAAAACACCATTTTTTTCCCTTAAACTTTGGTTTTACTGTATTTTATTCCACGAAATATAAAATATATTAATGTCTATAGCATAGTCCACAAGTTTAGCTATCAAATGAGACCATTTTTATGTTCATAGGATATTTACATGAGAAGTTTTGGTCAAATTAGTGTGAAAGCCCAAGACAAACTAAAATGGCTACAATTTTACAACCGTGAGAGTGAGAAAAAATTTGAGAGCCAATTTGTCGATAAAATATGCCATATACCATAAAATTAATGGATCGGACACTGGTGTCGGGACGCATTGTATGTAACTATGTACATATTTTTACGGAATCAAGGTACAGACCTTGATGTATGAGCGTAGTGTAAAATGGAGCGAGGTATTTTCATTTTTACATCAATCAATAAATCTAGGAATCTGTTGGATTGCAGGTGAGGAATTCCGATGGAACATTTTATTGGAGCACTAGTTCCAGTTATTTCACCCCTAACATGACCTTTAGCCTTTACGGTAACGGCAATATGGATCATTTTATAAGCTTCGAGTTAAAATTATTTTGAACGTAGTAATGATTAAGCAGAATATCTGTGAGCTTTCATCCTACTTATATTTTGCAAATGGAGTTCAATAATTATTAATAGACTACAAGCCCATGAAGAAAATAACGGGTGAAATAAAACAACGTGAATATCGCTTAGAAGGCTGTTACTATGTCTGAAAATAACTCTTTACCCCAAGAACTTGCTATGTTTTAGGTGCAATCTCTTCCCATCCATCAATCGCAACGTGGTCACTTGCCAATTACTTAAAATAAAAAATTCAGCACGAATTGGCTTTGCCCACGAAGAGACCAGTACAAAACATTTGTTGAGCGGACTTAAATATTTTATTTTGTACCTAATGTATTAATATCTTGTTGTCATAGCGGCAACTGAACTTCCTAGACTGAGGAGATATCAACTGTGTAGCATACAATCTTTAGGAGATAATATATATTATAATAACTCCCACACTGGTTTCGGTGACGGTGGCCGGTTTCACCAGTTACGCAGGAGTAATTTTATAGTGCCTAAGTGTGTGCGCAGTACACAAGAGCACTCTCTATTCCTTTACTCTCATAACCCAGTGGGACGGAAGACCGACCGACTGGCGAGAGATCGGGCGCAGGACCGACTTTTTACATGCCCATCCGACGCATGGATCATCTTACTTATCAGACAATCAGGTGATCAGCCAGCATTGTCCTAACCAAACTTGGAAATAACATTTTCCAACGCGGTAATAGAACCTACGACCTCCGAGTCAAGAGCCGCGCTCTAAACCACTGGACCACGAAGGAGATAATAATAATACCCCTGCACCGGTTTCGGTGACGGTGGCCGGTTTCATTGAAAAAATGGGTGTAAGTTAACCCTCATAGAGTTGGTCTCCAATGTATCAGATAGTTTATATTCTCAAGATATGATGGCAATAATAGACTTATTAAACATACAAAGTCCCAATTGAATAGGTCTAATACTTAAGATTTAATTGATATCTAAAATACGCCGAAATTTGGTTATACACCGTAAAATAAGTTAAGTAGGGGTAATGGAAGTTTAAATAATATGAAACTCACCAATTTTATGAATTAGGACATGAAAGTTTACACGGGATAGACATTAACTAAAAATCTCTTAATAAAGAATAATAAAAAAAAAACACTCAAATACTACCTAGCAAGTAGCAACTTACAAAAAGGACTGAAATCCCACCAAAAACATTTCATGTAAAATGCTACCTCGACGACCACATAAGGTTTGCCCTGTGAAAAAGACATCAGATCTAATGTAGAGCCAAGCTTCTGAATCTACGCGGCCTAACTCTATCGATCCTAACTCCAACAAATTCTACATATCAGTAAGTATGTATGTCTTGGCTGTTTCGTTACTTGCTACAGAAATATTCACCTCACCTCTACGACGGTAGCGAAACAGCGAAGCCATGCATACTTTCTGATATGTAAAATTTGTTGGCGTTAAGATCGATAGAGTTAGGCCGCGTAGATTCAGAAGCTTGGCTCTACATTAGAACTGATGTCTTTTTCACAGGGCAAACCTTATGTGGTCGTCGAGGTAACATTTTACATGAAATGTTTTTGGTGGGATCATTAATATATTGTGCATTAATGCTAAATTACAGCTTTGTAGATCCTATAATAGTTTCTGAGCAAAACCGCGGACAGACAGACGGACGGTTAGACCGAAACTATAAGGGTTCCTTGTTGACTACGGAACCCTAAAAAACGATCGTCCGAGCAGTGAGTTGTCACGAACAAAGGCTTCTGTACGAAACGACAAACAACCCCATTTATTTTCACGTCATGCTTTTACATGCAGGTTTCAGCGGGAATCATAATTTTTTGTTTACCAGAATTCAGACATTCAGACATTCAGAATCAATATATTTTCTATTTTCGATAACGATTGAATTTCCAAAAGAACATGAATTTCAATCGAATATACATTTAAAATAAAATTTTTGCCCACCCCGGGTGTAGTTGAGTGGAAATTTTTAATATATTTTTGATACATTTACGAGTAATAAACAGAGAGGACGCGAACGAAGTCAGTCCACGATTCTATACTTGTATTCTGTATTATACCTACTACGTATTATCCTACTAATCCTACTAATATTATAAAGGCGACAGTTTGGATGTATGTATGTGTGTATATGTGGATGTATGGATGTTTGTTACTCTTTCACGCAAAAACTACAAAACGGATTTTAATGAAACTTTAGAATAATATTGGTTATACATCAGAATAACACATAGGCTACAATTTTAACCGACTTTCAAAATGGAGGAGGTGTTATGTTCGTCTTTTTTATGTTCAACGATTACTCCGCCGTTTGTGAACCGATTTATCGTCGAAAATCTTTTGGTGTATAGGTTATCATCCCAATTTGGTACCATATTCATAAAAGTGGTGACCTGATGAAGGGATCCATAAGAAATCGAGGGAATTTATTTATTTATTTATTTGTGCTGAGAACTCCTGACTCTTTATAGATACAAGTTTGGGAGTTCCGACGTTGTTTTAACAACGGAAAGCATATGCTACTATGCAAATTACATTCATCATCATCATCATCACTACCATAAACCATTGTAGAACCATATGTATCATCCCGTAATTTTGAAATTTAAATAATCCGACCAAAATCCGACATGTGGCACACGTCATATTATCAGAATATTGACAAAAGTTGTCAATATTCTAAATATATCTATGCTGGTGCTGCCTCTAGCGTCATAATTTCGTATAATATATTGTTTCAAATGTTGCTTCTGTACCCAATCAACTCAATAATGTGTCGAATATTGCTTGTAAAACAAGTATTCCGAGTACTGCAGAGCACTTCACAAAAAACATACACGCCAATTAAATCACAGAGTAATGAAACGGAAAACATTTCACGGAAAAATTTAATTGTAAGTTAATTAGTTACATCGAGAAATTAATTAAAATTATATTATTTCATAACTGTAAAAAATATATATATTTCATAACTGTGTAAAGGAAAAAGCTGATTTTTGTACAGACATAAAGATTTGGCTTTTGACTCGGAGTTGGGTTCGATTCCCTCCTTGAAAGAACAAAAAATGTTATGCAGCACATTGGAAAATGAACACCTGATTTTTCTAACAAAGAAGTTGATTTTATGCGTCACATGGGTATATTAAAAAAAACACCCCTTTGGTTCATTCGCCCCATTGGGTTACAAGTGGAAAGGATACAGAAGAACGTGCGTGTGTATTGCGCAAACACTTTGTCGTTATAAAAATTAAAACTATGCCGTACGTCGCACGATTTCAATAAAAATCCAAATAAAAAGTTTATTTATTTATTTATTTAAAATCGGTGTAAGGGGATTTTATATTATAATAAAATACATTTCGAATATTATATTTCCTACTTTTATGCTATCAAACTCGTTATTTTTATTAAATTCATACAGTAAATGTTGATTCGCTAACTTCAATGTGCATTGTAAAATAAAATATCAGAGACTAGACAGACATTGTCAGTGTTTATTTTCTCTATGATATCAAAGACTAGGAAAATATAAAACTTCATGCAATATTCTCTTTATGGACCTTGACTTTCAAACTGTCCTTACACGTATCAGCAGATGGACCATAATATAACGGCTGCGACTGACGACAACGTTTTTCACATATTTTTAAGTGTGCTTTAAAAATTGTATTGTTAATCTACTTTACTTTATTTTGATTGCTTTTTCTTCATTTATAAAAAAAAAAACCAGCCAAGTGCGTGTCGGGCCACGCGCAATATAGGGTTCCGTTATAGCACCGCTAGTTTTTGATAATTTTTGTATAGTTAATGAATGCACATTTATAACGTGTTTTACACTACTAACAACATCATCTCAGTTATGTTCAAAGGAATTTGAACGAAAATTTCCTTTATACTTCTCCGAATACAATTTTTTTAGATGATCGACTATTACTCAATAACTTATGAAGTCTTCTTAGCCGTGATAGTTTTCCTTTTAAATTCAGCATATTTCCTACCCCCGTGAATTTTTTCACATTTCCAGAAGCAACCGTTTAGTTGGTAGAAGGGGGGGGACACTGGACTCTAACGATTTTTTCCACTTTAAAACTTCATATTTCACAAATGGATCCCTTAATCGGAAAATGGTCTTTGAATACTCATAACATTTTTAAACAACCTATCCAACATTTTTAAACAACCTATCCAACGACATCCCACACGGTGGGGTGGACGAGGAAATAATAAATCACCCCCGCTTGATGTGTATGGGAGGTACAATAAAAAAAATGTTTTTTTTAAAGATTGTATATACCATTTTGTCGGCGTCATCATTAAGAATTCATGCCGAATTACAGCTTCGTAGGCCTTATAGTCTCTGAGAAAAACCGCGGACAGACAGACGGACAGACGGACAGACAGACGGACATACAGACGGAAAGACAGACAGACAGACGGGCGAACAGACCGAAACTATAAGGGTTCCTTGTTGACTACGGAACCCTAAAAATATTACAGTGTTAGATAGCTCATTTATCGAGGAAGGCTATATATTATCACGCTAAGACTAGTTTAGTTAACAGAGTAGTTGTAGAGTGCGTGACCGGGAACCTAAGCGATTTCTGCAGGAACTATTCAGGGTGATTAGGGACGAAACATACTAAAAGTCCTGACGTCTAGGTCTATCGTCTACGAGTACTTGGGCGATTGGGCCCAAGGTTTTTGAGCCCAGTAGGCCCAATGACCTGGATATGAATTTTTGACATTTTTTCATCTAGCGATTGGTCCCAAGTAATTATTTTTTATGACTGGTTTATGTCCGTACTCCGTAGGGCTAGCAAAAAAGTTGTAGATTTGAATATAAAACAAAATAATTACTTTGTATGAAAACATTTATTGACATCGGTCAAGGCTCAAGACAAATTAAAACTTCAAACAATTAGTAAAAGTAATAGGAAATAAATCAATACTTGGCCAATAATAAAATAAATTACTATAAAAATAATCGGCCAAGTGCGAGTCGGGCTCGCGCACGAAGGGTTCCGTACCATTATAGAGCAAAATTAGACAATAAATTAGGTTTTTTGTACGGGAGCCCCCCTTAATTTTTTATTTTATTTTAATATTATTATTAAATATTAAAGTACACATATAATTACGGATTTTGTGTAAAATTCAAGTACCTACCTGTTGCCCCTTGTATTAAATGCCTGAAATCAGTCTTTAGTGCAGTAACATTCATTAAAACTAATAATAAAATTATAACCTTATGTAATGTTATTCGTAAAAATAAAATAATATACTTTTATATTATTCTTAGTTGACTTTTCTACTTGTGTAACCTACGAATAATAAAAACGTAGGAAACGTAACTTCCACACTTCAACCGTTTTGATTTTGGTTCCTTTTTTAACCCCCGACAAAAAAGAGGGGTGTTATAAGTTTGACGTGTCTGTCTGTCTGTCTGTATGTTTGTCTGTGTGTGTATCTGTCCGTGGCATCGTAGCATCCCAACGGGTGGGCCGATTTTGATCTAGTTTTTTTTTGTTTGAAAGCTGACATGATCGAGAGTGTTCTTAGCTATAATTCATCATCATCAGCCTGCTCAGTGCTGGACAATCAGAGTTTATCTGGTTCATGAAAGGCCGTTAGCATGAACTTTTAAACTTTCGCGTTGCATTATAATTTAAACTCATTATTCGGGACTTAACGCGACTTATTCTAGTAGTAATGCTACTACATACTTTTTTCTCGACGTTTTGGCCGTGTTGCAAGTTGCAACGGCCGTGGTCACGAGGGGACTGCAGGAGCGCGGCGTCTTCGTTTGCACCGGGCGGTCTGATCTACGACTACCCTCGAATTGTCCAACATTTGTGTTCCAATATATTTAGAGTCAGTAGGCTCAGTGCGACACACAACACTCACTGTATCCGGGTTTACAGTTATTGACAAAGGTGACACACGCGGTTTGCACTTATTAATCACTGGATTCCAGGTTGGAGATAATTTAAATCCGTCCTCCCGATTGAAATTTTTGTACTTTTTAATTTCAATGGCTTCACGTATTACTCTTGAGTGGTAATGACGATCTGTAGAGAGGATTTTGGGGTCGTGTAGCTCCATCCAATGATTAGTCCCCATATCAAGCAGATGTTCTGCTACCGCGGATTTATTTGTCTGGCGATTTTTCACTGCGGCTATGTGTTCTTTTACTCTTTCGCCAATAGTCCGTTTCGTTTGGCCAATGTAAGAACTACCACAGCTACAATCAATTTTATAAACCCCAGGTGTTTGGAAAGGTAAGGAATCCTTTGGTGACACACAGTTTTAATAGAGTATTTCCTCAGCTCTGTTCCAATTTTGTCCGTTACACCTTTTACGTATGGTAAAAATGCTGCTTGACGGCTTACCTCCGGATATCTCGTTTTCTCCTTCTGCTTTCTCAATCCCCTCGACATCCTATATCCGTTCCAAGTACCTCCTGAACATGTGTTAGCTCCTTAGGTAAATGTTCAAGGTCACAAAGGTTATGAGCTCTGTTCGTTAACGACGATATAACAGATTGAAGATGCCGAGGATGATGGTGAGAAGATGCGTGTAGATATCTGTCAGTGTGTGTAGGTTTTTCTGGACACAGTGTGGGATAATGTACCATCCTCCTTGACCTTGATCTCCAAATCCAAAAATGCGAGGCATCTGTTCTGCTCCATCTCGTAGGTGAACTTTATTTTTGGATGGATTGAGTTAAGGTGATTGATATACTGTTCTATTTCCTGTTGACCTCCATTAATAATGCAGAAAACATCATCAACGTACCTCTTCCAAAGGCCGTTAGCAACTTGTAGTCGTTTGATGGGTTTTATATTTCATTCTAATTCGTGGCATTTGTGAATAAACAATATACGTATACACATATTAATGGAAAGTTGACCTGGTGCTGCAGCATCACCTGGTAATTAATAGGATATCCAACTCCTCACCAACTTAGAGCAGAGGTTTCGTGTTTGGGCTCATTTTAATTGGGACAACCAGTAGAAGTAGATAAACAGTAAATATTTACATGCTGCTGCTGCAGCATCACCTGGATTCTATAGGAACCGAGCTTCATATGAACCCAAAGTGGAGGTTTCATGTTTGGGCTCATATTAACGGCCTCATCTAAAAGGACATTGATAGATGGTAATCATGAGAATATGATTCTGTTGATAGGAATTATTCTGCACTATAACCAACACAAGTTTAAAAAGTATGAAATAAAATTAAATTAAGAAATTAAAAAAAAAAACCTCGCCAAACAACTTTTAAAAGTAATGAAATAATATTTACTGCCTTTAAGTTCAAATAATTCTTAACTTGTGTAAAGTAATATTTTAGTCCATAATTGTTGTCAAGGTATGTCGGGGGACCGCTAATGTAGATGTTTGATTTCACATAAATTATAGTCACACCGCGAACCAGTGTAGTGTAGCGTGTGTGTAGTGTATCAGTTCACAGCGAACCGAATCGAAATAATCAGCGACTTGGCGGTTGTAGGTTGTAGTTTACTTGGCGGTCCCCCGACACACCGTGATATCTTTAAGTCTTCTTATCTAAGTTTGAGGTGTCAAATTTAAATTTTAAAAACTGTATTTTATAGCAATAATATTTATATGTACATTGTAGATGTTATATTTTAGTATTATAATATTATACATATATTATAACTTAGTATAGTATGTATCTATTTATAAGTATAATTATTATGTTTTTGTTTATGTATATTAATTTTATTTTATTTACTAACTTTTTATACTTTAAGCACTATAGTCTATACCCATATCCAGCAATTTTATCCTCTCACTCAAAGGTTGCCTGGAAGAAATTGCTGCTTTGTAATAAGGCCGCCTTTGTGTACCTTCTTCATAGATATTATTTATATTATTTTAAACTTTGTCTTTGTATTGAATGTGCACCATAAAGTATATTTTCATTTCATTTGATTTGTTGTCGATCGCGGCTAGCCGCGGTAAAGATCGGAACGGCACTTTCAGTTTATTTCCTCTTTCGTATTTCGTATTTCTACTGTAGTCATGCTACGGGTGCAGGTATTTTTTAAAAATTTAATTCGACGCAGTATGTTTAAGTAGTTAATAATAATAATTGAAGACGCGAGTAGAAGAATCGAACAAGTAACATTTCGTAACATACGGACAATAACTCATTTCTTCCCTAATTATTTTAACAAAACATGTAAATTATCTACTTCATAACCTAGCTAATATATCTGGCTACACATATAATCCATAGTTTTTCATCCACATATAATCCATTATATTTCCGAGGATCTGACCTAACGAAAACACGATATCTTAAAAGTTTCTCGATAGAAAAAAATCACAAAGATGCATCTAATTTTCACGAATTTTTTATAGATTGCCATAACCGTGCATTACACTAAGTTAATATTTTAACACATTGTATAAAATTCTATCATTGAGAATCCGACCTAGCGGATTTTTAAAATGTTGTATATTTATCGAGTTATTAAGAAAAAAACTAACTTGGCGATGATTCCGCGTCATCCTTTTTCACCTGGAATTATATGAAAGACGGGCGTGAGTGTGAGGAGAAAAGGACGATGTTTGATTTTTTGGGTTAGTCGCCCTCTTAAAGAGTAAGTAAGTAAGAGTAGAATTAAGCCCTTTGTGTTTGCCCTTTTTTCTTTAGTTTATAATACAACTCTGTTCTTTGATAATGTTATAATAAATAAACCGACCCACTGGACGTTATATGTATATATTTGTTGTTATGACAATTTTTGTATAAAATAAAAATACATTGTTTGTTTTATTTTTGACTCCAGTCAACAGCATGAGCATAAGCCCAATAGCGCACTAGCAGCCAGGTCGCGGCGGCCATCGAGATAGATACCTTAGTATGAAACCGCTATTGACCACGCGCGCACTTGGCCACCGCCCACCAAGCGGCCAGCGGCCACACCTGACGCCGTCGAGGGCCGCTAGTGCGCTATTGCCTATTGGGCTAATGTGTCCATTGTGAAAAGTATTGTGACTAAAATTTTACTTACAATTTTGCTTAAATTACTTGAATTGCTTGTGAGAATGTATTCAATACACTGACCTCCATTATACAAGTACGCTGGACCTATGATACCCACTTTTTTTTTGTGCCTATTTGAAGCGGAATCAGCACCCCCAGTGAGAGGGAAGAGAACTAAATTTGACGTAACTTGCAAATGGCCGCTTAATCGTTATTGGTTGTCATCACTATTATTAGTTCCAAATACTTCCACTACTGCTATCAGCGCCAATATGGCGACTTTCAAACATCATTTTTACGTCAAATTTAGTTCCTATCACTCACATTGGGGGAGCTGATTCCGCTTCAAATAGGCACAAAAAAAATGTCATTTCAAATGGTATCATTAGTCCAGCGTACTTGTATAATGGAGGTCAGTGATTCAATAATAATAAAAAATAATAAATACCCCTAGATAGTAGATATTATAGCGGCGGATTTTAGTCACAACACAGTATGCGGGAGATTTCGGTGATGATTTATTACTAATATAAGCGCCTTACTCTGTTTTTAGAGCAATAACGTTCGCTCGTGTATGACCTGTTAATAAAATAGGTGCTTTGAAGATTTTGAAGTTACTTCGATTTTATCAAATTACTCTGAAACCCCGGTTTTGTTTACAAATAAATTTTTATAGGAGCTAAAATGATAATCATAGACTTTAAAAATCCAAGTTTCGTTTTGACGCAAAATGGTACGGGATACCATATAATATTTATGGGCATTCTCCTTTGGCATGGAGATACCTTGAGTCCCGAGAAAGGACATAGGATACTTTTTATCCCGGAAAATTGTACGGTTCCCGTGCGATAAACTAATTTTGGCGCAATGAAGTTGCGGGCATCATCAAGTATAAAATAACACGTTTCCAACGCGGGAATCGAACCCACGAACTCCGGGTCAAGAGCCACGCTCTACACGGAGGCGTTTGTTAGGAGATACAGCCTAATAAACAGACGAACAAAAGTCAAGTTTTCTTTTTACCCTTTGAGTGAGGAACCCAAAATATAATAAGTCATAGTGCTTAAAATCATTGAACACAGAATTAGAACGTTAGAAAAGGCATTCCATACAATCGTCAGCGCGAAAATGTGTCACCCTCGAAATGAGTGAGCTCACTCATCTGAGAGCAGTGCGCCTTAGGACGCGGTGACAGTCGGACGTGCTTAATTCAGTGTTTACCGCGTTGTTTTTCACCACATTTCGCTTCAAAATGCCGTCGTGTGCCTTCCGAAAGTGCAGTAACAACACGAGGAATAAAAATAAAGCCAAAGGTGTAACATTTCACACGTAAGTACCATGATTTAATTAATTATTTAATTTAATTTCTTCCATTTCAAGAGAAAAATCAAAGCGAAGCGTAAAATGAACGAAAGAGAAAGCAGTATATGCTATTACTGTAAGTCAAAAAAAGACGACAGTATTTTCTCGATACACATTTTGATTTGACGTCCTATGGGCTATGACCAATATCTTGTGACCCCCGGATGTTTCAACGCGCATACTTACAGGGATCATTTTACAGTGGACATGGAAACGGGTATACTTAGGTACCGTCAGCATACTCTGAAGTTATTTCAGAATGCAACCGAATAATTACTAGTTTCGAGTAGTGATTTTTGTAATGTTTTTATTAACGTATTTATGTAACGTTTTAAGTTACCGTATTCGTTACATTTCTTGAAAATCACGTATATATAAATATATAAACAGTGTGTAACAAAACTAAGTGATAATACTTCAGGGTGTGTACGTGTTCGAGTTCACTGTGAAATAGCAGCGCTGAAAGACCGTTTTTTTTTCACTTTTGTATATATATATATATATATATATATATATATATATATATATATATATATATATATATATATATATATATATATATATATATATATATATATATATATATATATATATATATATATATATATATATATATATATATATATATATATATATATATATAAAATAATAAATCAGTTGATAAATAACAGGTAACAAAGACTGGATTCGTTACATTCCTTGAAAATCCTTACGTGATTTTCAAGGAATGTAACGAATCCGGTAACTTAAAACGTCGATTACTCCTTCCTTTGTAGCTCGATATTCAAAATTCTTTTTTTGTTGTCGGTGATTTTGATTTTATCAGAAGTATTATAAGCATGTGCTACCAAAAAGTGAGATTTTGCATAAAATAGTGAAGACTATAATATGTACAGAAAATCTTGGGATATAGACGAATTCTTGAAAGGGCACTATTAAAGATTAAAATTATCTAATACTTTTTAGTTAATATTCTTACTGTTTTTACTTTTTACCTTGGAAGTCGGTTTTAATTTTTTTAATATTGTTTTTGTTGCTTAGTTGCCAAATCGGTCTATCAAGGTTTTCTCCTCTTTTTCTGTTTCTATTTTGTTTATAAATTATCAATCGACACCAGTGTGTCTAAAGATGAATAATATAATTTAAACGATAAAAAAACATTACCTTATATAATATATACCTAATTTGTTACAGATTTCCGCAAGACCCACGCTTTAAAGAAAAATGGATTAAAACTATACAAGACGATCAAAGAGATGTAGATTGGTTACCTACACAGTATAGCCGAGTTTGTTCAGCACATTTTATGGAAAATGATTTTTACCTGACTCCACAAGGCCGACGTAAAATTAAAATTCACGCTATACCAACCCTAGATTTATCACAAGACGAAACTACAAATCGAGAAGAAACAGCACCCGGTTCGCCTCTTGAAAATGCTTACGTGTTTGATAAAGATTCTATTTTTGATTCGCCGCGTAAAATATATCTAAAAAAGAAATTGAATATCGAGAAAAGCAAAAGAGAGATGTGCAGGAGGGAGGTGCTGAAACTTAAAAAACAAAATAAATATTTGAAATTAAAAAACTCGTCTCTACGAGAGATAGTAAAATGCTTAAAGAAGAAAAAATATTTTGATAAAGAAAATTTAAATGAAATAACGCAGTCAGCTGAGCAAGCTAACAAAGATTTTTTCCTTGCAATCGTCAAAAAAAAAAGAACGATTCCACCAACTCTTAGAAAATTTTACGCGACATTACATTATTATTCACCGGCCGCATATAAATATATGAGGGATAAATTTAATAACGCAATGCCGCATCCACGTACTATTGGCAGGTGGTATGAGAAAAGTGATGTCTCCCCGGTTTCACTCAACAGGCATTTGAACGGCTTCGTTTAAAATCTAAGCAAATACCAGTTATAGCAACATTGATCGTTGACGAAATGGCAATACGTCAAAGGACAACTTGGAATGGTCGACAG